>OY757273.1:1939826-2019930 GCA_963584085.1 Pyrausta aurata | reverse complement strand
GGTGGACCGCAACAGGGACGGGTTGCTCGGCAACGGCCCGCCCATGGGACCGCAGTTCTTCGACGGGCCGAGAGGGGGTTACTCGCCGCGCGGCTCCTTCCGAGGTCGCGGCGGATTCGACTCCAATCGAGGCGGATTCGACTCGAATCGCGGCGGTTTCGATTCAAACAGAGGAGGGTTCGACTCGAGTCGAGGTGGCTTCGACGGCTCCCGAGGCGGATTCAGAGGAGGGTTCGACCAGAGCCGCGGCGGGTACCGAGGCCGGGGCGGGTTCGACCGCGGCGGCCGCGGCGGGTTCGAGAGAGGGAGGGGCAGGGGCTTCGGCGGCCGCGGCCGGGGCGGGCACTTCGAAAGCGGACGCGACATGCGAGAGGACGAGCAGGACCCCGCGCTGGAAGACTTCGGCGCGCCCGGCTGCGTCGTCTCGATGGAGAACGTTCCGTTCCGCGCGACGATCGACGAGATCATGCAGTTCTTCTCGGAGTTCGAGCTGACGACTGACGACGTGATCCGGCGGTACAACGAGCGCGGGCAGCCGACGGGCGACGCGCGGGTCGCGTTCCGGACGCCCTTCGACGCGCAGCGCGCCGTCAAGACGCGCCACATGGACACCATCCACGATAGGCGCATCAGCCTCACGATTCTATAGCCCGCGATGTCGACCGATTCGGATGAGACTGTGTAATTGTAAATATAGTGTAGTACTCTATGAAAATAAACTGAAACCCACCGCGCTGGGAAATGACAAGTGATTCGGACTGTTGCGATTACGATCGCAGGTGTGTTGTCTTGTAACTAGTATAGTATACTTAGGATATAAGAGTTTTATGTAATTAAAGTATTGAAACTACTTTGGATTAAAACGAATTCATAAATTCTTTGTTTTATTTTTTAAACACGACCAATTTATCTGGAGCTGTCAAGCAGAATTAACATAAACAACTTGAATCTTTTATTAAACTAACATTTTCGACGATCGTAAAATGTTTTCATTTTATTAACATTAATTATTATTGTCAATAGGTCCATAATCAAATTCTATTCCTGACTGTACAGTATAGTTACCAAATAGGGATTAGGGACACATCATACATATTCTAAAATAAACTGGAAAACCATGCTTATATTCAATATTTATTTCGATTCAACACTTCACTGTATGTTTAATATAGAAATAACATCTAAAGATCCAGTTACACAAGTTTCTCAAAACACATTTATAATTTAGTCGACAATTTATATAACAATATTGAAACGTGATTACCGCTAAACAGTAGATATCATCATTTATTTATACAAAATTACTACAATTTTGCCACACTTGACCCGGCATCGAACCTTCCACAAAAATGGTCAAAGCATTTTTTAAAAAAAAAACTGATTTTAGTTTTGGTACAAGACTCAGCTTAGTCAAATGTATGAAATTAAAATTACGATACTGTTTTACAGCTTCTTATTATAGAGAGAAACAAGTGTAAATTAACTTTAGCCAATCAAGTGCATATTTAAGAAATATACACACCCTTACGGCTCAAAATAAATAATAGATTAACTAAATTTCGAATATCAAAGAGGTAATAAGCCCTTTCTCTTAAAAATAACAATAATAACATACTATTGATTTAGTTTGCGTCCTTTCTAACCAAACGATTAAATAGGAGCGCCAATACAGGGTGAAATATCTTAACACGCACACATGACGTTAAATTACCTAGATTACAGAAAAAGCTATTGGACCCGCTATAGACTTGCAAGCAAGATACGAGTACATCGACTTACAAAATAAATTGTGAGGGTGCCAAAATTTTAAACGAGTTTTAAGTTACAGCAGGCGGCCATTGGCCAATAGGAATGCGTCAAAATTACGTTTGGCCAATAGCGTTAACCCTTGTGACAGTTTTTTTACAAGCCTAATGTAATTCGAGAGTATAATATGACGTTACTGCAGATCACTAATTGTAAGATCCTTTAACAAAAAGGCCTAAAAAAAATTAAGCATGCGGCATCTTTGAAACTATTCAGAGAAAATTACCCATTCCGTGAAACGTCGTTACTGTCAAAATACGGTCTCGAATCAAATTTGACTTAACACGCTCATATGGAACTAACAAAACCACAGAAATATTAAGAAATTATAATAATTTCTCACATTATTATGAATATAACAAACTATGATACAAAAAGTTTCTAAAACTGGAGATTTCAGTAACACTGGAAGGATTATTACTAATCTCGTTGCCCTAATATTAATACTAGCAACCGAACCGACTACCTGTTTTGGTAACATCTATAAAGTAGGTATACCATTATTTCCGTTACAAAATTCAAAGGGTTCCCAATCTACATAGACACATATACAAAGCACATACGAGTTTGTATTATATTATTCAAAAATCAAATGTCTAATGCAAGAAAAGACATGTTTATTAGATAGAGTCCAAAGGAAGTTTAAAAGACAAACATACAAGGTGTAACAGAATTAACGCAAAATCTAAAAGAAATTAGCTCTAAAACGGCTAGTGTGAAGTAAATAATATTTTTCCTTGATTTTAATTTAAAAAATCAGCGAAAACTACCCGTTTGTGAATCCACACACATATAATGCTAATAAATAAATTTAAATTTGAATAAGGTTTTTATAGTGCATAAACGAAAACATGCAAGTGAAAGGAACTCATAAAAAAGTTGTTGAAACATTTAAAAAGTTAATATTCTTAGGTTTGAGGTTTCGCGTTATTCCCGTTACACGTCGTATATTCATTTCGAGAACCTCTAAGGGAACCTTGCGTATACAGACCCACCTAAAGTCAGTGTTTCTTTGCTTGCCGAACATTGTAAACAATCTTGACATTCCTTTTTAAAGAAATTATTCATTTTAAAATAAGATAAACACACTTAGACCCTGCATAAGTAATTCATCGTTGAACACTGAGATTTTTTTAAATCAAAGAGTTTATTCACTAATATTATTTTATAAGTTGTCAAAAGATTGTTTACATAATTAGACAAGCAAAGAAAAACGGACTTTAGACGTAAACAGATAACTAATAGTGACCCAACCCCAGTGCTCCCATACGAGGACCGATTAAAAACGCGGTGAATATGATATTTAACATGTCTTCAAATTACCACATAGCAACATGGAGCACATTATAATAGTTTTTAAAAGCTTACACAGCTCAATACTGAATCTACATATACATACAAACACACGTGCAATGTACATAAGACATGATACTTATAATTTCATATTCACCCTATATTGAGAAATTTTTGCCTCAAAATTGTTCGGTCGTAGTACCTTCTGCGATTTGATACAAGAAGCCAAATAGGACATTTCATTTTTAATACCTATAGTTAAGGTTACGAAAAGGCTTATTATATGGAAGTTAGTGAATTACATATTGAATAAGACTTAAAATATATATATTATGACTTATCTTTGGCTACTTAAATGATAGTTTAATTATTTAAATTAATCCAATAAGGTACACGGGTAGTGAATAGAAATATATTTATGATTATTCTCGTGAAATTTTACTCATCAAAAACATACTAAATCCTAAGGATAAGTATTCGAATTTTTAACGATTTGTGTGAAAGAGACGGTAGCTCTGTCCACAAATGCAATGTTATGACATATCATAATACAATTTTATTATGTTAGTAAAATTTCCACGAGTATCATATGGTTAATATGAGCCTCTTGTACCAAGCACAGATAGAATAAAAGTTATATAAAAGGAAAAATAAATGCTTTCATGGAAATGTAAAATAGCATTTACAAAGTAAATAAATAAAAAAGAAATAGTACAAAATATAGATTATTATTTAACATTTATATCTCCATTTGTGGATTACTTCAATATTATTAAAAAATAGACATTGTGACATGTAAAATAAATTAATGCAAATAATATGTATTTCATAACAGATAAATCAATATGATAATAATTAACTTTATTTGTTAGGAAAACAGTTTTAATAAAGCATGATTAAATTGAAGAAAAACGTTTATTAAACCCGCCTATCTGTGATTTTATTATCACTTTAATTCGGAAACTACAGTAATTTTATATTATACAGGTTGTAAAAAATCTTGTCTAGACTGAAAGGGGTCTTTTTTGGCAAAAGTACAATTCGAGCATTTATCAAATCGTTACCTCAAATGAAATCCAAAAAATAATATAAATATTGAATAAAAGCAAATCTTAAAACATTGTAATAATAATGAATATGTTTTAAGACAGCATAAACTAACGAAAGCTTTTTCTTTTCTTTTTAATGTATTCTTTTGTAGGCTTTGCTTTAAATGAAATGTAATGTTAGTCTGAGGAAACTTAATTGGTTTTAGTGTTAATTATGTTTATTCTATAACTAGCTTTTGCCCGCGACTTCGTTCGCGTGGAATTCAGGTTCGTCCCATCTAGTAGCGCAAAAAATGTGTTTTTTTACGACCTTACATTAGAAACCTCAAAAATTGTAGCCTATATGTTATTCTGATGTATAAGCTATATTGTGGTAAAGTTTCATTCAAATCCATTCAGTAGTTTTTACGTGAAAGAGTAACAAACATCCATACATCCATACTTACAAACTTTCGCCTTTATAATAGTAGTAGGATAACTGTTTCCCCGAATAATAATACAAAAAAAACCTACTGACATAAAGTGAGTTGATTATGCTTTCCGTTACCCCTTTCGGACCAGGCAGAGCTTTTTACACCTTGTATTTTATATTTTAGTCACTGGACATAATTTTAAAAAGTTACACTTTTTCATTCCTATATTCCTGTCTACATGCCACACCTTTGCGTAACTCAAAGTAAAATTATCTTAACGCAATGATACATTGCAAATCACTTGATACCTATATACGCGGCTAAGCAAACTTCTATAACATAAAACTACGGATTATCAACTTTAAGTAGTTTGCAATAAAAATCAATTCCGTACATTCGCCAGGCGCGGTAGTTAGGGCCAGTTTTTCCTGTCAAACACCAGTTGGCGCTCGAAAAATGCTGAGCCATATTAGTTTTTTATTGATTGAGAAGAAATTAACCAAAATCACATTTTATTTAACAAATCAGTGTTAATATATTTTTTTTAAAAGAAAAAGTTACGATCAATAAAATCACGGAAACACGATTTTTTTTCTTTGCGTTTACCGAGCGCCATCCGGTGTTAGACTGGTAAAACTGGTCGAGACTTCCGCCACAGGATTCGCGGGCTATTATATTGACCGATTTTCTCTCAGAGTCTTAGAAAGGTCTGTTAGAATTTCTGTAAGGTTAGAACAAAGAAGACAAGAAATATTATTTGATGCAATTATATCATCAACCTTTATTAATCTATTTGACATAGATTGTTAATGGTGACTTAATATTTAGGCAGAAGGCACATCTATATTCGAGAATTATGCATTCACTTTACGTTCAAGTTTTTGGGATCAAAATCTACTTTGTATGATAAATAATGTTTGAAATGTCCAGGCGAAATCGATCAATTTGATAGACCTACGAAACCTATTAATAAGAGACAAGACAAAAAAAAACACTAATCAGTATGGTAATATCAATTTCAACCTCACCTTCATAGTAACAAGGCTCAAAGTTGAAGTACTTTATCTATGTAAATCCCTTATAAAAAAAAGTATAGGGATAGAAAAATATAAGGTTATGGTAGGAATATGGAGTATTCGCCCGCGTTAAGACGGTTGCTTGCTGTATATCCCAATGTAAATTTCAATCAAAATCAGTCTATTTATTCCTGAAATAAAACAAAATAGGTTTTAATACATAGTAAACGTAATATGCTATTTTATATGATATTAAAATAATAACCTTTCTTTCTTACTCTAACAGCCTTTAGCGAACTTTCCCCTCCCCCCTCCCCCCATGTCCCATGAGTCAACAAAGTCATAACTAAAACGAAAGTGTACATACATGAACGCTGAATGATTTTGAAAGAAAGAAAGAAAATGAATTTATTAATTTAGGACATCACAAACACACACACAAATTTGAACGAGTTCACAAAAAAAAACATACACAATCACATGACAAATTAACATATTACAAAACCACAAAAAAAAACAATCAAAAAACAAAAACAGACAAAAAATAACAACCATGCAGTGCGTGCCACGGTGTGCCGTGTGTCGGTGATGTCCAAATCAAGAGGACCTCACTCAGCATAAGCCAGGTCCCCGGGAGGCCCTGGAGCTGGTTTTCAGTGGACCGTGGACAATGGATTTATGGTTCGTCAGTCGGTTCAGTTCGGCAGTCGTGGAAAAATCATGAAAATTGGTTATTCCCGTTCTCGAGATATAAGTAGTATAACTGTCACGGCGCTGTTTTATGTATTATTATTGTTTTTGAAACTTTAGGAACGAACGAAATAATCGCTTTCATGAGAATGGGCTCATCACAAGATCACTGCGCAAATGGACTCATTTTCTCCAAAAACAAATCTAGTTAGAAAAATTTAATTAACAGTTCCTTAGGGTGGTATGTATGTGGGAGGTGTGCAAGTAAAGTCCGTGGTTACTAAACCATTTCATTAGGTATGGTATGGGTTAGGTTAGGTTACAGATCAGTTTTAAGCAATAGCTAAGGAATGCTATTTTGAGGTTTACGATTTTGATAAAAATGTATCGAAAAATTTCAACCTCTTAGACTTCGTAAATTTTTCTATATAGTTAAGTACACTAGCAAGAAAAACGCAATCAAAATTAGTTTACGTAACAGAATTTAACGCGGTGACTCTCAATTAACATAAGGAGACACGGGCTCATTTGAGCAGATTTGGTTTAAATAAATAATAATAATATATTCGTTTATTTCGGAAATACACAGTTCAAAATTCAAATTACATTTTCCATAATGCTAGTAACAATTTTTAACTTAAAAATATTGTTAGTAAATTAATCATTTCAAATATTCAATAATAAATAAATAATATTTATTTCGCAGGCAATTTAAAGGGCCTAACGTGACCTGGCTTCCAGGTTCCCACCAACGGCCCAGCAAACCTATTTGCAACAGATCGTAAAATTCTTTTGGCGCCGGTGCGCATCCGTTGCAATAGAGGCAGTTCGATTTAAGATTCTAGTTTGTGTTCTCCCCATTTTGTGGTCATCCGCTGGTTGTAGTCCATTATCTCTGCCTCTGTGGCCTTCTGCGCCTTGAGTATCAGACGGGCCGTGGTATCGTCGCTCGCGTCGTCTGTGTAGTACACACAGGTACTTGTGTGTCTGGTGATCGCCACTATTGCGTGAGGGAGGCTTTCGAGCAAGAAAGATTTTTTAGAAATTGTTCGCGCTATTATCACGTGCTCAAACGTTTGCCCTTGCGCTTCGTGTATGGTAAGGGTGCAGGATCCTACGTCTTTTCCGTAACCTTGGCTTTTAAGGTATTCCTTTTCAGCCTGCGTGTGAAGGAGATACAACGTTCGTTCCGACTTCGGGATCTTCTCGCCCGAATACCGCTTCAGCGTCAGGGACCGCGTCCGAGTATTTGCCGAGTGTATGCCATTGTAGATTTCGCTGAGGGCATAAGCTACGTCTCGCGGGCATCTGTATGTGCATAACAATTCCTTTGTGATGGCTGTGATTTTGTCGGGTCTGTTGTAGTATAGCGGGAATAGATTCAATCGGTCAATGAATGGAAGTTGGTTGTGGTCTCCTAGTAGTATAACGTGGCTGACTTTTGAGATTCGGATGGCCATCACTATGGATCCGAAGTGGTTCATGAGCGCTTCGTCCACCAAGAGGCGTGTGCACGATTCGCCCATCGTTCCATTAACCAGTAGGGATGCCAAAGTCCTCACTCTCTTTTTGCCCCATTCGCCAATTAGCAAATACAGTTTCTCCCGGAGCTCTTTTGCTGCTTCGGTGGTTGTCGTCACGATTATGTCCGTTTTCATGTCGCACTGGGATAGCAGCCATGTTGTTTTCCCGCACCCGGGGACTCCATTTACCCAAGAGATATTCGTTCCAGCCAAAGAGTAAGTCCACGGAATTCTATCATCACTATTCTCCAGGGTGACAGCCATTTCGAGAATTTTCTCATTTAGCATGATCTTAGTGCACTTTGCAATCACCACTACGGGGTCTCCCGGGGCTGTTCTAAAGACAGGTGCTTTCTCCGCGCTCCGAGCCTCATCCAGCTCTATGAATCCACAAGTGTCGCTGTATGCTGCCATATACGACCCGGAGATTTGTCCATGGATAACTGTGGACGTGTCGTTGTCGTATATAGCCGCCTCGTCCTCCCTCAGTCTAGTCTTCAGCAGTCGTTCCTTGTAAGCATATTTGTATCTGCGATAGTCTAGGTATGTTTGCATGATGGTTTTGCAAATATCCTCGCAGACTTTCTGTGAGGCTTTTGTGACTGCTTTAAACTCGATGTATGCGTTCAACATATGGCACGTGCGGCTATACACCGGTATGATGAGGCTAGGCGGGGTCACTTGCCCCATTTCTGCTCGGGTGAGGTGTTTCCGTCGTGTTGTGTTACGATAAGGTTTCGTGTCCACCGCTCGGTCTATTACCGTCTTCTGATACATGCCGTACGTTTTGGACGCTGTGTTTGGTGTTGTCAATTGAGATTGACGTTTGTGGTCGGATACGGGCAGGAGAAAGTTATTATTTGGTGTTTGGAACGGTATGCTTCGAGCGGCTGCGAAGGAGGATCTTGCTATACCTTCGGGTGAGCTCCGCTTCGGCACGGACTTGTCTTGTTGCACCCTGTTATCCAACAATAAAACGTTTTTAGTGGGATTTCACTTCTTTTTATAGTGTTACTAATATTTCAGGAATCCTGAATCGTCATCTTTTCTTTCATCTTATATACATAAAAGAAAGTCGTGTCAGCTACACCACTTATTCTACATCATCATTTATTATAACTGCCTCGGTGGCGCAGCGGTTAGAGGGCCGCATTTTAAAGCGACGCGACGGCTGCGCCAGAGGTCCCGGGCACCTGTGTTGGCGCACACACTTGTGCACTATAACATGTCCCGCGCAGTCGGTTAGTAGTTGCGACTGGCCACCATAGTCGAAATCGGCTAGGACTATTATTATTATTATAACTTTACATGATTCTTACTTTGTTGGATTTGTCTTTGACCCGAATAGGACATAGGAAACGAAGTTTTCCGGGTTCGCTAGTTATTTTAAGAGTCGGTTTATAATTTTTCAGTCCTCAAACTTTAATTTCCTAATTAAAGCAGTTGTGGGGGTGAAATTTCTCAGTTTTATATTTTTGTTGCTGTTTGTACACTTATACTAGACTACCTATACACCAAAAGCTTTCCTGGATCTTGACAGTCATCAGTGAGTCAGTCACTATCACAGCCCAGACAAAGAGAAGCCACTCAGCTCAACATCGCCGGCGCCCGGTCGCAGTACCGGTGCCACTTTCAGACTTCCTCGTATATACTCATTCCTTATCTTGTCCATTCTTGTAACACCACACATCCATCTTGACATTCTCACCTCTGCTACATGCATTCGCTTCTCAACCGTCTTCTTAGCAGCCCAGCATTCCGATCCATACATTTAGGCAAGTCTTATAACGGATTTGTAAATTTTGCCCTTTAACCGTAAGGGCATCCGTGGGTCGCATGTTGTTGCGGTGACCTGCCTCCATTTCATCCAACCTGCATTGATTCTGTACCTGACGTCTCGATCAATATTGCTGTCGTTTTGTACGAGAGACCCGAGGTACCGAAAATCGGAACAGACTGGTAAGGACATTCCGGCAAGTTTTATCGGCAAAGAACTGGAGAGACCGCCGAAGTCGCAGAACAGGTACTCCGTTTAACTGACTTTAAGGTCAACGTTCTCCAGCCTTTGTCGCCATTCCTCCAGTCTGTCCTGGACCTCCTGGGCCTCTTCAGAAACCAGCACAATGTCATCGGCAAAGAGCATGCACCAAGGGGCCTCTTTCTGTATGTCCGATGTCAGAGCATCCATTTTCTATCTATATCTATCATCATCATCATCAGCCCAATTTTGTCCAGCCTTGGACGTAGGCCTCCTCCATTTTCTGCCATGACTGGCGGTCTTGTGCCCGTGTCATCCAGCCATGGTCTGCGGTCTTCATTTTCCCCTCGTGTCGTTCCGTGGTCTCCATTCCAGGACTCTTTTTGGCCAACGGTCGTTTGCCATTCGGGCTATATGTCCAGCCCAAGCCCATATCTTCTTCGCTATTGTTGCAACTATATCTCTCAGCACAGTTTTCTGCCGTATCCACTTATTGCGCTTCCGGTCTCGGAGACTGATTCCCAGCATTACTCTCTCCATTCCTCTTTGCACAACTCGAAACTTTTCCGCGGACTCTTGGTGAGAGACATAGTTTCAGTGCCGTAAGTGAAGACTGGTGATATGCACTGCTCGAATACTTTCGACTTGAGATGGAGTGGCAGCTTGCTCTTAGACCCTTTTGTTGGCTTCGAAGGCTGACCAGGCCTTTGCGATTCTGCGATCGATCTCTATCGATTGGTTTTTACCCCAGGGTAATCTTGTGGCCAAGGTAGATATATACCTGGACTAAGTCAACGGGTGAATGGTAGTTTGTAGCATCTGGCAGGTTTGTCATCAATTCATCATTTTGGTTTTTGAGACATCTCCATCTATATCTATACTAATATTATAAAGCTGAGGAGTTTGTTGAACGCGTTAATCTCAGGCACTACTGGGCCGATTTGAAATTTGATCGAATGCGATCGCGCTAGTCTCTCTTGTATACAGAATGTAAAAAAAGGACGAGCCATAATCAAGGGGGTGGTTGTCAATCGAGTTTGGAATACAGGAAAAAAATATATTTAAAAAAAATATATATATTCCTATATACTATACTCGACACTTAACCACCCCCTAGAATTTGGCCTGTTCTTTTTTGAGTTTTGTGTTTATCTTATTTATCTTTGTTCACTTGTGACTTCTTGTATTTTAAGTGCTAAGAAAGAAAAAGAGTAGATATAAAATAAAATGTCTACGGATCCCTAAAATTATTTACAGGGTGTAATAAAGTACGAGCCAAATTCAAGGTTAAGAAGTTAAAAGTTTTATAATTTTCTTATTTTTTATTTTTCTGTAATCTATTTTCGATTGACAGCCACCCCCCTAAATTTGTCTCGTTTTTTAACAGCCTATATAAAAGAAAGTCGTGTCAGTCACACTATTTATAACTCAAGAATGGCTAAACCGATTTGGCTGAAAATTTGGGGGGAGGTAGCATAAAACCAGGAGACGGTCACAGGATCTTTTTTATCACTACTTATTACCCGAGAACGGGTGGACAGATTTTCGTGATTTTTACTTTGTTGCATCTGTATTGGCCCGGAATAGGATAAAAACCGTTAAACTTGGCCGGAGCGCGACAAGTTCGCTGGGAGCGCTAATTAACACGTTCCGGGACAGTGAACGCCTACAGACGTGAAAACAATAAAACATCTATTGCGTCTGGAGTAGTGTCCGGGAACGTGTTAAAAATGGAAGAAAAGAAAGAAATACACCAGAACAGTATGCTCACTTGTGATTATTGTGGTTGACGTGGTTGGGCGTGACGCGGCCCGAGTCGTGCGGGGACGAGCTGAGATCTGAGTTTGAGCTGCGGATGTCGCCTTCCATCTGAAACGTACAAGCAGCATGTAACGTAGAGTTCATTCATAAACTTAAAATTTCAGAAATCTATTCCTAAACTTTACTTATAACTTAAAAAAAAGAAGATAAAAAAAGTCATAGACATAAAAGAAAGTAGTTAGGTAAAAAGTTTGGTTGAGGGATGGAATTTTGCATAAATATTTTGAAATTCAATTACTAACCTTCAGATTAATTACGATACTTATAATTGTTTGTCATTTTAAAGTCAATGCATTAATTTATTTAGGTACACATTAATGTGTTTTACTTTTTATTATTCACATTAGCGGAAAGCATTTATAGGTAGACCGCTTCATTGAGACCTCGCCTGCGGGGCGGCGGGGCGCGGGGGGCGACGAGAGCGCCCGCACCGTTCCCTTTCTTGCCATTCGGCTACGGAACCCTAAAAAGTGTTTGTACCTGTCCGGCCTTGATGGTGTTGTACGCGATGAGCAGTATGAGCCAGGTCCAAACGACGTGCAGCGCGAGCAGGAGGCAGAGCAGCGTGTTGAAGATGTAGTACGCGGGGAACATCGGCAGCAGCTGCGGCGCGCGGATCGATGTGCTGGAATAAAACAAACATACAGTAAATAATAAGAAAGAAAATAAAGGATATGTTTACAAAAGTGCCAAGACTATGTACGGTTTCTTCTAAATAGCTAAAAATACAGGTGATTAGACATACTATATGTAATTTTAATTTAATTCTCAATTTTTAAGTAATTGAAATAATAAAAATATAAACTTTTAAAAATCCTGGCAATTCCTTCTGTCTATACTTACTGCAAAAACATTTCGAAACGTGCAAAAAAAGTTAATCTGTCAATGTCAAATGTTATTTTGCTTGATCTGTCAATGTCAAATGTAATTTTACTTACCGCTATCGACCTTTTTTAATCTGTACAAATAGATGATTGGCTGACAGGTATTTGACAGATTTATTAGGCATCATGAAATATTGCTACATTTTATTAGTTTATGTTACATATTACCCAAAAAAATTTATATATTGTACGGGCAAAAATCATTGTATAAATGATTAAGCTTTACAGAAGCTATTTTTTTGTGTCATGTACAAGGTGTTGACATTTTTCCCATACAAACGAAAACATCTCCTTATAACTAATCATGCTTACATGGAACTGTAAAAAGAAATACATTAAGGGTATTTAGTAAAGCTCATACGAAATTAAAAACTAATAAAATAAATTACGTCACGCACAATGACGTATTAATTATTAATTGGTCATTATTTTCAATTACATAATTCCATTTTTAGATTTGCTTTGATTTTGTTAGTTTTGCTAAGGATTGGGAGTCGTTGGCCATGCATAGAGATAGGTGGAAGCGCTTGGGGGAGACCTTTGCCCAGCAGTGGGATGATATAGGTTAAAAAAAACATTTTTAATGGTTCTTTAAACAACTAAATGTGCGTCAGTTGAACATAATGAATATGACGTCATTGTTTCAAAACGCAAATTAATTTAATGGACGATTTGCGTTTTTACACATACAATTTAGCCGCTCAGATAATGCTATTTTGACATTTTCAGATTTGACAGAAAATCTATAGGAAAATTGATGAAATCGGAAAGTTTTCAATTCTTTCCATACATTTAGTGTCCAAATTAACAACACCAGAATGGCATTCTCTGGCCAAATTATGATAAAAAGTACTTCAATGATTGGTGGTCACTAGTGGCCTATTGTTGAATGTTTCTAAGATTAAAACGTACCTCTTAATGATGTAGAAGGGGTAGACTCCAATACGGGTACCAATCCACGTGACGATCAGCATTAGGAACAGCGCGTCGCATAGTTTCTGATACTTCGCGTATTTAGCCGCCTTCACCGACTGCAATGAGAATAAGTTGGTGTTAAAGTGTGATAACAGATGGCGCTGGGTGTATGGTAGATTGCGGTGGCAAGTGTAATATACATAATAGCGTAACTATGACAACGCGGCAGCTCTTTACACACGCGTGTGGATAGTAAAACATAAATAAGAATTATGAAACATATTCACAGCATTGAATTTATATTCAATAGAAAATATAAAATATAAATAAACCAGAAAGGGGTCATCCATAAAGTACGTCACACGTAAAGGGGGGAGGGGGTGGTCGACAAAGTGTGACATAGTGTGACAAGGGGTGGGAGGGGTACTAAGTTTCGTGAAATCACATTTCAAATTTCATATGATGTTCAAATCAAATTTCATTTCATATGATGTTGATTTCATAAAAAAGTACTTAATTTAAATGGAAATAAAACTAAATTCAGAACTGCTGTTTTAAATCAATAATTTTTCGATGTGAAATTGCAAAACATGTGACGTCACACTAGAGAGGAGGGGGGTCTCAGAAATGTGACCACCTGTGACAAGGACGGGAGGGGGGCTCAAAAAATCATGAAATTCCTGTGACGTACTTTATGGATGGCCCCAAACATGGGAAGTAAGTAAGTATAAGTAAAGCAAGTGTTAATAGCAAGGATCACAATGGATGCAGACCGCTTTCAACCGGTCACTGTAGAAAACTTTGGAGGCCTACGTTCAGCGGTGGACGTCCTTTGACTTCTTCTTTTCGAGTCAATAGCAATTAAACTTTCTGCGCCCAAAAAGTGGCAACATCAATGGTCTTCTTTAGGGTCACAATCTCCCTTGGCCCATTTGGAAAGGCGTTGAACAGACTTCGTTAGGGCGTAGGCAGGTGCAATGAACTCAGGAAAAGGTGGGGCTTCACTGAGGACGACGCGTGCGAGTGTGGCGACTTACAATCTATACCACACATCTATGTCGTACCCTACCTCTCCTGCCACCTGCCCTCAAGAGGATCTTTACAACGCCAACCAGAAGGCCATTGATGTTGCCACTTTTTGGACGCAGAAAGTTTTTTTGACATTGATTATAAGAAGAAGAAGAAGCTATACAGTATGCTTAGCTGGCATTTGAGTAGTATAACTATCTGTTGCATTTTTATGTATAGTTTGTAATATTTGTGTTGATGCCTTTCGTTTTTTTTGTAGACTTTTGTGAGCTTGTCTGTTTGTGCTTTTCTTTTCTTCTTTCTTTCTTACTACCAACATACCTCGACAAATATATCAGCACAGTCGTGCAGCAGCAGCACTAATGTCCCGATCCTGTGCAGGTTGCACACCCAGCTGAAGGACAGCAGCGCGATGGTGGCCACGTGGTGCACGAACATCTGCCAGAAGTCCTTGCGGCGGACGTCCCAGAACTGGGATATCATGAGGGACCAGTAGAACGCCGACGATATCGTGTAGTACCACCACACGTCGCTGGTGACGCCCTGAAATGTGAGATTAAAACTATTTTATGAAGAAAGAAAATTCCTTTATTCGACCCAAATAGAATATCATGCTTAAGATTAAAGAATTGAAGAAAGCATAGAAATCGCTTACTGTAATGAAAGGCATTATAAATAAATAAATAAATATGCAGCTGACAACACACCAATTGTCTGGTTTCGTGGTAAGGAATTTTCTTCCTTGTGTTACGAAGTACCAGACAACGATTATGACGGGGGCGTCTCCCATAAATACTTAAATACACATAACATCTCATTTTTTTGTTTACCAAACATGTTGTGTATACCACTGAATAGATAAATAAGGTTAGAAACGTTCTGACAGTTCGTTTGTATGAGAACCTGTGTCGCCGGTAGGCGGTACGGCGTTGTTGCCGCAGTGCCAAAAGCACCAATCAATGAATCAACGCATCAATGTCACAAACCAATCACACTTTCCGCTGGGAGCTCTGTGATTGGTGTGATTAGTACGTAAAACCAACTACCAATCACAGAGCTGCTAGCTGTGGAACTATCAATCATCATTCCGCTACGTTCATTCTATAATGTCAAAATACTACGTTGTGGTAAAAGTCGATATTTTAGGTCGATCGATATCGATAACTTCAATTACCGGTGTAATGTATTTTTTCAATATGAATTGAAAAAAAAACCATAAGATTTTAGTTTTGCGTATATAATTTTACGGCACATTTGATCGCATCAAAGGGTTGTACAACCTTCCGATAGAAAACAATAAGAAAAAAAATGTATTGCAATACTTTACTTGAAATAGAGAAAATTAATACTTTTACGTATTGCTTAACATTAATAATTTGATTTAAATCATATGAAAATAAATTAATATTAACATATCTTTTATTTTATTTTTGACAATAATTTGACATTTCTGAGAACGCAATGTTTTGACACATGTTTGTGATTGATGTTGCTCTCAAGAAGAGAGTTTATTAGTATATTTTTTTGTTTCAACAGAATAGTTATATAGACCCCACAGTTTCCACAGCGACCGGTTGCAAGCGGTCTACTATGTCCAATGCAATCCTGCAATCTTCAGAAGGTCATATTGCCGGTGGACATCCACGCTCTGATGTTGTCGAAGGGTGTTCAATGTGAAACTTTTCTGCAAACTTTTCGTGGGAACGGCCTTTAGGTGTTGTTGATTATGATAGGGTAGATATCTACATGGCACAATAGCAATAGCCTACTCTTTCTAGCATCCGAAAGAATTACATATAATTGACAATAGGCGTACATAGTATTTCCATTTTGTTGTTTAATAAAAAGATAATATCCCCGTATAAGTTTAAAAAACTTTATTTTATTAATAGCAAACAAGAAAAATTAAAACTACATGCAACATAAAAAATAAGAAAAAAAATCAGACCCGGTCTACGTGTTGTGTCAAAGGACGTAAAATACATAATAACATTTATCTTCAATTATGTAAATATACTAATTAAAAAGCTGGATGTTTTTGTTTGTTTGTTTGAACGCGCTAATATCAGAAACTATTTGTCTGGTTATAAATTATGTCAGATACATTTTTAGATATCATATTTATAGGGGAAGACTATAGAAGTAGTAATGCGTATGGGCTTCGTGGGAGGGTGCTAGTTTGTTATAAATAGATACTAAACAATATTTATTTTTTTAACTAATTAATAATGTTTTAATCTCCTAAAACATCAGTAGGGAAATTACCATTTATCGATATTTTTACTGTGCCGTGAGCTACATCCCTATCGTTGTGTACGCAAGCGAACCAAGCAAATTGAATGCGATACATTGCGTGCTAAGGTAGCAATTTTGTTAGTAATGTGCGTGCACAGTCATCAATGAGTATTTTTTTAAATACTCGGTGCAACAAAATCGCTGTTCTTGCAGAATATTAGTGCAACGCTCTTGTCACGCGACTGAAGTACTGCTCGTGCATATGCTCACAACTAGCTCACCTCTGCTGCACTGACCGGGGCATTTCTAACCTTATTTATCTATTCAGTGGTGTATACTATCTATGGGCTACGGTCCAGTCACATTTGTTAATTGCAATAATTATAGTATGCGACGACTGTATTCTGTCTGTATACCGTATATAAATAAATAAACATCCATGACTTAGGTACAAATGTTCGTGCTCATCACACAAACATTTGCCCCTTGCGGGATTCGAACCCGCGACGGCCGGCGTAATGGTCAGGAGCGCTAATCAATCCACGTCGTCTTGTGCACAACTTGTGTCTCAATATACGTATGATCATCTCACAGACTTTTTAGGGTTCCGTAGCCGAATGGCAAAAAACGGAACCCTTATAGTTTCGTCAAGTCTGTCTGTCTGTCTGTCCGTCCGTATGTCACAGCCACTTTATTCTGAAACTATTAGCATCACACCGCTGAAACTTGGTAGGTAGGTGTATCCTCTTTACCGCTTTCCGATTCAGGTACAAAAAATTTGAAAAAATGATATTATAGGGGGGCTCCCATACATAAAACTAAAACCAAAAAAAAATTTTTTACTCAAACCTATACGTGTGGGGTGTCTATGAATAGGCCAATATGAATACGTCAAAATGACATAGAGGTTTCTAAAACTATTTTTTCTAAAAGTCTAACGTTTGAGATATAGACGCTTCCAAAGTGGTAAAATGGGCGTCCCCCCCATCTAACTTTTGAACTAAGGAAGTGAACATTTTGAAAAAAATATGTAATGTAGATCTTAACATAAACTTTCAACGAAAATTGGTTTGAGCGAAATCGAACTAGCAGTTTTTGAGATATAGTACATTTGTATCAACCGCAAATATAACTTTGACTTTCATACAAACACTATGAAAAACAAAGTTATATTTGCGGTCAACAAAATATAGTGGTATTTTGGCTAAGTGGAAGTAAGAATCCCTAATTCAGTTAAAGTTGGCACGGAACCCTCTGTCCGCGGGTCTGACACGCACTTAGCCGGTTTTTATTACATTTCAGCGTTACACAATCGCATCTTATGGTATTAATTATGATGTACATACAAGTAAGATTGTAAATTAATGTATACTTGACTTCCAACCGTTAATAAAGGAAATTAAAAGTTTAATAAGTAGGTTTTTGCTTTTAAATGACTTCGATATGAGGTATGTTCTGGTGTGTCTGACGACGCGTTTGGTGTATTGGTTAGCGCTCCTGACTATTACGCCGGCCGTCGCGGGTTCAAATCCCGCAAGGGGCAAATGTTTGTGTGATAAGCACGAACATTTGTACATTTGTCATGGATGTTATATGTATTTAAGTATTTATGGGAGACGCCCGTCATAATCGTTGTCTGGTATTTCGTAACACAAGGAAGAAAATTCCTTACCACGGAACCAAACAATTGGTGTGTTATCTGGCGCATATTTATGTATTTTTTATTATATGTGTTGGAGGTCTTATTATAAGTATATTAAAAAATAATTAAAATAAAACTACAGTCGAATTGATTGCCTCCTCATTTTTGAAGTCGGTTAAAAAAAATTGACTTGGCAAGTTTATAATTGAAAACGCAATAATGCATGTTATTCAATCGTTAGAAAAGCAATAAGTTAACTTCAATCATCCTTGAACTACGTTATTTTCGTAGCATGCACTCCACCCTAGTACGGCGAAGCCATAATAAACGGACAATGTATGCAATCTCGGCTTTTTGATAGGATTACGTAAGCCGCAACATTTTAACCAATTTCACTAAAGTTTTTATAGACACGATGCAATTATGTGTTCGTATTTTTTACGAGTAGTACACAAGTCACTGGATAGCCATATAGTACGAAAATAATGGTATCATGGTTGTCATTTATTAACCCCATGCAAAAAGTTTATATTTGGCCACTTTTAATGACCTCCCGGCTGAAATTCTGCTAACTTTATACGTATACGTAGGGCATATGTTGGGACGTGTATAAGTGCCCCCAGTGCTTATAGACCCAATGCAAAATAAACGACTTTTATGTATATCCTGTTTGACTTCATTTAAAAATAAATTATTAATACCTTATTATGACTTAAGATGAAGGTAGCCAATTTATGGAATTTAAACCACTGCAGCATTTTATACTAAAGGCTACTTATGGCTATTTTTTAAAAGCTATGTGCTAGCTATAGGTAGACCGCTTCATTGAGACCTCGCCTGCGGGGCGGCGGGGTGCGGGGGGAGACGAGAGCGCGGTTAGTGAGCGGCGCGGGCGGGTCTTCCCGCGTCGCCCGCACCCCTCGCGCGACCCGCTATCGCCTCCCCCCTCGCCCCTGTACCCCGCAGGTGAAGTCTCAATGAAGCGGTTTACCTATAGTCAGTCATTAAAAACTCACATGATGCGGGTACCCCACGTAGCACTGGTCGATGTCCCACAGCCACGACTTGTCCCACAGCACGTAGAAGCCGAATATGAAGTTGGCGACATAGAAGATGACTTTCCACGCGTTCTCGCAGAACTTCGTGAGCGTCGACGGCTTGTCTTGGTTGCGCCGGCGGCGGAACCATCGCTCGATCTGCCGTTCGGAGAGATCAGTCTGTTTGGCTAGCTCGGCGATCTGAAAAGTTATAAAGGGGTTTTAGCTTTGGAAAGAAAATAAATGAAATCTGAATAAATATTGGACACTGATCACATACTTTGCTCTGATCCCAAAATAAGTACCTACTTATACGTAGTAGTATTAAACACTCGCTTCCTCTGTGGCCATAAATCATTAATGACCTAGGAAGAGAGCCGTGTGCGCACGCGCTTATCGATAACTGTGCAGTGTGCAGTGCAGCACTACGCCTAATAATAAGGCATGTGAGTGTAAAAAAGAGATAAGAATGCGCTGTCGCAGTCCCACGTTTTATAGCCGCAGAGGCAGCGAGTGTTTAACACTACTATAATTTTTAATTTAATTTAATTTAATCATTTATTTCAGGCAACTTAGGCCCATACAATAAATACCTTAAAGACTAATAGTCCCCCTAGCCGATTTCGACTACGGTGGCCAGTCACAACGACTAACCGACTGCGCGGGACATATTATAGTGCACAAGCGTGTGCGCAAACACAGGTGCACTCTCTATTCCTTTCACTCTCATAGCCCGATGGGACAGCAATCTGACACGACCGGAGAGAGATCAGGCGCAGGACCAACGGCTTTACGTGCTTTCAGAGGCACGGGGGTGAAACACCGCCAACTTCCAAACTCCGGGCTACCCTGAGAATTTCTGAACAGAAAAATCCAGGTACATATTTTTGGCCCGACCCGGGAATCGAACCCGGGACCTCCAGCGCAGCCGTCGCTTTAAAATGCAACCCTCTCACCGCTGCGCCACCGAGGCAGTTAAACTTAAAGAATAACATACATACAATAATGCACTTGGAAATCAGATAAGGGTGGTACAATACCCAGACCCGAGAAAATATAGAAAATCACGATTTCTACATTAACCCTATCGGGAAGCGAATCCGGGACCTCGAGCAGCGACGCCTTGAATCCAGCGTGCTTAGCCACTACACCACAGCGGGTACACACTAATCATCTTGTCTGTCTGTCCGTTTGTTTATCCGCCTGTCTGTCTGTGTATACGTCCGTCTGTTTTTACGGTCGGTCTCTCCCGCCTAACCACCGACCAATAGTATAATAATGCTATAGTGAATAGATAAGAAATAGATAGATAGATAGATAGATAACTCTTTATTGTACATTGTAACAACATTAGTGAATTTACAAATTTGTTTAAAGGAAATGTACAATTTAGGCGGTCTTATCTCTATAAGCGATCTCATCCAGACAACCTTTGGGTAAAGAAATTATGGGTTTTATAGGAAGGGGTATTTTGTGCGTAGAAAATGAAGGGCTAAGTGAATTATAAATATTGCGTTGATAGTAAAAATTCATAGTTTTTTTCTTTCTTTGTACTTGCTACTTAGGAAAGTAACCATAAGCCTATACTACAGTGAAAGTTATAAATATCTGGTTTGACACCACTTTACATTATTTACATATCTGATGCTGATACCGGCAATCACGGCATAACACTCGACATAACAACGATACCAAGAATAATATCGATCGATAGTGATTCATTTAAATATTAATGAATCACCAAAGTGACAGCAGACGAATAACACAAACACAAATGACTTTCGTTATTGGAATAGTGAGTCGATACGTTGAATCGAATCATTGTAACCTGTTTCTCAAGGAATTCGACGACACTTTTGGTGTAGTAGTTAGCGCTCCTGACTACTATGACAGCGGTCGAGGGTTCGAATCCGGCAAGGGCAAATGGTTTTATGATAAGCACGAACATTTGTCTCTAATGCATGGATGTTTCTGTATATTTATGGGAGAAACCCTTCCCCCCCTCATAATCGTATCTATTAGTCCGTTCGCGTTAAGAAAATAGTGACGTCATCTATTTTGAACGGCATGCAACCAATCAAGCGGCAAAAATTTAGAAATTCGACTAGCTAAATCGTAACATCATCATAATCATTATTATTATCAGCCAAAGGACGTCCACTGCTGAACATAGGCCTCCCCCATGGCTTTCCACAGCGACCGATGCAGTAGCGGTCTACATCCAGTTTGATCCTGCGATCCTTACAAGGTCGTCTGTCCATCGTGTCGGTGGACGTCCTACGCTGCGTCTTTGTGTCAAAGGGTCTCCAATCTATAAATTTTCTGCCCCAACGGCCATCAGTTCTCCGCGCTGAGTGCCCTGCCCATTGCCACTTGAGCTTACTGATTCTTAGGGCTATGTCCGTTATCTTAGTTCTTCTACGTATCTCCTCATTTCTGATTCGATATCTTAGGGAGACACCATAACGATTTATTTATTCGTAACGTATTTCGTAGAAAATTCCTCAATTCGAAACCAAGCCAATTAGTGTGTTGTCTGGTGCATATTTATCTTTATTTATTTATTAATACTACTTACGCAAAAATACCTACTTAAAACTATCAAGAATTTTCTCCGGACGTAATTTTAAGTAACTTTTCTCTTCTTTTTATGGTATAGGTCCAAGATTTACGATTTCTACAAATAGTTGCCACTGGGACTTAAGTTAGCGGTTGGTAATGTGGTAGGTATTACCAGACTTTTAGTACTGCCTGCCTAGTCAAGACAACGTGCTTCAGTTTTTTTAGGGTTCCGTAGCCGAATGGCAAAAAACGGAACCCTTATAGTTTCGTCAAGTCTGTCTGTTTGTCCGTCCGTATGTCACAGCCACTTTATTCTGAAACTATAAGCATCACATCGTTGAAACTTGGTTTTTTGGCTAAGTGGAAGTAAGAATCTCCAATTCAGTTAAAGTTGGCACGGAACCCTCAGAGCGCGAGTCCGACTCGCACTTGGCCGGTTTTTATTATTAGAGGAGCCTAAGTCCGGGACTCAACTAAATGGGCTAAGTAATGGGAAATGTTTTACCCAATGTAAATTGCTCCCACTAATTAATAATCATGTTCAATTGCTTGAATAAAACACGACTACTCTCGTCTTAATGCTCTTTGATGGAGTCCCGCCTTTAAATCGATCGTTTAACTAAATGATATTTTCATTAACTGTAATACTTTTAAAGAATAGTTAGTATGGAAATATGTTCAACCAAAAAAATGAAACTATTTATAAATATACCTATTTGCCATACTAGAGCCATAATTTATTCGTCTTACTATTACCCTGTCAGGTTGTCTATTTCATCAGAATTTTAACATATTCAAATCACTTGTCACCAGCTGTTTTTCTTAAAAAGTCAGCTATAAAGATAAGACTGTATTATTCAAATTTTCAAGTAAGTTTGGACTCTAAACCTGAATAGAACAGTAGAGAAATGATGTTTAGTTTGCATGTTAGTGAGATTATGGTACTAGTTATTATCATTTATTGTTATAGTTATATTTATGTTTAGCAGATCTTAAGCTTAAATTAACTGAATCACTATGACCTGCCTCAATATTAGTTATACTAGCGGACCCAGCGAACTTTGTTTCGCCCCGGCCCCGTCCCGCACCAGTCCCGGCCCCGTCGAACGGGATAAATGTATCCTATGTCTTACTGGTTATAAGCTCCTCTCCAACGTTTCGTCCCGGCCCCGTCCCACCCCAGCCCCGGCCCCGTCTAAGGGGTATGAAAAATAGATGTTGGCCGATTCTCAGATCATTATGCTCACAAAATTTCGTGAGAATCGGTCAAGCCGTTTCGGAGGAGTATAACAACGAAAACTGTGACACGAGAATTTTATATATTAGAAAAATAGTATTATTTGCCTTCACTACAACAGTGTACAGACAGCACTTTTTAGTGTGTAAAAAGAGTGCAACATACCGAGTTTTATCCAAATAAGATAGCAACGTATATTCACTATAATAAAGATAGAAGCGAGTAAAACAACATGAGATCAAAAGTAATCGAAATATTTAAAAATCACGTAGACGAAGACGCGGGTGCCGTTGGCTATTTAATCAAATACATTAGTCACTTAGTGCACATATATTGACACATTTGACAACAGTAATATTAACAGTATTTGCCTGGTTCTTGCCTATAGTATACAATGCATAGTAAATCTATGTCATTATTTTTAATTTACTGTATTACCGATCTGCTCATCATACATTATTCGATTTGTTATTCGCCTACTGTTTCTTTTATTACTGACGTTAACTTATCTCATTAGCATTACGATAAACCTCTGTGGTTTTTAGATGTTAATATTTCCTATATCTTGTAATTTTTGTTAATACGATAAATAAATTAAAAAAAAAAAAAAGTAGAATTTCAGCAAGGATGATTTCATAAAACATTCAAAAGAAAACGTTTTGCTATCAGCTAGATTTGCTAATAGATTTTTTGTAATAGAGACACTGACCTAATTTTTTCTTGGCAAGATAATGCAAGAACAAGCAACCTTAAAGTATTTAATGTTTTAACAACTTATAATGTTTTTACAACCTTTATCTTTACAACCTTTTAGAGTTTTTAGAAAATTTACTATATAAGGTGTTTGTCTATAAACGGGTGAAACTTTACTAGAACTTCAATTTATTTCCTCACCTCTCTCTCTGTTCCCTTATTTTCTCAGGTGATGACGTTGGGATGTTTCAGACTAGACACAGGATGCTTTTAAAAATATTTTTATTGTTTTGTTAGGAAAAATTTAAAAAAAAATAGCCCGTTTTTAAGAAAAAAAATGATAGGGCCCGGTTTCTCTGAAGTAATTTGAAGTTCCGTTAAAGTTTCACCCGTTTATAGAAAAACACCTTATATAGAACACAAAATATGAACTCGTCGTATGATATTTTTGCATAACCAATACCTATTCTAATCAGCACATATATCTTTTACATAATGATAACAAAACATGTTTTGTGTCTTAAAACGTAACGTAAATACGTAGTATTTTTTGAGTACCTACATTCGGTTTCCGTTTATCAAGGCTAAAAATTATTTGAAATGGTTTGCTATATATCTAATTTCTTATCAATTTGTTACTCCCTGATATATCAGACCGCAATAAAAACTAATATCATTTACTCGGCAAAAAATGCGCTTCAGAACGCTTGTTAAAGTATTCCAAATTCCATAGGCACAGTTTATATAGCTATTTTAGCTTAAAAATAAAATCCAAGTAGTTTTTACTTTGAATGACTCTTTAATCCTAATTTATTATTTTTTAGTCAGGCTTAGTGGTACAGGCATACGCCCGGATAGTGTAAGACACGGGGTTCGATTCCTCGTCTGTCACAGAGTCACGGTTGCTTTTTACAAGTGCAATTTATATTATTAACTTTGTATAGTGACAAAAACACTATAAAACAAAAATCTACTATAAATTGGCTTCCTTCGTCTTAACCGATAATTAAAATATATGTAAAAACTAGCTTTTGCCCGCGACTTCGTTCGCGTGGACTTCAGGTTCGTCCCGTCTAGTAGCGCAAAAAATGTGTTTTTTTACGACCTCACATTAGAAACCTCAAAAATTGTAGCCTATATGTTGTTCTGATGTATA
The DNA here is from genome assembly GCA_963584085.1 of Pyrausta aurata. Classification (NCBI taxonomy): domain Eukaryota; kingdom Metazoa; phylum Arthropoda; class Insecta; order Lepidoptera; family Crambidae; genus Pyrausta; species Pyrausta aurata. The sequence goes on along the minus strand of OY757273.1, from coordinate 1,994,951 downwards.
AGCTATATTGTGGTAAAGTTTCATTCAAATCCATTCAGTAGTTTTTACGTGAAAGAGTAACAAACATCCATACATCCATACAAACTTTCGCCTTTATAATAGTAGTAGGATATTTTCCTTTGGATATTGTGAGAGCAACAGCAAAATCCATCGATCTATTTACAAAATCGAACTACATATTTTATTCGTGCAGTTTCCTGCGGCTAGTACTGCGCGTATCCCACAGAATATCATTGTAAATTATAGCATATTCTAAAGTGCAAGCTACAACATTGAAAAGTTTCATAAAAAATCATTCGAACTACGAAAAACAACTGCTATTTTGATAGCCCTTACAGCTCAATGTAATTAATCTATTTAATATCTTCGGAAATGTCGAGTATGACATTATTGAAGAGCCCTGCACATATTGTATAGAACTAGGATAGTATTACATCTAGTAAATGTTAATGTTATGAAAACATATTACTCAGCGCCGAAAGTGTAGTTCAATGGTGGGATCGTTTCGAAAACAGTTTGCTAACTATATGGACGTTAAGTCACATTATTTAAGGTTCTTTCATACTTACGACCAGTCTCAGGAGAAAGATACGAGTATTATGCTGACTTGATTGAGCTTCGCAAGTCGCAACGTAATATCAATCAATCAATAGAAGATAGGAGATAATAAAAATATAAGAGAGAGAGAGAGATGGTAAACACTGCGGTATCTCATTCAGTTGTAAATAGAGATTCTCAGAGAATGCGATTTTGACGTTTACAATATTGACACAATATTGTCGTTTTTCCCATGTTTCCTGACAAATTTGAAAACTTCATGGTAATAGCAATCTTTGAGTGGCAAAATTATAGTTTGCAACAAAAGTGGGTAATAACCTGATGTACTTGAAATATTTAACACGTTAGTCTAAGACAGGAAATCAAACCCCGCGTCTTTCGCTATCCGGGCTTATGCCTATAATTTTTCACCCGGCCACTCAGACATTGGCAAAACTCGTTGAGGCATGCTCATTGACAAGTAAACCGTAGTAGCTTACTTTATCGATGCTGTAATATAAAACCCATAACAAATATTTGTGAGTGTCTCTCACCTGATTCGGCTGAACGGATTTTCTGTAGGCAGCCTCTAGTTTAGGGTTATCCGGGGCTTTCCTGGTGCGGCCGTCTTTGATGCCCAAGTACCTGCCGAACGGCGCCAATATTCCTCTGCAACCAAAATGTACTTTAATCACATATTTGACTAGATCATGTCAAATTAATGAATTCTTAGTTCAGATAATTATATCCTTTTTTTTCATTTATTATATAGTAGCGGTCCCAGCGAACTTCGTTTCGCCCCCAGCCCCGTCCCACCCCGGCCCCGTTTTATGGGAATTTCCAAAAGATTAAAAAAAAATAGTTGTTACACTATTTGACAGGATTGTACAACAAATGTTTGACATGGTTTGACATGTAATAAACAAATCAGCATCTATTGAAATGATTAATTATTCATTACACACATCGAGTTTTCATTGTTTTTAAGATGTATTCTGCTATTCGGGACGGAAACAAATCCAACAAATCAAAAACCATGGCAATCGGTCCAGCCGTTCTCGAGTTATAAGTGTTGTAACAAACACGACTTTCTTTTATATATATAAATAGATAACATAAAAAAGATACATATTTGCACTGTTAAAAACCACTGAGGTTTGCCTACAGTGCATGAGTGAGACAGCCAGTTAAAGAAGTTACATAAAATTATTATTACTAAGTCACTATTAACTTAATTTAATCTTTATCTGGCTGGACCCTTACTATCATCTCTTTGCCACCTTGGTAAACTTAATTTTCACAATACCAAGACAGTTGCCATACAATTATCATAGCTGGGCTGCTCTTAGAGTTGATAGATTTTACGGGTCTAGACTAGACAAAGCTCGTTTGAAATCTGAAGGATATCCTTTTAATTTCATGAGTTTTAAGTCCACTTTCTATTTAGCACGGAGTAGAGAGTCTAACCATAGTGAAAATGACATGGATCATAGTTTAATTAGAATAATCCAAATTTAAAATATAAACAACCTTCGACACACATATTTAAAGTCATGGCTACCTTTATTTCATTATCTTTGAAGTAACATGGTACCAAATTTCGAAACGATCGGACAAGTAGAAACAAGAAAAGATCTGTTGATCTTCGAACGGCTGAACAGATTTCCATGAAACATGGCTAAGAACATTCGGGATAAAATTATCTATGTTACAAAGAAACCTAAATGAAAATCGGTTCATCTTTTTGGGAGCTACGATACGATACCACATACAGACACGTTAAACTTATGAAACCCCTTTTTTTTGCGTCGAGGGTTAAAAATGTTAGCTTATTTATGCTTGTTTTAATATCAGTTCATACGATAGAACCTATAACTAACCAGGTCATAGCAATAATACAAGAAATTACTAATATATCGTGCACGTGGCTTATCGGTCGACCGGTCTCCATCCAATGCAGGCTTACATCACGACTCGTTGAATTTTTACAGGCTGAAGGCAACACACAATAGTCAAGAGGTTTGCGAATAAATAACAATGGTTAACCAAACGATAATTGTGACATTGGCATACTATGCGCCGCTAGCAAGTCGTTTTTACGCCGATTGAGATATAAACGGAAGAGAAACATACTTTTGCGCTGTAGAATACCTAGTATTTGAATAGAGCTATTAATTTTCAGAATGTTATTACTTGCATGTAATTACTTATGCGCCTTTGCCATGATTCGTTTACACAGAAAGAGGCTCGAGCTGTTTATTTACAATTGTATTTGACGGCAGTAAAAACTTCATAATGTATGATTTACAATATCTATAGTTATAATATTCAGCTGAATATTATAACTATAATCATTATAACTATATTATTAATTAGCTAAGTAAATTATGTATGATAGATTCAAAGAATATACAAAATATGTTGGAGCTTAAAACATTTTTTTTTTAAATATAATTCTAAGATTACTGCTAAAGATAAAAAAGAACAAAGGTGTATTACAATAATGTGCGTGCAAGCGAAAAGCGCGATGCGTATGTGTGTGGGTGTGTGTGTGTGTGTGTGTGTGTGTGTGTGTGTGTGTGTGTGTATGTGTGCGTGTGTGTGTGCGTGTGTGTGTGTGTGAGAGAGAGAGAATGTGTGCAAGTGTCCATATACTGACAATGTACATATATAAAGAAATATACATTGTGTTACGTACAAGTATTTGTCATTACGAAGCTATTATTAAGAGATTTTCAGTCTCGCCATACGTTTGCTGAAGTTACCATTTATATAAAGTAATTTTGAGTTTATAGCGATTAAGGTGATACAGAGATAACATTTTATTCAGTTTTTTGTATAGGAAGGGACCAAGAAAAACGAAGAATCGGTGGCTAAAATAGGTTTTTACTTTTGCGGTTGTAATAAGAGGGTACCGTCGATTTGATTCACCCAGGTATTGTGTATGTGCGTGCTGTTTAAGGACAGAAGCCAATATAAACAGTTGTCTGACTGTAGGCACTTGACAAAAGTCATAGAGCTTTTCAGTGGAGTATAGTCGGGGCTTGAAGCAACATACTTTGAGAACGGCTCTTTGTGCGCGTTCAAGTTGCATAAGATAGTTTTAGCGGCTCCCCCCCATGTTGTTATACAATAAGTCAGAATAGGTTCACAAAGAGCTCTATACACCATCTTCATTGTTTCTGCATCAGCTGATTGTCTAAGTAACCTAAACACAAAAATTAATTTGCGCACTCGGTTAGAAAGTTGGTCGATCGATATGAAGTTTAAAATTAAGGTTGGAGTCAAGGATTATGCCTAGATAAGTAACAGATGCTGCTACATCAATAAAACCCGATGGATTGATATGCGGGGCGATGCTATCAGGTGATGGCTCAAAGGCTATTTTCAAAGTGACTGGAATATTGGCTAGAGAATCGCGAATCGAAAAATTTACAAGTTTGGTTTTTGAAAAGTTAAGCGTTAATAAATTTTGTCTGAGCCATATTCCTACAGCATCAAATCCCCGCTGAGCACATTCATAGGTGTCGGACCAAGTGATTCCTGTAAATATGAGAGCTGTGTCGTCAGCATAAGAAAATATGTTACCATTTGGAAGATTTAGTTCACACAAGTCATTGATGTAGAGCAGAAACAGACTTGGGCCAAGAATACTGCCCTGGGGCACACCGTGGGTAATAGGTAGTTCAGAGCTGGTATTAGGTCCAATCCGCACACACTGGGTTCTACCGGTTAAGTAGCTCTGGAATAATGATAGTTGTGTCCCTCTCACACCCAGCAATTCCAGTTTGGACAATAGGGTTGGAATTGATACCGTGTCGAAGGCTTTAGATAAATCTAGGAATAGCCCAACACATTTATGAGCCTGGTCTAGTTTTTGAGCTATGTGATCCACTAAATTATGTACGGCATCAGCAGTGGATTTTTTCTTTCTAAAACCAAATTGATTGGGTGACAGTATGTTGTTGGTTTCAAGAAAAGAGGTGAGTCTAAAATTAATAATTTTCTCAAGTACCTTAGATAGTGCTGGTAGAATTGAGATTGGCCTATAATTCTCGACCCGGCTTCTATCCCCTGATTTGAAAATAGGATGAAGGACAGCTTTTTTAAAGAGATCAGGAAATATACCAGCATTCAAACATAAATTACAGATGTAAGTGAAAGGAGGAACAAAAATATCAATATGTTTTTTTAAGAGTGCCGATGAGATGCCATCCCAGCCGACTGCACAGTCATTTTTTAAAGAAAGTATAAGACGTCTGACCTCAGATTCATCGGTCCCAATGACGGCAAGTGAATTTAGCTGTGGCGAGATAGTTGATGTTGGATTTAAAGAGGGAGGAGGTTGAATTTTATTAGCTAATTCCCTGCCAATGTTAGCAAAATATGAGTTTACTTCATTGATGGTGTGGGAGGGGCATCTGTTGGAGTCAATTAAATTATTAGCCGATGATGCCGGTTTGGTGATGTTGGTAACAGAATGCTGCGTTCTTGGTGGCACTCGCGAGGATTTTTGTATTACATTATAGGGTTCGTTAAAATATATTAAGTCGTACGGAGTTAAACCGACACACGTCCGATCACTTCAACGGTCCGAGGAGGAGCAAATATGTGTGTGTGTATTATGATTCAGTTGCTTTTATATTTCTACTGATATCGTATTTTTTGTTAATATTGAACTTGTTTGTTTTTCCATTTTGTTTAATATCTGTAATTATTCGTATAAATCGAAAACAGTAAATTTTTCGAAGATTGGAAAGGCAAAAAAAGGAATATTCTGCAATGCAAAGTAATTTTAAATCACAGAACATAAAAAACGATAGAAGTAGTATTAACTCCTATTTGTATGAAAACCAGTGTGACCAAACTAACACATTTGTGATTATATCATATTATCACGCACACCAAGAATGTCTTGTTGTGATTGGTTACCTTTCACTGCCAGATAGTTTCGCTACCCGACACTAGATGCCTCTTATCTGCTCTTATTCACTATCAGATAGTTCCGCTACCTGACGACAGATGCTATTTGAAAATCATTGATAACTAGAGGTGGGATGGTTACGATACAACAGTCATGTCGATATTTTCGTTATAGAACATGATACAGCGTTATGTTTAACGATGTTTCTCTTATCTTCTTAATTATTACATCATAACAAATTTGTAAAAAAAACTGTTAATGACTTCTTTATTCTAAGCTATAAATGACAAAAAAAAAAGAGTTATAGGCAATGTTCATTATGAGAAGACGATAAACGCACGTTTAAGAAAAATCTGTATTTATTTACAAGAGACATTTGATTTACATTTATTCACTAATAATAAGGAATAAATTAAAACATAGTCATTTCAACTTCCAATATAGTTAAATATCATTTTAGACCCACTTGCTTACTGTGTCTCCCCAGTCAACAGATCTTCCAGCGTATTTGCCACAACGACTATTCATCGTCAAAACGGAAATGTGTGATGTATTCGCCATTGATGTTGATGCCGAATCCTTCCTATTCCTGTAGCTTAAAGGAGTCTTCTAATGCCGCTGTAAACAGTTCAGAGACATAAATCTCCCTGTCTTACACCTCTCCGAAAATTTTGCCTACCGGTTGCTGCAATCCATTTTTCTTTTATGAATCGATTTTTAGGGAACCTTAAAAAAATAATATTAAGTTATTAATTATATACGAAAAAAAATTGTAAAAAAACAGCAATTTATCAACCTTTTTAAAAGCTTTACTTTTTTATGTCATACAATAACAAGTATCGATAGCTAACTTATCGATATTTTGATTTGGTCATTCCCTAAATGAGTAGCATTTCGAGAATAAGTAACAGTCAAAATATAGTTTCGACCTTATCTCTATGAACAGTGGAATGGTTTTAGGTTGTAATTTTTATGGATTGTTATTTTCTGCAAAATTCACAATTTCTATTGAAATAATGATATAATATTACTTACCGATGGTATGTCACGCCTCCTTTGGATAAATTCTTTGTAGTGCTTGCGTTTTTGCACTCTAACACAGTGCAGGTCGGCATATTTCAAGTTTTTTATCCGTACAGCAAAACGTGTTACATGTTCGAGCAACTGTCACCGTCTGAAGCGCGTAAAAGGGGGCGGAAACATGAGATGCGCCAAGCTTGGCCTATGCGTCGTTACACGGGGCCCGCCTACTTACTACTTCTACTCGTTTTTTATGTTCTGTGTTTTAAATACATTATCATAAGATATTATGTCATAAATACACATAAATTTAGATTTTGGCGTGTAAATAATTAGTTTTTCTCATTACGTAGTTCTCCGTTTATAACGAGTTTTCGGCTCGGCCCCGACAGAATCGTACCATCGAGGATGTGTAGCGGAGCTGTGAAAATGCGCATTAATGTGTGGTGCGAGGATGCGTTGCGAAGCTGTGAAATGTGTCGACAGGGGTGCGGTTTATGCGCAAACCTATTCAACACACATTCCTCGCACACATTCCTCGCACACATCCCTCGTACACATCCCTCGTACACATCCCTCGCACACATCCCTCGTACACATCCCTCGCACACATTCTTCGCTTGTTTTGTATGCGCAAAAACCTAGCTCCGCTAAGCCGTTTCCACCAGAGCTGTGCTGACCGAGGCGAAGTAAATGAAGCGATTCTATTGGTTCTTTACAAACACATTCCTCGCTACGCATCCTCGCACATCTCTGGTGGAAACGCAGCCTTACTGTAGTTGAATAGTTCGACTTTCAATTGTTCGTAAGAATATTATAACAGAAATATGCATAGCATAAACAAGTATAGATAATGAACTTGTCTTTCATTGATTGATCGATAGAATAGGTTAACCAGGTCAATATTATCTCAATACTTTTGAGGCAGGTAAATAAATGTAAATAGTATAAACAAAACATTCTTTTAATTGTTTCAATAAAATGTTGTTTGTGATCAGAATGTTATGACTTTTAGGACAAATCAATCTTGAAGTCATCCACCTGTAAATGGTGTGACCAGTCTGTTTATGTAATTAAAAAGTAAAAAAAAAGATAAGAGATCGTTAAGTTTATTCAACATAGGTACATTTTTTCTTAAACATACACCTAGTAATATGTAATTGTGTTGTGTTGTGTGTGTAATTGTGTATCCTAGTGCGATTCAATGCCAGTAGTTTCTATAGGCGAAAGAGACTTCTTTCTATATACATAAAAGAAATTTAGTGGCACCACTTAACGGATGGTCCGATATTCATGATTTTTACTTCGTTGGATTCGTCGCTGCCCCGAATAGGATAACTATTAAAATTACGATGCCGGGGACGTGTGATGTTCTGTGTTAAATTAAATTATAAGTACTCGACAAAATTTGGGCTTGCGTGATATAGGTGCACCTGGGTTGGTCAGCAGTCCCATTGATGGCGTAAACATAATTTAATGTACAGTCGCCAGCACATCAAGTTATACATTTTTGTTGAAAATTAGCTCTTTTTACAACTGCATAAGATACCGTAGTGTATACCTCGACATGCTGTTGTCCGTAATTTTACAGCATTAACAAATTTAAACTGACTAATTTGTATCATTTACGTTTTTGTAGTACAGACAACGGCACGTCAAGGTAAACACTGCTGTATAAGCTGTATTTTAATTTAACAGTTGTAATAATAAGGGATAGTTTTCAACAAAATGTATAAGCTGGAATGGAGGAAAGGATGACTTTCAGACTACAGCGCGGCAGCGGTGCTGGTTTGAAGATTCTTGCGAGCATTTCGATTCCAATGATTTGGACGTCAAGAAAGGTGTGATTTTAGAGATAACTAGCGGTCCCAGCGAACATCGTTTCGCCCCCAGCCCCGTGCCGCCCCGGCCCCGTTTTATGGGAATTTTCTTTGCTATAAACCTCACGGCGCCCGAGACCTTTCCAACGAATGCAAAACCGTGGAAATTGGTTGGTGCGTTCTGGAGTTATAGCGTCAGGGAGGAAAACCCGACTTATTTTTATATAGTATCGTATTTGCCCGCATCATCAGTTCTATCATCATCAGGTGATGTAGCGCCGTAGATGTCAAATGTCAGGCTATTTATAAACGAAAACACTGTTGAAGTTCATAAACAGTTGTATGTGACTGTAGAATAAAAAAACGTATGTAATTTTAAACCAGCCACTTTCTATCGGCAACACGCGAAAAGAGCATTAAGGAAAAATCTAGATATGACGTAAATTGCATATTATTTGTGAGTGTGAGGAAAACAATCATCAAACTGCTAGTTTCCCGAATGCTGATTACGAGTTTAGCATTTCATCTGCTGTCATCAACAGTTACGTTCTTGTACGGTTGGAGGCACTGGCGCCTAACCACTTTCAAACGAAAATCGCTTGCACACACACACACACACACTAAAACGGGATTCTAATAAAAGACGACGCGAGGTGCAAGCGACGCTAGCTCGTAAGGTGGTTAGGCGGTGGTGACCTCGTCAGTACAAACCATTCCACATCAACAAATAGAAATTAACGTTACTATATAAATAACAAGAGACAGAAAAGAGATATATCTTACATACTAACAGATTTTAATAAAATTTATCAATTTATTGATCAGTTGACACTATGATTCAATAAGAAGAAGAGATTTATTTTTTAAATGACACTGAAAGATTTATTTGTTGACCCTAATAGCAATACAGCAATGAGGCCAAGAGAGCAATTTACTTATTATATTAATGTGTTCGAGACGCACAATGTCGCTTACTGCAGAACAATGTCTAGGCAGCCTTCATTTTAAGAAATCATAATAGATGTACAAGGTCACGTCAAGTTTCGCTTAGTATAATTTAAATTCCTTATAGTTAGTTCTTTCAGTTATAATAATTAAAAGACTGCAGAATAAAACAGGCTCCAAGAAGCAATAATTGTAAATAAGACTTTAACACACTAAACACACACACATGCACACATACACTTTTTCATTGACTCATTCATTACACATTTAATAAGCATCCGTCACAATCCTGCAAAAATTTACTAGTGTGGGGCCAACAGTTAATTCCTCTATGTATTGTTGTTGGCATAACATGATTGATTTGCATTGTGTAATATCTACCACTTAAGTCTTCTATATAACATCTTTTGGAAAATGAAATAATAAGTAACAATAATCTTGTCGTCAATAAATATTTGTATTTGTATTAGTAAATAGATACATTTGTGACAATTACAACATAATTATGGAACCTAGCCAATTAGAGAGTTCCACTGCAAATATACAAGTCATGTAGGAATAAACAGATACAGTACAAGATTATAAATTAGAAACCTAAATCTTGTCTGTGTGGTCTTGATATTGTGTGTGCCTATACTACACACAAATTAATTAAGTATCTTTTAATAATACAACAACAATTAAATTAGCTATAAAATAAAATTATTTCTGCAATTTAAGTTAATAAATAAATAATTTTTTTTTTCCTTTTAAAGAATATTCTGATAGAGACGAGACAAGATTTAAAATATTTTGTTCAATTTAATTTTAACATGAAAAGATCTCTTGTTATTAATCTTCATAGGTAATCATAAAATTATTGTTTACATTATGTATCATTAAGAAAACCAAGCTCAAAAGAAGAAAAAAATTCATAGCATATTCAGTCGCATGAACTCAAGAGAATAATCATTATTTAAAACAATAAAACTATGTGACTATATTCAAATACATGTAAATAAGGATTCAGATCGCCTGCCACTCAAAGTTGATTGTTATGTATTGACTGTACATAAGATAAGACAGGTGTTCTCATCACTTGATTATGACACACATGCACTATTAATCTTACTTATGACACATTCATTAACTTTGTTGACCCTGTGACAGATTTATCTGATAGATATTACACACTGAACTTGAGGTAGGCACAAAGATAAACTAATAATTTATCCTACAAAACTATCTTATCTGAAATGCAGTTGTACAACCAAGAATTTACTACCTACATAACTTTTTATGAGTGCGAAGGCGTGTACACTCATCAGACCGCAAACTCCGCGAAGTATCAGTCACTGAATAGGTTATATCACTGAAATGCTTATTGAAACACCACTGAAAAAGGTACTCACCTCTCGACGACACAACGTAGAGCTATGAACCCCAAAGCTAACGGTATAGGATACCAAACATGAGTATGGTCGTTGTAATTCACAGCCTTATCGGGTCCGGGCGCGATGTCGTCCCACGTTACGTTCGGCGGCAACCACACATGCTCGCTCCAAAACGTATCCACTAATGACTTCAGCATCTTTCCCGACTGGGTCTTTGTAAGTAGTCACGCGTGAACTGATTTACTCATTAATTTCTAATGATATAATTCGACAGACAGCCGATACACTAACGAAGAAGTGGGCCTGGCTGGCTTTGACAATTTAAAATGACAGAAAGAAAGCAAGCAAGGCAAGCAATGCGGGCTGTCAGTTTGACGCTACGATTGACAGGACAGCGGACAATAATGTTGCCAGCTCTTAAATTCTGCGACAGGCTTTAGTAGTTTTTGGGGTAAAATCTGTTTCTTCTCAAAATGCTGAAAAAGCTTTTGTATTTTACGTAATTTTAAATACGAATGGCCCTGTAAATCAGATAACTCATAAATATAGTTTCAATTGCCATAGTACGGAAGAATTAAAAAAATATATATAAAAAAGGAAAAAAAATATATAATATATAAAAAAGGCTTCGCTACTTCGTGTGTAAAAAGTAACTATCTCACCACCAATGAGCAGTTTTCTTGTCATGAGATGTTTATATCATCGATAAATGGCGCTAGCGTCACTTTAGGAACTAACTTTTAAAACATTATTTCAGAATTATAACAGAGGGTAACTGCTTTTCGCCAACGTAAGTAATAAACAGTAAAACACTAATAATGTGAACCTTTAGTTTATAAAGTACATAATAATGCCAAAACATAAGTATAATAATTAATCCATAAATCATTGACGCATTTTACAATATCTACTTACGCACAATTTTTTCTTTGTCTATGGTTTTCCGCCAACGTGAAAAAAATATGTTCCTAAAGTGACCCTAACGCAATCTAGTGACAGCTGTAAAGCGATGTGAGAAAACTGCTCATTGTTGGACCCATAGAGAAAGAAAAAAATCTTCGCTTTAAAAAGAGCGTGCGACTTAGTGAAATTCTATAGGATTTGACAGCGAAAGACCTTATGACAGCGAGACCGTTTTCTAAGAAATAATGGATTTAGTGGATACGTCAAGTTTCCGTCGTTGGAATTTTTGAAAAATTATGAATGGATATAATTATAATTTAAGTTTTGTATAACAATTTCAGATGAAATGACTTGTGCTTTCAGCAACTGTGAAGTGCGCCGAGGATACAATCCCGAAAATCATACTTTCCACCAGTAAATATGAATCATTGATAAAAAATTTAATTCCAAATTTTATAAAATTTGTGAGTGAAATCGACTCCGATGCCAAATTGTACAGTAAATTTAGGACTTCCTTTGTGATTTGCAGCCATATATCAAAGTTTCCAATAGATTAATTCAGGTATTTTCAGTAAAATAAGAAACCGTTTCTTTACACTAGGGCTTGACTAAATGATGACGTCATCAGTATCGATAAATTTTTTGACTGTTTTTTTTAGGTAACCGTAATTCTTGCACAGCTTCTTCTCAGCACTGGCCCACACAACTGGCCCGAAGCTGTGCTGTGGTAAGGTCTATGTTGGAACGTGTATAAGTGTTTCTAGAATGTCTTCATACATAAATAAATAAATATGTAATTTAACAAAAACGAGGTTGTCTTGTTTATCAAATAAAAAGTATTATGTAATTAAAAGTGCATTAATTTAATTATTTCTGTTTCAATTTACATGATTTATCGTAACCTCGTCGATAAAACTTGGACCACCATAAGATACACATCACTATTGAACGCACACATGTAAAGTAACTTTTTGGTTACGCTGAAAATCCGCGTTTGTCATTCTATACTATACTACTTTCTATGGTTGGACCTATTGTCCATAAAACCACTGAAGATATAGATTTGACTAGGCTGTGTGAACCACTGAATAGATAATGTGAACGCAGTGTAGGGTTTTTTCTTACTTTTTCTGACACAACTTCTGTTTGCTTTCGATGTGTAATATAAGTAAGAGACGGCGATTAAAATGAAGAACAAAAGTGGTTTCGAGTGTAGACCCTTGAGACACCACACCACCCTTTTTAATGACCGATTTTTGACTTTTAGTCTGTGCCACTGTTAGCTTCATTGTCATCTCATCAGCAAGGCTTGTGAAAAAACTTTTATACCAAGGAAATGCAAATAAAGATAAGATTTTATATACATACAAAGTTGCAAGATGCAATAAATTAACGTTATCAAAAGTAGTAACGAAATCAAAATAATAAAAATTTAAGACTGACACGAATAATGAATTAAAGAAATAAATTAAGATTTTCGAAACATTAATATTTTATTTATTCGCATAAAAAACAATATTTTGCAAAACAATGCTCAGATATCAACATGTTGTCTTGCTCGCACAAACACACTACTGTACAACATATAAATGTATACGAATAATATATCCCACACAGCTTTAATTACAATCAAGATAATAGCTATTTATTTTACAACCTTTATTTTTCGTTCTTACAATAAACTTTGATATTTCGAAGTATCATTTATAAAGCTATGTGGTGTGTATACACACATTTTATTAGGTTCATAACAGTATCACCTCAACTTTGCTGTCAAATAGAATTCAAATATATTTTTTTATTAGGTAAATATTTCTATTCGATAAGACAGCAAACAAAGTGAAATTTAATAACAGATTTTTAGACAACATTTAAATATCAACTAATTTCTCTCAAATCGTTAAATCACATGTCAAAATATATAAAAAGGACGTTTTATTGGGTTCATTGTTTTGTGACACGCTGACACGACATATGAAAAAATAAATGAAAATGCCAAAGGCAAAAAAACTTAAAACCTAACTACCTATTTAAATAATTAACATATTAAAATAAATTATTTGGCGTCTAAAATATGTAAAGGAAGAAAAAATGCTCAAGGTGGAGATCAGATTTGTGGGTTTTTTGGACCCCTTTGAAGTAAAAAATCACAATTATTCACCAAATGAATACTACATGTATCTCACCGTCACCCGATTTATTGAACACGTGTTTCACAAATTTTAGAATAATTTCTAACACAGAAAAAGGCACTTTGTTGTCCTAAAACGACAGTAATTATTAGATTGTACTTTTTTATCGGATACTAATTTTATGTCAAATACAGAAGAAAAAAAGAAAACATTTGAGTAACTTAAGCACTCATCGTCACTCTTCGTAATCGTAAGTATGTGCTGTGAACACCACAGTGTTGCGATTGCGACCCCATTAAAATAATTTAGATGTAAAATATTTTTATGGATTCGACAAATTAGATATAGATATTTCTTTGGATGATATGCTTTTTTGTTATATTTAATAGGATAGGTAGCTTATTCTCACCGACACAAGAGGTGGTCAGAAACTGTTCAATAAAATAAAATTTGAATACATATGTAACAACAACACAAGCATCCATACATGAAACAATTAATTATACTTTGAACAATAAAACATGGAATAAAATTGAAAAAAAAACTGTACTTAACTAATGTTAAAACAACCAAGAAATAACAAAGTCACTCAAGTACTCAACTTAACAAAATATACGAGTCATTATGTACAGTAGAGGCCGGTGTTACTTATATTTGTATTGTGAAAATAATAGAGCTAACTTTGGTCTTATTTTATTTTAAATTGTATTTATATGTACTTGATAATGTAACTTTACCTACAATAATATGGGCAGATGAAATACAGACAAGACCGATAAAAATTGACGACAAAGTAATAAAACCTCTTCATTGTCGGTATGTCTGTATTGATCGTAAACTTTTGCCTGTCCAAAAACGGACTGAATAACCTCTGTCATCGCATCTTTGTGACGTCAGAGATCCTTAATTCTAGGACTTAAGTTATAAAGCATCTTTCGGTGTTTTCAATAATACAGCATTAATAAGATGTGTACCTATTTTTAAACTATTAAATAATGTGCATACATCAATTAATGATATGAATCGTTCGTATAGTAGTACAATAATTTCTAATGAACATTTTGGTGAGAAAAGTAAATTTGGTAAAAAGTATTTTTTTATTGTATGAATGGTATTTCAATTCTCATTACCACGTATAAATCTATATAGGTTTTTGTTGGTATTGAAATATGATTTTTTAATGTAAATTGTTTAACATAAATAAAGAAATAAAGAAAGAAGAATGTAGTACATTCACATATAAATGATACACAAACACGGGTCATTTTCGTTTGATTGCGCACACCTATATTCGCGTTACGCGCTGTTTGAATGCGGGTACGCACTAGATGTAAACCACGTGCAGTGTACAGATTTTTTACTGCACAAACTTAATATCGAGAAACCTCTTCATTAAATATTATAAATGCAGTGATCAATTTTAAGCAAGTCATGCTTCTTTCTTATTTATTTAAACATTATTGAAATACAATTTTCTCGATGTAGCACAGCTCAGCATTCGCTATTTTTATTACAACACATTTTGAATGATTACCAAATCGTAATCAATACCTACTTACTTCCTGACTTATATCGTGATCACTCACGCATTCACATGCACGCGTGCGATCAGGCACTGTATAGTTTTAGTAAAAGATTTACAATTAACGTCAGGCAATGTTATTCCATCGGTCGCTTGCTTATTTAAAACTTATGATGCGTCAAATACGTCAGCTCACAACCACGACTGCCAGATAAATGAACAGATTATGTTGCACCCATCCTTACGGTTAGTAGGTATAGACTACATGCATTAAAAAAAATAGTAACGCCATTGATTTGAAAGGCTTTGACCAATCTGGACTGCCGAACTTCGGCTTCTGATTGGTTGGGTGCCTTGAGTCTACTAAATAGATTTTTTAACGCGGTAAGCTCATAGCATAAGTGCAAAATACTCGTAAAATATTTTTATTTTATTTCATAATAGCTTGTGAACGACGGTATAACTTTACCCATAGATTTCGCTATGTATCTAAAATAAGTAACAATTACCTATCTATTAATCATAAGTAATAAAAGGGCATTATACAGGCACCAACTTAAAGCCTTTATAATATTTTAGCCAAATCACCATTAACACCTTTACATGAATGTATATTTATTTTTGTTTTATAATATAACATTTTCTTATTTATTGATTACACATTGTTGATATTGCACTCACAGATCAGCTCTTATTTATAATCGTTGTTTTGTTTCAAACTTTGTTTTGCAATTTAAGAAAATAAGTTATAAGGGCCATTTTGTAATAAGAATAAGCAATTATAAGTACTTAGATTTATAGTATATGAAGTAATTGAGTTAGCTAAACATTAAGGAAAATATTTTTTAGGTATATGTATTTCCTATTCAGAAGTGTTATGATGATGATTGTGAGGTTATTTTGTGCGCGAGTAACTTAAACTAATAAATATTTTATCGAGTTTATTATTATGTTGAGTATGAACTTTAAACTAGCAACATATTTTTTTATAAATTTGGTGATAGCGCCGTAATAATTAAACTCTAGTTAAGTAAATAGTATTTGGTAACAGTAAAACTATAAGTAGGAGTCCATAACCGAAGTAACTAATAATAAAATTTTCAAAATAATACTTTCACCGAAATAATGGTCCCTATCCAAATTATTAATACTTTGGTACCGTTTTAAAATAAATAATAGCCTCTTATCCAATACACAACCAACCGGTAATAATAGTTTTGTGACTTTTGTGTTTCAAAAGTAGGAACGTAGTATGGCAAAAAGTTATATGTTTTGTGCATAGTACAATATTAAAATAAAACCTTTTCTTCAATAAGAAATAAAGACTAGTTCAATTAACATTTAGAATAAAATGCACTGTAATACTTTATTTTTATTATTCAGCTAAATCGTTTAAGAAAGCAGTCCGTTTTTAATATTTCGTCGATATAACTATATTTTATAAAATCTGAATTTTGTAACTTTTTAATAAAATTATGAACAAAATATTTGAATCGCTTTGAATATTGTTTGTTAATATTTTAAAACACAGAACGATTCGAGCGTTTTAATTCCGCAATGAAGACTAGGAAATAAATGTACTTATCAAGTTTTTAAGTAACAGTTTGTTACCAAAGTAAGCATCTTTAGTAAGTTAATACGGGCTCATGAAAAAACATTGTCTTAAAATTATGCCCTAAAAAATTTAAGTCGACAACAGTAAGTTTTTAAGCTTCATAGAATACTTTAAAGCTCAGAACAGACCAAACTCAAGTCAGGAGCAAATGCATTTAATAAATATTCAAGAAAATGAACTATGTTCAAATCAAATTAAATTTATCTATTGCATAATGTTCAACACATGTTTTTAATCTTTGTACATTTCCCTGTTAAGGTATTGACTGCTTGCGTTTCACCAAAAAGTTGTGTATGCATTGAATTTGTTGCGTTTAGTGCACCTGCTCCTGATCTGCCATTAGTGTGTTCTGGGCTTCAACATAAAATATAAGTCGTCCACTGAAAATGCAAACCAAAAGTGAATACGTACGGTCATAGACGTCTCGATGCTTCACAATCACTAGCACAATAATTCACTTCACTGTACCAACGCGTGACACAAAAATCGCTTGAAGTGTAAACGCGCGTAAACGTATGTGTAGAGGTGGGCGCGTGTTGCACGCGTGTGCGTGCGTCACGCGGCTGCGAGACGCGCGCGCCGCGGTCGGCGGGACCCTATGTCTCCCTGGAAGAAATTATAATTGTTAGGACATGAACTAAATGTTCCTATATTCAAAGAACGACTTGTTCGTCAAATGTGTAAGTAGTAAGATAATCAGAAAAATTGGATCTATGCAAAATCCATATATTTTTAAATCTATGAATGATTTTCGTAATCTGAGCCTATTAAGGATATTGAGTGTGTAAAAGCGTAAAGTAACACAATAACATTGAATGAAAATTGAACCAAATGATGAGTATCATGGCCCAATAGTTAGTTTGAGAGCGTAGAATTGAACATAATATAAAAATAATTGGTCAATTCGACGAACATAGTAACTTACTTACCATAAACAGTGTTAGTAAATTAACATTGAAATCTTTTACTGTATGACTTATACACTAACCAAACATTTACCTATAATATCTCTCTCATTAATAATTGAAGCCTGATAATTTAAAGGAATAAATAATTAAAAATATTCCATCGACTCGGGTAAACTAATGAAAAATAGTTATTAGTTTTTTTTGTTGCTGATGAATATGTTGTATTCAGTTTTAACTACTGAAAAGCGATCATGTTACCATTAACGACCACTCAACTACATAATAATGTTTCGAATGATAGATCAATTTCGGTGATCATACTTTCAGTAACTGAAACCGAGTTCTTCTAAACCTCTAAAACAACATTATATCATTTAAAGGGTGAGGTCGGCCGGTTATAGTAGAAAATGCAATTTTGAGTTGGCAACATTGGGGCCACTGCTGCCACCGCTCGGCTACCACTTTTTTACCGCATTGTTATTTTACTATGTTTTAATTTTAAGTATTTTGTTACTGAGGTGAATGAAGGAGATAAGAGTAAAACTCTATAATTGAATAGAAAAAAGAGAGACATTATAGATAGTGCCTGCTTATTGATTGGGGCAATGAAAAAAAAACAAATTATCTAATAACTTTTTAATTTATTAACTCTTAATTACTTCACGAGTATTCAACAAAAAAATATCACAAAGTCAAAAATAAACATCTTATCGTTTAGGTATATTAATGAGTATCAGTCAATATTAATCTTACGGAACAAATAAAAAAAAATCATTATGAAAAATACTTATAACAGACTAAGATTAATACCAAAACCCTTATATCTTTATTCATATAGAGAAATAAGTAGCAAAATAATGTTAATTTGTTAAGAGGACTGTGACTTGGACGTAATCCGTATTTCGGCAAAAGCCATCTATCACTCATTGCAGCATGTTGGTATGAGTGAGCGGTGACAGCTTGCGTCGGAAATAAAAACGACTCTTTTACGTTATTCGTATTTACAGCACAGTGCTACAGCTGTCCTTGTCAATCATGCCAGCGAGACAATCGGTTTGAGCCAGATGGCTAGAGTCGGTTAGATTACGTCTTCTAGAGCAGGGCTAAATGTAGGGGTTATAGCAACTTGTAACGAAATAATGATGCTTATTCGGTTCTTAATGTGGGATTAAAGGCGTTATCAGACAACGGACATGCTGTCTCTGTCTAACAACTTAATAAAGTAAGAGTGTCTCTTTCTCTCACTCGTATTTTACTTACATAACTTATTTTTTTCAGTCAGTTTTTTTTCTTAAACCCCGATGTATTTCTTACTTTGAATGTCAAGAAACTTAAATGAACATTAAAAAAATAAATGAGTAAACGTAGTAATTAATAATAAGCTAATTTGATTTCAATCATATTCCACCTTCACCAATTAAAACTAATTAACAACTGGCTGCATAAGCACAAGCGCATGCCATGAAAAAAAAAACAATCTTGTCCGTGGTCCGCCTCAGCCATAGAGTATCAAACATGACAAGAACAAAACCTCAAGCAATATCACACGATGGAAGCTCGTATATCAAATTAGTGTACATATAATATGGAAGGTACACACGCCATATACGAGGTGTTTCAGAACAACCCGTTAAAAATAAAGAGAACCAGTCAAAACCAGTAACTTTAAAACTTTCTCCTAGAAACAAGGGTCGGAATATATAAAAAGATATCGAAACCAAACGGGTCACGTGACCGATAGAAAAAATCAAAAACCGATTTAGTATGAGAAGTCAAAAAAGACATGGTTACATATATATCTTGTAAATGATATTCTAATAAAATATCATACGTTAACTTTATGCTTTTTCGGAAAGATTTTCTTTAAATAAATGTTCGGTGAACAAGTAATAAATAAGTATTCGGAATAATAACATTATTAAATTTTTCATGATGTCCGATATTTTTCTTATTAAAATTATGTACTTATATTAATATTAAATCACACTGAGAAATAAATTCCCTTCAATGACATGTATTTTAAACTATTTTTAGAGAAACTGTACATAGACTAAGCATTTTTGTAAACATCCTTTTTCGACTTATGTTACAATGCGGAACGGAATGTTACAATGTTACAATGCGGAAGTTTATTGGTTACTGGTTCGAGTAGCTAGCTCGCTTCATCGCTAACAACTTTTCAAACACCTTGTATAATATGGAAAGTTCAATCGCCATATATTATAGGTAAGGGCCATTTAATTTTTTCTACTTGCTGACGCGGCCAGGAGTAAGGGCTTTCGCAGATTTCAGCCAGACTGCGACGTTTCATTCTGACGTACCTGCGCAACCAAACTTACATCTCTTAGCGCCAATTGCGCATGATGATTTAACCAAGGATTACGCTAACCCAGGATTAAATTATCATTCTGTCACTGTCAGTTTATTTGACGTTGACAGAGACAGAATGATGATTTAATCCTGGGTTAGCGTAACCCTGGGTTAAATCATCGTACGCAAGTGCGCCTTAGCATTCACTTTTTATAGGGAAACTATTGGCCATTGGAAATTCAACTTTAACTCGCACTGTTAAGGTGCAAAATCAATTGAAAATTTGACTTCCACAACTACAGGGGTTAACCCACAAAATCACGTTTGATCACCGTTGGTGACATGACGTGTCAAACTGGGCATCAATTTGGTAATAACTAGATAAATAACATATTTATTGAGTTGATAAAATTGTATGTGGACACGCAAGGTATTTAATTGATCAATTTTTTTTTATTATCTATTTGCTATAACTAGATGTAAACATTTTGATTAATCAAAGAACAGGTATTGTAATTGGAACACCTCTATTGTCTCTAGTTAAAGTATTTCAAATCGGATAACAGCCCAGAGGTTTTAGGATTAAATCAAATTAAGTATAACTCAAACTACTGTAAATAGGAATCTTACTAAATAGTTGCTAATTTGCTATTTAATTCGTGTTTAGAAAGGTAAAATAACATTTTAATGCACCAATATTTTTTACATATCGCGAACACACAGTAGTAGGGTAGCATAAAAAGATTCACCCCCACTAAATTCATATTTTTTAAACAACTTCTAATATATAATATAATGCTTTGGAAATGTGTCAAAATTATACTGGGATCAAATTATAAACAAAATTTAAAAAAATAACAGAATGCACTTACTTTTTATTATTGATGCGATTCGGAGTGCTGTGGTTGGAGTGTGAACTGTCACTGATTTCTGAACTGGAGCTTCGTATGTCACCTTCCATCTGAAAAAGATTTATATAAAATAAAATATACAGGGTGACTGGTACAGGACCCGCCATAGCACAATCTCGTATGGAGGTCATTTGCTACCTATTGAAGCTTACTTTCCCTAGGTAAAGTTTAATAGTTTAGGAGATAGGGTAATTATTCATCTTTTTACTACGATATTTTCGAAAATTGACCTTAAAGCTGCTCTAACATTTTTTTATTAAAAAAATTTGAGCAGCTTGAAGGTCAAAGAGCAGCTAGAGCATAGCAAGCTAGAGCTTAAGCAAGTTCTCGTTTCTGCTCTAAGCATTTCCGTCGCAAAATGACCTCTATTACCATCGATTCGTCCCACTTGTAAGCCATCGCATTTTAAACCTTATCTCCTAGTCTTGAGGTTGTAAATACTGTACCTGCCCTGTGCTGAGTGCCTTGTACGCGACCTGCAGTATGAGCCAGGTCCACATGCTGTGCAGCGCCAGCAAGAAGCACAGCATCGTGTTGAAGATGTAGTACGCTTTGTCTTAGAGCAAGCGCCCATTGAGCCACAAATCGCGATAACAAGCAGCGAACGAGTTTTTTATACATTTTGTAAAGCATCGATGCAAACTAACCCCCTTATTCATAATAACTCAAATGGTCTTTTAAACCTATTTTCGCTATTACATTGTTTTGTCTCATTCTTTCTTGGCGCTGTCATCATTTGACAGAAAGTGATAAAACAGTGTAATAGCTAAAATAGGTTGAAAAGACATTTTAGTTATTATAAATAAGGGGGTTCGCGTTCGAGTGGCCGCGTTTTATCGCAAACCCACTCAACCGTAGTAGTAGCTGAGTAGCGGTAACTGATGGCAGCCACTTGGGAATAGCGGCTGCGATTTGTGGCCGCGTTTAGTCGCTTGCCTGAATCAGTGGCGTTTAGTGGCTTGTGCACTTATCAGACGTACCTAAGTATATCCTTCGATTGGCATCTGTCAGTGTACCTCATAATGGAGGAGCACTTTGCTTATCCTAAAACACAGGGTTTTTCCCTAACTTAGGAAGCAAAGCTCAATAATTAATTAGTTCCTAACTGTTTGTATTAGTAATTAATTAAGATTCATTGTTAAAACTACTTTGTACTTACGTTATACTGAAATAAATAAATTATCAATTATCAATAAAAAGTAAAGTTAGCCTGTAACGTCCCACTGCTGGGCAAAGGTTTATCCCAAATATGAGGTAGTTTGAGCCATACTCTACCACGCGGGCTCAGTGCGGATTGATGGAGGGGTGTTTTCAAGGAAAGTGCTACTTACCTTGCTGTCAGATGTTATCTAGCCGCCCATAAGGCCTCTGACTGGGCTTAACGACTAATATACAAGATGTTTCAAAACAACGAGTAAAGAATGAAGGGACCTACTCAAGAATCAGTAACTGAACATCTTTCTCGTAGAAACATAGGTCGAATAACGCCAAAATAATTTGACTTCCTATACTAAATCGGTCACGTAACCCGTCTGATTTCTATGGAGAGTCAATTAATGTTTGGCATATTTCGACCCATGTTTCCAGGAGAAAGTTGTTCAGTTACTGATTCTGAGTAGGTCCCTTCATTCTTTACTCGTTGTTTTGAAACACTTTATACATCGATATTAGCCTTATAATAAATAAATAAATAACTACCCGTCCAGTGCTGAGTGCCTTGTACGCGACCTGCAGTATGAGCCAGGTCCACATGACGTGCAGCGCCAGCAAGAAGCACAGCATCGTGTTGAAGATGTAGTACGCTTTGAACATCGGCAGCAGCATCGGCGCCCGGATCGATGTGCTGGGGGTAGTATCAAAACATTTATTCAAATGAAACGGAATGTAGATCGTAAATTTTTTTAGCATGTTTTTTTTATTTATTGTTTTCCAAAAATTATACACTTTATTCACATCTGCCAAACTGCACAGCAGTTTGTCGGCAGTTGTTCTCGCCTATTTTTTTTTAAATAACAATATAGGTAGGTAGGTACTATTAGTTTTCTAGTTAAACTTCTTAAAAAACAATACAAACAGTAGGTAGATAATAAACATTAAAAATAGAATAATATAAGTAAGCTGCAATCAGCTTCGGACATAATCAGTAGCCGCAGTCCGATATATTAAAATCCCTGTTAATGCACGGACAACAGCACGTCAAGGCAAACACTGCGACTGTCGGTTTGCTCTTGACTCCATACCAAGCCAAGTGCAACTTAGACGGAGTCGAAGAAAGAACGAGCTCGCCTAGAAGAAGCCTGTTCACAAATAGATTCGTAGTCACTAGGAAACACCGACGCGGGCAGCGAGTTCCACTCTTTTGTCTTGCGCATTATAAATGTTGACAACGACAAGTATTGTATCCCGCGGTGCGCCTAGATATTTTTGTCACAATTGGCCGCCCCTAAATCTGGCTGCCCTAGGCCCGGGCCTACATAGCCTTAAGGTAAATCCGCCACTGCATAGCGGAGACCTATGTCTATTTTCAACGGTAGATATCCCGCGGCTGATTTATTTATTTTATTTTGTCAACCAACAGTTTCATGCATCGATACAAGTCTTAAACTACAGTTACATTATTTCATAAAATTACCACCCAACTGCTCAGCCCCCCCCCCCCGTCACGCTCACGCCCCCCACTCCGCTCACCGCCCCCCCACTCAACCCTGCACCATTAAAACCGATATCTTCTAAATACAGAAACTATTTACTGGTAAACACCACATGATATATCAAACAGATTAACAGACTTAATTATATTATTATATGTATATGTTGCTGCTGATAGCGATGAGGATAATGATGGTAACGATAATAATGATGAAATATAAAGAAGCGTACCTCCATATAATATAGAATGGGTAGAGCCAGAGGCGTGTGATTATCCACGCGACGGTGAACACTGAGAATATCGCGTCGCATAGCCGCTGGTAGTTCGCGTACTTTGCCGCTTTTGCCGCCTGAAACGATACGTTTTTTTTTTCATCAAAATCGGTTTAGCAGTTATTAAGGTACGAGGGAGGCAAGAAAGTTTTAAACATTTAAAAAAAACAACCGCCATCGAAATTTTATTATTATTTAGCTTTTTTTATCCCTTAAATTAATTAACAGATATATATGTATGTGTATTTGTATGCAACTTAATTATTTGAGACAAGTATTAGTTTTGTGCTTAGATTAGAATTAGTGTTTTTAGGTGTAATAGGCGGGCTATTGCGGTAAAAGCAACAGTACTTTTTTTGTACAGAAAAAGAAATCGACCGCAGAATCTATACTAATACTAATATTATAAAGCTGAAGAGTTTGTTTGTTTGTTTGTTTGAACGCGCTAATCTCCGAAACTACTGGTTCGAATTGAATAATTCTTTTTGTGTTGGATAGTCCAGTTATCGAGGAAGGCTATAGGCTATATAACATCACGCTACGACCAATAGGAGCAAAGACATAGTGGTAAATGTGTAAAAAACGGGAGAAAGAAGTAACTATTCCACGCGGACGAAGTCGCGGGCAAAAGCTAGTACTAATATTATAAAGCTGAAGAGTTTGTTTGTTTGTTTGTTTGAACGCGCTAATCTCCGAAACTACTGGTTCGAATTGAATAATTCTTTTTGTGTTGGATAGTCCAGTTATCGAGGAAGGCTATAGGCTATATAACATCACGCTACGACCAATAGGAGCAAAGACATAGTGGTATATGTGTAAAAAACGGGAGAAAGAAGTCACTATTCCACGCGGACGAAGTCGCGGGCAAAAGCTAGTAAAGAATACATGGAATAAATACTGGAGCATGAAAGAAATTTTCAAAGGAACCATGCCCATAAAATTAAAAACAAAGGCAATGAATATCTGCTTAACCCCAGTCCTTACCTATGCGTGCCAAACCTGGCCTCTCAAAAAGTCAATATTAAACAGAATAAGAAGTTGCCAGAGAGGAATAGACCGCCATCGAAATACGCAATAAAAATAAATATATAACGTATTTGATTCATTTGGGCCATAAAAAATCTTGTAAGCAAAGCAGTTGATAAGCATGCAAAGGCATGCTTATGAACTGCTTTGCTTACAAGATGATGTGCTTTTAAAGAAAAGCACGATAAAATGGCTACTTTTTAACTCTGTTGCTTGCTTAACTTTGACTACGAACTTTGAAAAATTCTTGGACTTTTAAATGGGTTGAAATGAACTCACTAACACTATGCCTAATAATAAAGTTTCAAAGCCTTTAAGACTGAACTCTGCGTTGTCAAATTGCTCTACTAGTTTGTTTGTCCATTCATCACATCTTTGTATTTATATCAGAAGTAAATAAATTAGTCTTTAATCACTAGACGATTCCGTAACAATGCGTTAGTATCAATTACAACTGGTAGATAATATCAATTTGTAATGATAAGTTGATTAATTTAATCTGTATAGAAGTAACTGCGTATTGGACTGACTTTTGTAATATCACAAAGTTCTATATATTTGCTATCATAAATCAATTAGGACAGAATCTGTCCTAATTACACACACATTTGAAGTTATCACACTAATACTCACCGCTAAAAATATATCAGCACTGTCATGCTACTACTAGGAATTATTTTATTCCCCATCACTTTTATCAGCATACAATAAAACTATTACATAAGATTTGTAAAATCCGTTTTTCTTTGCTAGTTGGTGGGTTATTATTGTAAAGTGTAAACAATATTTTTTATAAAAAAAACTGTGAATAAAATTAATTAACTATTATTATTTATTAAAAATCATACCCAAAAACTTAATCTAGGTACATTAATACCAATGTGATTATAAACCAGTATTGGTTTTACCGCACACTGCGATTCGACGTCTGTTACTCATTTATATCGATACTAGCGGCCCGCCCGCGACTTCGTACGCGCGTTTTAGTTTAACTCCGTTCCCATAAATCGTAGCGAAAAATTTTAAGCCTATACCTATACGCATTAAACTACTTCTATAGCCTTCCCTGATAAATTAGCTATCTATCATATTCTATACCCTTACCAGTAGTTCCTGTGATTGGCGCCTTTAAACAAAAAAACTTAAACATCCAGTTTTAAAATATATACATGATTTCCATGTTTAAACAGATAAATGTTATATTCGACGACGCGTTTAGTGTATTGGTTAGCGCTCCTGACTATTTCGCTGGCCGTCGAAGGTTCGAATCCCGCAAGGGGCAAATGTTTGTGTGATGAGCACGGACATTTGTACCTAAATCATGGATGTTATATGTATTTAAGTATTTCTGGGAGACGCACCCGTCATAATCGTTGTCTGGTACTTCGTAACACAAGGAAGATAATTCCTTACCACGAAACCAGACCATTGGTGTGTTGTCTGGCGCATATTTATTTATTTATTACATTTTATGTACACTCAACACGCAGCCCAGTCTTTAATGGTCAAACTTACACGGGGATATTATCTTTTTATTTTACAACGAAATAGAAATACTTCCTACGCCCTATCGTTAATCGTATATTTATTTCGGGTACTAATAAGACCAGGCTACTCTCTGCGCTTACACAGCATCATGCGAATTCCCTCAAGTCTTCTCCCGCTACCTTTTAAGAGTTTGAACTTGAGCTTTGTTTATGGTTATAGCGAATACTCTACTTTCTTGAATTCAAATCGTAAATTCAAAGGGACAAATCTATGTAAAGATCTACGCCATCATCATCATCAACACCCAAAAGCCGTCCACTGCTAAACATAGGCCCCCCACGCAAAGTTTGCAGAAAAGTTGCAGATTGGACACCCTTCGACCTTGGGAGAAGCGTAGAATGTCCACCGACAATAATAACAAACGATCTGCAATCTACACTGGACACATACCGCTTGATACTCGTACCTACCCTGTTTGGACACAAAACAATATAATTTACTATTCTAAGGTATAAAATCTCTTCTAGAGAGCAACATCAATTACAAACATGTGTCAAAACATTCTGTCTCACTCAGATATGTCAAATGATTGTCAAAAATAAAAAAATATTTCAATCATAAGCACCAAGAAGTATTGATATCAATTTTGTAGCAAATCATCCCCAAAATAGCTTTCTACCCCTTTTTAGCCCCGTTACAAGATAAATTTAAATACAATTTGATACACATTCTTTGTTATTATTTTTTAAAAGAATGTTTATGCAAAATTTGAAGTAGATCGGACCAAGGAATCACATTTTCCCATACAAACTTTGTACCCCTTTTTCAACCCCTTAGGAGTGATATTTCTAAAAATCCGTTCTTATCGGATCCCTTCGTCATACAAAGAACACACCTTCCAAGTTTCAGGTTTCTACGATCAGCGGTTTAGGCTGTGCGTTGATCCGTCAGTCAGTCATTCAGGACAAAGCCTTTTATATGTATAGATAGATAACATGCAATACATAATTATGTAGGTACGTAGCTTGTTAACACGCGCTCCGCGTCCGAACCGATCAACGCATCGCTTATCTACGCAAAGTTAAAGAGAACTCGTTTCAGCTGCTTGAACTTGTTTGCGTTTAAATTTGGAAAGATCTCAGTATTCAACGATGGATCATGGAATGCCTATGTAGGTTACGAGTTTTGTGTTTAACTTATTTTAAAATAAATTATTTCGTTAAAAACTAAAGTCAATATTGTTTACAATATTAGACAAGCAAAGGAAAAAGAAAAACGGGCTTTAAATAAGTAAAGTAAAAGTAAAATTTCGACGACAACGAAGATTATATGCAAGTTACCAGATGAAGACGAACATTAAGGCGAACATAGCACTACAAAGGGGCCAGATTATTAAGTTTCAACAGCATCACTTACCCTTTTAAATATAGAGGTATAAGCACAATCGAGCAGCAGCAGATCCCTGCACATCTGCCAGAAGTGTTTGCGACGCACATCCTAGATGGACTTGTAGATTAGCGACCAGAAGAACTAAGTAGAATGCTGATGATGTCACTTACTCTTAAAAATATATCGAGCAGCAGCAGCACCAGCGTGCAGATCCTCTGCACATCTGCCAGAAGTGTTTGCGACGCACATCCTAGAAGGACTTGTAGATTAGCGACCAGAAGAACTAAGTAGAATGCTGATGATGTCACTTACTCTTAAAAATATATCGAGCAGCAGCAGCACCAGCGTGCAGATCCCCGCCCATCTGCCAGAAGTGTTTGCGACGCACATCCTAGATGGACTTGTAGATTAGCGACCAGCAGAACTAAGTAGAATGCTGATGAAGTCACTCACCCCTAAAAATATATCAGCACAATCGAGCAGCAGCAGCACCAGCGTGCAGATCCCCGCACATCTGCCAGAAGTGTTTGCGACGCACATCCTAGATGAACTTGTAGATTAGCGACAAGAAAAACTAAGTAGAATGCTGATGAAGTCACTCACCCCTAAAAATATATCAGCACAATCGAGCAGCAGCAGCACCAGCGTGCCGATCCTGTGCAGGTTGCACACCCAGCTGAACGTGAGCAGGGCTATCGTCACGATGTGGTGCACGAACATCTGCCAGAAGTGTTTGCAGCGCTCGTACCACAATTGTGAGAAAGTTAGCGACCAGTAGAACTAAGTTGAATGCTGATGAAGTCACTCACCCCTAAAAATATATCAGCACAATCGAGCAGCAGCAGCACCAGCGTGCCGATCCTGTGCAGGTTGCACACCCAGCTGAACGTGAGCAGGGCTATCGTCGCGATGTGGTGCACGAACATCTGCCAGAAGTGTTTGCAGCGCTCGTACCACAATTGTGAGAAAGTTAGCGACCAGTAGAACTAAGTTGAATGCTGATGAAGTCACTCACCCCTAAAAATATATCAGCACAATCGAGCAGCAGCAGCACCAGCGTGCCGATCCTGTGCAGGTTGCACACCCAGCTGAACGTGAGCAGGGCTATCGTCGCGATGTGGTGCACGAACATCTGCCAGAAGTGTTTGCAGCGCTCGTACCACAATTGTGAGAAAGTTAGCGACCAGTAGAACTAAGTTGAATGCTGATGAAGTCACTCACCCCTAAAAATATATCAGCACAATCGAGCAGCAGCAGCACCAGCGTGCCGATCCTGTGCAGGTTGCACACCCAGCTGAACGTGAGCAGGGCTATCGTCGCGATGTGGTGCACGAACATCTGCCAGAAGTCTTTCCGGCGCACATCCCAGAAGTGTGAGAATGTTAGCGACCAGTAGAACGCCGATGAGATCATGTAGTACCACCACACGTCGTTTGTGTAACCCTGGAATTTAGGTGGTTGGACTGAATATTTAAAAACATGTCCATAATCTAAATTGTGATTGGATATCTGCGCAAGGAATATTTTAGTACTCAGGTGCACTCTCTGTTTGTTTCATCACTCTTACCACATTTCAAACGAATAATAATTATAGTAAGTTTTTCTTTGCTTGTCGAATATTGTTAACAATTTTGACATTCCTCTATACCGAAATAGTTTAATTTAAAATAAAATAAACACAAACTTCACAATCTACATAGTTCATAAATTTCATTTAGTGATATTGTTTTAAAATTTATAAAAATATTGTTTTCATTATTCGACAACCAAAGTGAAACGGACTTTACTTTATTAATTTTGGTAAAATATACTAACGATTTCAGGGAAGGGTTTTTTTTCATATAAAAACACATAAGTCGGAATTTGCGCTTAAATGTACATTCCATTTTTCGAAGCAAAGATTTTCTTTGCAATGTTTATTTCTTTTTAGTTCATTAGCATTATAATTAAGCATGAATGAGTGAACAGTAATATGCCATGGAAAAACCGGTGTTGTAATACATAAATTATTTTACGCTACGCACCGTGTCAAGGACTTAAAATATTACATTTTGTCATAGAATACATTTTTTTTCTATGCAGTAGAGTTAAACTTATGTAGCGTGACTTGAAGAAAACTGGCGATAAATAACATGTCAGCCAGTCAGTTATTTCATTAACTAGGCAAGAAGTCTAGTTTTAGATACAAATAATATAACATAACACCATATAATAACATTTTCGTCGCTGGATCTCTCTATCAAGACCAAATTCCACGACATCATCGTTAGTAATTGAAGTCAATGATCGTAAAAATAGTTGCATCAATTGTTGTTTTTATTAAGTAACAAGTCAGTCAAGAAGAAACTTAGAGAAATTACATGTAAAAAATCATTTTTGTCACGAAAAATATATTTACCTAAACGATATGTGCCAATGTAGGTATTTACTTGAAAATAAATCAAATTAATTTACTAACTTTACAATTTCATGTTAGTCAAATCACGCACAATAAAAAGTGTTAAATTAATATTTTCTTTTATTCCCGTAACTGAAAGTACTATCAACACCACCATACCACCTTAAAAGCAAAAAAAAAAAGTATACACCGTCGCGTCGTACTTTGTTTAAAGTGGCGTGGTAGGGCTGCAAAGACCCCGACCGTACAACTCAACACAAGTGATGTAACGTATACTACAAATACAAATGTAAAATCTTAACTGACCTGATGCGGGTACCCCACGTAGCACTGATCGATGTCCCACAGCCAGTCTTTATCCCACAGCACAAACAGGCCATAGGAGAAGTTGTAAATGTAGAAGGTGCACAGCCAGAGGTTCTCACAGAACTTGACCAGGTTCGAAGGCTTGTCCTGGCTTCGGCGGAGGCGCCACCATCGTTCCACCTGCCTCTCTGTGAGGTCCACTTGTTTCGCTAGCGCTTGGATCTGGAAGACGAGGGCAGAAGTGAGGAGTGGAGGTCAAGAAATCCAATGATGATGAGACATGAAGAGTAACGGATGTAATAACTATGATGAAAAAATAGGGCTCCGCATAAAGTACGCCTCTTGCTTGCCATATGCAATCCGAATTGGAGTCAATTTTGGAAGTAAGTGAATCGGATCGAATGCGGATCGGACGGATGAGTGAGTGCCCTAGAGTTCAAAAGATATTGTGAACACTGCTCATTATTTCAAATAAAAGCAAAGAGGTGCTCAAGATAAATGAATAGCTTCAGGGCCTTTGGTGTGACCGCGCTGTTAAGAGGCCCTTCATGAGACGAGAGATGAGTGACAATACGTCGTAGGTACTATTTAATTTAAAGACAGAAGCTACAGTGATAATTAAGACTCATGTGATGTATAATTATTAGGCAACGTGAGAAACTAATATTATGTACAGTACAAGTGCAAGTTCAAAATAGAATTATGCAAAACTACAAAATGACTGTCAACGTTTTTTAGTAGTTTCTGTGACATATCTACATTTACCAAGCACAGGGGTAGTTTTAAATGGACTAAGACGATTCATTGACATTAAGCTATGTTAGTAGTATTTATTTTGTTGCAGGGTTGAAATTGTTCGAATGACGAGGTGTTTGGTGTATTGGTTAGCGCTCCTGACTATTACGCCGGCCGTCGCGGGTCCGAATCCCGCAGGGGGCAAATGTTTGTGTGATGAGCACAAACATTTGTACCTTTGTCATGGATGTTATATGTATTTAAGTATTTATGGGAGACGCCCCCGTCATAATCATTGTCTCACTAGGAAGAAAATTCCTTACCACGAAACCAGACAATTGGTGTGTTGTTTGGAGCATATTTTTTTTTAATATTTTATAATTGTAACTGAATGATATCATATATCAATATGGCACGATGATAATCAAGAAATTACGATATTTTATCTGAATATTACTAATAAATTAGTAATATTCATCAAACAGACAGCAGGTTTAGATATATCACATCCCGATATTATAGAATAGAATAGAACATTTTATTTGCATTTGAGTAGGGTACACTAAATTTCTTACAAATTAAAGAAAGTTATTATATTAACTTACTATTCTAAATTATTTTCATAAATATGCTCTGTCATTTAACTAACTATGTTAAAAAGAAGATAACACGGCATGAACGAACACATATTTGTTTCTGTAGTTTATTTTATTTAAAATCAATCGTGGCCACGGATGCAGACTGCTGTATGGCATTCGAAAAGTCAGGCGTTCCATTTCAAATAAATATGCGAGAAATGAAAACGTAAAGTGATTAAATGAATGCACCGTTATAATTCGCTTTTATTTTTTAATAATGCAATATCGTATGCATTATTATCGTATGTTATTGTAAGCTCACACAACATAACATTGTATGTATTTTGTTAATGTAGTACAACTTTTCTGTGGTCGTCTCTAATTCATTTACAATTGTACGCATAAGCGAACGTAGTTTAGTTCGTGATCGTGAGAGGAATTATTAGCAGCAAAATTCCAAAACGTAAAACAATTTGTGAGTTTACATTGTACGAGACTATTACCACCACCATTGTAAATGTAAAACTGTAAATTTTCATAAGAATATTTGTGTCTTGAACTTTGTAAAACGTTTTTGTTGCTAAAGTAACACTTATCTTTCTTGAATATTTTTGTAAAATTAATCATCCATTATAAAAAGGAATTCGGATTATTGGAATTAATATGAATATATATTATCAAATCGATAAAACATGAATCACATAAAAGCTGTTATTAATAAAATAAGAAACGAAATCAGACATTAATTTACTTTTAGAAAAAAGTGTTTGGTAGCATTTAGAAGTGCGGGTCCAAGTTAGTACCCTTGGGAACTCCTCAAAGATCGCCGATTGTTTGGGTATTCAAGGGTGGTAGCTTGAAAGAATAGGTCAGATTGCCGTATTGAATGTCAATTGTTTTATCTGTATTGTATTCATTGCATTGTGTTAATATAAAAAGTGTATCATTGTTGTCTCGCTTAGATATTAAAAGTTTCTAGGGATTCATTATCATCTATAACAACTTGTAGGTACTATGCATTTCATGACGAAGATTATCATATAAAATATGATAATCTTTAATTAATTTAATTACAACAATCTTATCGTTCGTATTGCGCTACTACACCTGCAGAATCAATATTTTTTTAATTAGTTGCAACCTTTTTTCCTGTATTTGGAGTTGTACAATCAGCAATTTTATCAATTAAATATTTTAGTATCGAAATTATTGTTATCTTGATATTACTTATCCGTAACCATTAAAGAAACAATTGTAACCGCATGAGTTGGACTGATAAATGTTATCAGAGGACGCAACGGCAAATCTGATAAACGTTTATGGCTGGTTATATGCCGGGATCAAGATGCTTGCTCATCTTCATAAATCCCTATCCTTGACTTTACAATACAAATTAAAGTCTACATGACACAGCGGGTCGGTATAATATACGAAGTCTGAAGTCATATATTGTCCAATAACCAATTATTTCGTAAGTAGGAATTTTTGTAGTGAAGGTAGACCGCGCGCGCACAATTTGGGCAGCAGAAATAACAACTAAAAACATCCAGTATTTTAATCCTAACATGGGTTGTTTTTTTATTATGAAATTGTAATTTCAACGATAAGAGGTTTTCCTAAGTCTGAGATCTTGTGCAAGAGATTCAGAAATTTATTGAAATTATGCATTCAAAAAAGAAAATAAAGGGGACACACGAGTAAGAACCTCGGTCCCGTACAAAGAAGCATTATAATGATATGATGTTGCGCATTTCCTTATCTTTATCAGGGATCAAGATTTCCAGCTCATGAATGAGATCAACTAAGGTATACAAAGTAAGACGTGTTTTGATCTTTGGAAGCATGTCAAGGATTTGTTTTTATACTTTTGCCGCCAAAGTTGACATAACTATAAATAATACAATAAAAAATCCTAAAAAGCATCAGGTGCTTATTCTACACGCTTTATTTATATATAATATTTTTAGTATACGCTTTGTCATCACGACACAAAGATGGTCACAATCCAGATGCTTGTCACTATGTCGACAACATTACTGAAGCAAACGTATCCATTAATCCTGATTTGAAAATAGGGGAATATGACAAGGGAGCACGCCCCCTAGATATCGACCTAATTAACTGCCGTACACACAAACCGAAAAGTCAAACTAACACAGGTGTTTTAGCACCACAACTGGGTCAAC
This sequence comes from Pyrausta aurata, assembly GCA_963584085.1. Classification (NCBI taxonomy): domain Eukaryota; kingdom Metazoa; phylum Arthropoda; class Insecta; order Lepidoptera; family Crambidae; genus Pyrausta; species Pyrausta aurata. The sequence continues at coordinate 1,961,003 of OY757273.1, read as the reverse complement.
CTATAAAGTCCAAGGCCTATTTTTGTAGGCGATAATTGGGCTCTCAATGAACGCTTATTGTCTTAAATGTTCACAGTGATTTGCTTGTATGCTCAATAGACTCCATGGGCGTGAAATTTATTGTAAAAGCAACTCTATTTTGAACAAACAAGACGGTTATTGAAATGAGTATTTATTTTCATGAGGTGATCAGCATAGCTTACAGTTACAGTCTCAATGCTGTGTGCATAAAGTCGTTAGTTGTATGCTAGGTTCTGAAACCATTTAGTAAGAAGCTTGATTTCTATTTGACCATTCCATGCGGTCATCCAAGGAAATAGTGTAAGTCAAGATAGATAAAGTATCGTCTATTTCAAGAGTTAAGTAATCCCTACATAGTCAAGCAAATTGGTATATACCAATTTGCTTAGGGTATATACCCACAATCTGTTCTTATACTCAATTTATTGGTTTGTTCCATTTTCGCGAACGATAGAGTTCACGACAAAACGAAATTTTACGATGGGTTTTGTAATATTTCCAATTTCTCTGTAAAGTGGAAACGTCAAGTATAAATAAAATGTAAAAAGATTTCGAAATATGCCGTAAAAATAGTTTTTTTTATGAATACAATCAATTTCTATTCGAATTCACGTGAATCTTTATGAGTATGTAATCTAATCAGAAAAATCTTGAAGTTTCTTACAATTTGAAGTATTAAGGTACGTTGCATTAGGAAGTTACCCGAACCGCGAATGCCATCTGGGATTTTTATTGTTAGAGTTAAACCTCTAAAAGCAGTAACGTTTCCATGAGTTTACGACGGTTTTACTCGCTAGTGACTACGTAAAAAAAGTCTATGGAAAATTGCACAGCGCCCCTAGCAGTCACTTGCAGAACTAAAATTTTTCATACAAAAAGTTACGTCGTCGCTAGCGAGTAAAACCGCACGTAAACTCATGGTAACGGTACAGTTAACATTACATGAATCAGCTGTAAAAAAAGACAAAACATCATCAAAATACAATAAAAGTTAGATTTACAACTAGCTATGTCAAATATTCTGTTGAAGCGTTCAGTGGCACGAAACATAGCCACAGGGACTCATAAAACTGTGATACATTCATATCTAATAGTGTTTTTGGTATCCACCTGGGCCAGGTTGTGTAGGTCTAATGTGATTATAATCGAGGTCGCCGTTTAGTGTTTATTGTGGCATTATTCATAGCATTTGGACATGATGTCGGATTTTTATATGATTTGATTTGTCATCGAAAATCCGAGGGATGAGCAAGCATCTTAACTTTTATGAATGAATTCGACACGATGTTGTAGACACGTTTCAGCTGCGTTTAAGAGAGAAGAGTCTGATCTGCACAGGATGTATGAACTGATTTAGATTTTGAAAGTACTACTCGTATATCAAGGCCAAAGGGAAACCATCACACTGTCTTCCCTAATTTTGGAAAAAACTTCACCGACAAGAGCGTAGGTCTTTTTGTTTAATCCTTGTATAGGAAGGAAGTTTTATAAACTTTCTGCCTATTATATACATATATAGGAAGGATATATTATATCAATAGTTTCAATTTACAAAGAAGGAAAGTTCAAATAATATGTTGATAAATAAAACACATTTATCGAACATTAAATTGCAGTTGTACGAGTGAATAGAACTGGAGCATCGTAATTAATTGCAATTATCATCATTAGCATTTTCAATTTGAACGCCAGGTGTAACACGCCTCATCGCATCGGCAAGTATTCCATGGAGTAATTTTGTATTCAGAATATTGATTCCGTTACTCATATCTTTAGACTGCAATGCTGATAGGGCACCTCACCAACGCAATGCTATCGTTATCGTAGATATACGATCATGGAGTCATATACCCACCCGAATTTCCGGTTGACACACCCATCAAATATTACTTTTTAATCATACGATAAACAGAAAAGTTATGAAACATTTACTCAGGATGCATCTATGGGAAGTATCAGTGGAGGAAAAGAAAAAATGTTGGTGGAACTTCGAGAATAGCAACTGTCAATGTCGAAAAGGGTTCAGCACTTCAGCCCACTTGCTTTGCTGTAGATATCTATTCATTGCACAGTCGCCTGATCACATATAAGAGAACCTGTAATTTGCTGTGCGTTACCCACCCAAACTTCAAAAATACTCCACCAGCAGTCGCCAACCACGTTAAATGCTCAATCATTGTTTGAAAAATTGATTGTTGACGGTACAGTAATTATTTATAAATTGAAAGGGCTTAAAGGGCTCTTATAGGGCCATTAAATTCTTTTCAAATTCAAGGTCAATCTCATCTGCTCAAAAAAAGTATTCTGCTGGATCATCCGAGTGATGATTCTCTGGTGAATGTACACAAGCTTATTTTCGACTACCATGCTTTAACAGCGTCACATAAGATGCCCCATCACAGCTTTCTTCAGTACTTTTAACACTAAGTTCATATGAAATACGCTTGAGTACCTAATTCAGTCATTAAAACTTTCATGCGTCGACCATTTACTACCAGTCATTCCCCAGGCCTCAGTCATCAATATTATCGCTTTCTAGATACAACCTATCACTAAATACCGATAAAATCGAAAAAACCTTACAGACATGACGTTGGGGCATTCCCTGTCATAACGTTAACGCAAACAACCGCGAATCAATAATCTACCATCTACATAACAACTACACTTGATTTTTGCCGAAGCTCCGATAGTATTCGGATCAATAAAAAGTTTTCAAATTACTTCAATTCAAGGCATCACAGTAGTTTAGATTGTACGCTGTTGAATATTCCACCTAAGTTTCTTCCTCAGGAATCGTGGAAATGGTTATTTCCATTCCATCATAGAATGGAAACAACTTTTATCCTAAATAGAATACAAGTGCATTGTTTTATTAAGCGTTTTGAGGCGGTTTTTTTTTATTTATATTTCAAAAAATACCTTCTCCTTGAATATATTATTCATAAAAATCGCATTATCAGGAGCTGCTTAGTTTTAAAGATCTTACTTTCCTACAGTATTTTAAATTACAGTAAATTGGGGATATTTTCCGCGAACATTACTACACGCGAACGACTCAACTTTTTGTCACTTTGTAGTGAAACCGTGCTAAAACTTTGTAATATTTCATCTTCGGTGTAAAAGGTCTTTAAATATGTAGTGTTACATGGAATTAATTACCTATTTTGTTTAGTATTCTAAACAGTGTTTAAATATTCGAAATCAACACGGTTTCCGAGATGACCTAAGCGGGTTCCGAAACGAAAACTTAGTAGAATCTCATTGTTTGCTTATTGAGAAAGATGAAACGAGAATAAAGGCGGAGATACACTTGCATGCCAGCTACTTGCACGCCAGCTACTTGCACGTGCCATCTTCTTGTGTGTGTAGGAAGACGTTTACGTGAGGACGACGACGTACGATGCAATGTGAGGGAGTGGACGAGGGGAGTTCCAAAACTAGCGTGTGTGAATATCAATAGATGAATATTGGCATACAAAGACGCAATTTTCTAGATTTGCGCATGCCTGACACTGGCATGCAAGCTACTGCCCCGTTTTACAGGCATGTGTATACGCAGCTTTATTATGGTTTAACCTTTGAGGGGGCGGCATGGTAATGTGTTGTTGAGTGTCAACTGACACCTGAAAACCTTCCAATCGACGGTAAATACTTTCATATTGACTGACTGACAGACGAACAGACCTACACTAGTTAACATAAAACAGACAATGAATTTCATTTTTAAGGAATATTGCTTAAGTAAGCAAATAGAGGAGTAAGTTAGTAGGTAGGTAGGTTGGAGTAGAAAAGTTTTAGATTGGAGTTACTTCGACCAAAGGCGCGGCGTAGGACGTCCACCGACAAAATGGACAGACGACCTTGTAAAGACCGCAGGATCACACTGTATGCAGACCGCTTGCGACCGGTAGCGCTGTGGAAAAACGTGGAGAAGGCCTGTGTTCAGCAGTGGACGTCCTTTGGCTGTGAATGATGATGAAGTAGGTAGAGTAAGGTATAAAGGATTACATTTACAAAATGCATCTTTTATGAGACGCAACGAGTGATACATCAATAATTCATCAATTGATCACTTGTCAAAGGATTTATTGCTATGCATCATAAAAGATTTACTAGTCGGACACTTCATTCATGGTCTTTTGATTTACAATTAAATTAATTGGAATGATAAAGGAACATTTACAGCAGCCCATCATCACCCGCATAACTTTGATTGCTTGATCAAAGTCTTAAAGATAACTGACATTCTTATTGATACTCAATCATTTTACGTACGTATTTTAAGTACTTTCTAGCTAATCGAGCAAATTCAACGCCCCAATTGAATTGATATTAAACTCTTTGCTATGCCACTTGCCAGTTAAAGTTGGGTAAAAAAGATAGCGCTACAGAGATTTTGAGATTTGAGTTATTTTTATTGGCTAATAGAGGATTTAGTTAATGTATTAACGCAAATAATAATTTGAATGTTACTGCGTTTTTACTTCGATTAATAGCTGATTTTATGTAGGCATATATTTGTTTCTTTGAACGCGCTATCTCAGTAGCTAACTTACTGAACCAAATTATAAAATTATTTTTGTGTTGCTTTTTTGATAAATAAAACGACACGCACGGTATGACATACGGGAACGGTGTAAAAGCTAAACGCACAGACGACATCCATCCACTGTGGACCGCTGTACTAATATAGATAACTAATAATACCTATTTCAAACAAACGAGTAGGTTTATATTTATTACATTTTCCTGAAAGGCATAACAATATAATAGTATACCTATAATAACTAAAGTTTTACCTATAATAATGATATAATTTTACTTGAAACCATGAACTAATAATTTATTTGGTCTATGCTATAAACTAAATCAGTTTGAAATGAAGATACATGAATGCTTTTAAAATTCGAAGACAAAAACTATTATCACTGAAATCAGTGTGGGCCAACCAATCTATCATTAATTACTTAGTCTAATCGAAGAGTTAGGATTGATAGATAGCGTGACATTTTCAGCGATGATACTATTCATTTTAGCCTTCGATTCTACTATGTTCTATTTAAAAGAAAATTACAAGGCCGACAGTGGATACATGACGTAATGAAAAAGGTTCCAGATTTTCATAAAGGATTTAAGGAACAGTATTTTAATTCGTTGGATAAATAGACTCTTTTATCCTATAGGCAGACCGCGAAATTAAGACTACAACGTACGTACAAGGAAAACTCGTCAAAAAAATATAATGTGGGGTGAAATAGCAGACTTCCTAAAGGTAATCATCAATCATTATAATTGTAACTAAATAAATGAAATGAAAATAAAGAAAGAACGTAAAGATCACTACGTATCTCCAACTCTACTATCCCCAATTCTCGTAACAAAATTGCGAACTCGATCAAGAGAGGCAATTAGATAATAAAGCTGACTCAAAGTTATTAATATCGAGATTTAGAAGAAATAAATAAGATATGATATTCCATTCGTACTCTGTTTTGATCGTTGCTTTGCGAGTATGACAAAAAATTACAAGCATTTGGGGTTCTGTACCCCAATCACGAACATTTGACGTATACGTCACGTAATCGTAGCGAGTTTACGTCAGTCGGCCAGCAAGAAGCACTCCCGTGTCGTGTAGGAAGCTCGAAAGCCTTACCGCAGATAACGCCATACTAACATAAATATGGCACGTCCAGAAACACGTGAAACGATCTATTTACTTCAAATTGTTGAATATTATTCGTATCTTATACGTATCTTATTCGAGTGTCAAATTTTTTATTTGTTTTAAGGCCGATAGAGGCGCTTTCAAATTCACATACAAATGATTACGTTACTATACGAATACTTTGACGCAATTATTCGTGATTGAGGTACTGATCTATCAAAGAGCTACCAAAGTGCGACTACATGTAACACGTGCAATACACTAGTGCGACATTTACCTGATCCTTGCTCAAAAACAACTGTAAACAAAAAAAGCAGTTATGTAAGCACAGCTAGCGGAATTCGGCCCTAGCATTCTGTTTTTTTTAAATACTTTACGCGACAGACATTGAAATCGAAATGCTTTTTCGATGCTGAGTCAAATGCAGATGTACATAAGACACCAGTCACAAACTAACATTGGTGCCAGGTACCACAACACCTAGATCTAGACAATATAGAAAATTATGATTTCTATATCGACCGGGAAACGAACCCGGGACCTCGGAGATGGATGCAGAAAGTAAAGCAGCGGATGCACTATGATACGTATCACTTAGCAAATAGCAATACGTTCGGAACGCCGCTGCATGTGAATGCGCCATATTCCATAAAGGCTTGCAACCGCTGCACGTGCTTTCCATCTCTCCCGTATCCCGCTTTGAAGAAGCATGCCAAGGATGATTCACACAGCATCAGTATTTTAAATCAGCTATGGTAGTCGTCACTTTAGTTAGGGATCGTGAGCAATTTCAACGAATGTGTGATAATTCTGTCGAGATAGAGTTTATTTTTAAAGTTATTTGTTATTTGCAAAAAGCAGTAGTAGTTGTATTTTTTAGATGCATGCTCATTCTTCACAGGTGCTTTATTAGATTTGTGTTTAGTATGTTCAAAACTTGAAATCACGTTAATATTTAAATAATCGCGTAACAGACGCGAGAGTTTGACCGAGTTTACATTTGTTAAAAAGTTTGTTTTCTGAATATAATCAGAAACAGACTTTCTATTTAACTGATATCATGTAAATCATCCTTTACTCACGAACACGCGGACCAAGAGCATCGAAAAAGTATCTAGTAGTTTTCAAAACACAGAATAAGGGACTAGTAACACATAATTTAACAAAGATATTGATTTAGCAGGATTGGGGGCACACTAAGCTTACTATCTCATTTGGTCCCTTCAATAAGGCATCTAAAGCACAGTAATTATAGTGACCCAGATTCCTATAAAACTTAATACAAAGTTACAAATAACCATTGATTCATGCACAATTGCAAAACATTCATTTTGATTCTTTTTACTGTAGGTACTTTGCAGTTCTAACTAGAAAAAAAATACAACACAGTACAACATTTATGACAACATGACAAACATCAAGTTTTATTTATAATATAATCCTGTTAAGTATGCAATTTTTGCTATTGGTGCCTTCACAAACTACCTACTACAAATTCAAGTAGGCATAAGATCATGGGCAATTAGTCATATAAATAAGTATAGTTAAAAGAAGTTATCATGAATCCAATTAAAAATATGCATAATAAATATGATTTCATTTATCCAAGAATAGGTTATGGAACTAACAGAATGGTACTTGCTAACCTTTTGTCAACATATCTTTTCCCTGTTAGGCATAATTAATCATAGTTATAACTGACATAGAACCTGAATTAGAATACAGGATAAATGAACCAAATCCTCAATTAAAATACTTGTAGAAAATTGAATTATGTTGGATCAGTTATTATTTGCGAAAATATGACTTACTTGTTTGTGTTTTATTTTAGGTGTGACTTGATATGCTAACTCCAGCTTAGGATTACTAGGTGCTTTCTTAGGCCTGGTGTTTTTGATGCCCAGTGACAAGCCAAATGGGGTTAACCAGTATCTGCAAAAGAATTGTTAATTTATAAAACTTTGTAAAAAAAGTTTTTGACCTGCTTTCATGTTTAAGGAACATTTAATTTATGTTCATACTTTTTTGGATTATGATCAAAGATACAGATTTCACTTTAAATACTAGTTTCAGAACAATTAAAACTATTCCTAAAAATAATATTTACATGCTTGTTATCTACATAAATTGTATATTTCTTTTAATTTTAAAAGTCCTGACTACTATTATTCAGAATACTGAATAAAATTAATAATCTACACATAACTTGAAAATGGTATAAAATTGCAACCAATGGTAGCAAAATAATAAGGAGTAAGTCAATGAAACCACCGTTACTTAGAAGCCGTAGACTTGAAAAAAATATCAATACATGCAATAATACAGTTTTAATTCTAATGCTAACGGCAAATAGACTCGCGAAGCGGAACTAAGAGGATGCACCGAAAGAATACTCATCGATTAGTTATTAAACCACTTACTTGTTAAGCACATATCGAAAGGCTATCAGCACGAAGCCTAAGGGTATTGGATACAGGAGATCCCAGTGATCAGTGTAAGATACAGCCTTATCTGGTCCAGGAGTGATATCTTCCCAGGTAACGTTCGGTGGTAACCACACATCCTCACTCCAAAATTTATCCAAAAGAGAGCGTAACATATTCAACACTTTTATCGTCCAGGCTACTTCCTAGTCAAACTACAGCCTCACGCGTAGAACACACCTAAGAAACTAAATTAAATAGCGAACGACCATAATCAAGAAACAGCAGTCTGAACCGTACAAATTTTTCAACAATTTGAGTATTTGACTGACTGACAACAAATGTCACAAAAACAAAACTGAATGATGAGTGAGTAAGTGAGTGAATGGCCGAACGAGTATTATTTTAACGTCTATACAGTGCTGCCAAATTAAAACATAATCATCGAAGTCATAGACAAGAGTCAAAGCAAACTCGTCTCTTCGCTTTAATCAAATTCGATTGTACTAAGATATAAATTCAGACTTTTAGAGTACACCCTCTTTTTATTTTCATTCGTTCTTTCCAGCATATGCTATATATATTGCTATCTCACCCTATAGGAAAGAAAAAGAAAGAAAATAACCTCAAATCACAGATTAGTAAGAGTATGTCTAAAGACAGATAGGAAACGCTCCTTTGTGGGCACCTAAGTTAGTGAGATATTTTGACAGCTGGCTCACCAAGAATGACATAATTTTTTTTCACATTATGGCTTAGACGAAGTATATTATAGACTTGACAGCCGCGTTCACCCGTATGAGACAGATATAAAGTACTTACGTATTTTGAGGTGGCCATGTTCATAAAAATTTACTCCCCACCCATATAAATACACTAGTAACCTTAATTACAATAAATACTTAATTTTACAGTCAAAATCTTTATTTATTTGTACAAAAAAATATTAACATAGGGATAAAACAAAAATTGTGTACAAAAAAAATGTTTAAGAAGGAAATAGGATTTTTACCGTCATAGAACAGAATAAGTCCGCCAATTATACAACTTACAGAGCAATAAAGTTTAAATAAAATAGTCAACAAATAACTTTTATGGGCCGTTAAATGATGTAAGTTTATTAAATAATAACATAAATACGCAACATAAATTTGTTGCGTACATTCAAATATTTGCCAAATAAGTTATCCGTTGCTTTTTCTGAAAGCATTCGGTTTTAAAATGGATAGAACACATGCGAGTGTGCTTGGTAGACTGCCAGTTTTGCCGTCCAGTCGCTGCAATCCAAACCTTTAGTACCGTCTCGTCTTTTGGAAATCTATATAAATGAACACAAATCAATATTAGTTCAAATAATAATGATCACTACAACGCATGAAATGTTCGTTCAGCAATTAAAATACATATACGATTTTTAAAATTAGTCGATTGTAAATTACCCTTAAATCGAGAACTTTTACCCTTTGTATTGTGGTATCCCTAAAGGCAACGATAACCCAGCAAAATGTAAAATACTAACAAAATGGCTACCGTAATAGCCATAACCCACAGAGTTGAGCCATAGACGACCTTTTATATTTGGTTAGGTAATAATACAAAAATATTTTACAATTCGATTGATAATTCACTACTTTTTTCCACTATTATGTATGTTCTTTTATAGGATTTTAGATTAATACACTTCGATGCAGGTAAAACATATAGGAACAATATAAATGAGGCTTACTTACGTGTGAAATGTTATGTTTTCATATTTACGCTCAGTACGGCTTTTACATCCAAGCACACAACAATTTACCATGTTGAGTAAGTAAAACAATCACTCCGTAATCCACAAAACACTTCACTTGCACAAAATTTATTTTAAATTTGCAATTTTATTGTATTTTTCGCATTGCGTCAAATGTCTGCCATTATTTTTAAATTGTGGCAGGCCGAAATTACCTATGAACGGTGATAAGGACAAAAAACAATATCTGCGTCTCTCTCACTCTTAAGTACTTTTGTATACAGCCATCACTTTCTAACTTGTCAATTTTAAATATGTGTCAAATCTACAGGATACATAATCTAAGCATTATGGCTTCTCTGGCATAGATTATATTATTCTTGCTCACTAATGTAACGTTATCGTTATCCAATAGGTATTTATTAACGGTACTTACTAAACCGTGATATTATTTTTTGCTCAGGAAAAGGCTTTGTCACACTGGATGTGTTCTGCGATCAGGTCAAAGTGATTTCAGCCCACATTATTATGAGAACATTGACCTGACCGCAGAACACATCTAATGTGACAAATCCTGAAAGAAAAACAGTTGAGAAACACTGAATAACTATAATTGTTGGTTAAAAAAAATACAATAAAATATAATGCAGATTGAATAGTACAATACGGAATTGCTATGACGTTAAATGTAATACACCAAAAATACGCCTATTTCGCATAATATATATACATAATATTTAGATATATCATTTTGATAGACATTGCAGCAATTAGACAGAGTTAGACAGACATAATACACGGTCAAACTTATACTACCTCTTTTTAAGTTGCGTCGGGGTTAAACAAACGCAATGCTTTAATTTTAAACAGACAAATGGCAAGAGATAGTTTTTTGTATAGCTTTCAGATAAAATCAGAGATGGTCTTCGTATTTTTCTTGCTCAGACAGAGCCCGTCGCGCCGTTAACACAGTTGAATAGTTGGTCGAAGAACAGCACCACCTCGGACTTGGTTTCCATTGTGCAGCTAACTAATGAATGACACGTCCAGATTGAGTCCTGTTAGAAAAAATATTACTTTAAGGCATATTTATCTTGACTACTGCACTGTTATATACAGGGTTGATGGTAATTAGACCGGATCCTTTTAAGAGGCGATGGGAGAGCTCCATTGCAACAACTTTGACCCCATTATGTACTATTCCAATTTTAATAATTTTGGAGCTACTTGACCTATAGTTTATTTTTTTTCCAATCCTGATTTCTTTCTTTTAGAAACTTAATTGCGATAATAGTGTAAAGCAAAAAATATTAAGAAATAAGATTTAAAAAAAATGTCAAGCGTAAGTACACCATTAATCTACACATATCAAGCATCGACTCCAAAAAAATTGTTTTTCTAAATACAAGACGAATGCGTTATATTATACTCAAATATTATCTTATTCCACCATATCACATACAGTGGTGGTCAGCTAATTAAATACACTGAAAATTTTATGTTCCAATAAATTTGTGTTATGAATACACAGAAAGCAGTTATTGTAGTAAAATAATAGTATGGGTTTCACATATAATTTGAAGTTACTATTTGCCATAACCTTAATCTATTTTTAGTTTCTTTTGACTTCAAATCTATTATAATCAGTATAAGTGTACCAGTGATGTGGACAACTAATTAAAGACACCTACGTTACTGGAAACCAAAAAAATACTAAAACTACAAAAAAGTCAGTTAATATGAAAGCCTGCTTTTTATAAGAGGTTTAATTTGTTATTTTTTTTATTTCATGATTTTTAGTTATTTACTGCCCAGTAGTTTTTGAGAGGGTCTCAAAAACTACTGGGCAGTTTTATGATGAAACTCACACTGTACCCTAAGCGGAAATATACTTGATTTAACTAATAAATTATCATCTCGCTATGACTTCTCATTTTCGAGAAATCTGCATATACACAAATATACAAACATACATACACTTTAGAAACTTTGCTCACTTGTTTCGAAGCCTTAACAGATCAACATACTCAAATTTTATTCAATTTGAACTATATCACATACATACAGGTCGAATTAAATACCTCCTTTTTTTTGAAGTCGGTAAAAAGATGAAAGATGTTTTCTTCTACCAATACCATCAAGTTTTACATGAACAGTTTTTCATTAAAATATATCGTTATTAAAACAACAGTTATTTTTGTTTTCCGGAAATTTAAACAAAGGATTCTACAAAGCATAAGCATTTTATTTTTAATTATACGTGACAGGCAAATAAATATTAAATATTACAAAGAATATTTAATATTTATTTGCCTGTGGGAAAAAACCTTAACACAGAAATATTCAATTTAATTATTCATTCAGAAAGACAAAATCACAGCATCTTCAATATTTATTACAAATAGCATGCAGCATGATATTTATTTAAAGTCTATGTATTAAATGAAAATTGAAAAAAAATGCTCTATGAAAGTAGGAACTGAGTTTTATGAGTCTGAGTTTGATATTAATAAGTTACTTTAAAACTTTATTACGAGAAAGTAAGGTTCAATATGTAGCAAATGTCAATTATTGTGGGTTATTACGTACCATGAATACCACAGTCGCAAAATCTTATTTTCATTTTGCCGAAGAAAAGGCTTCCACAAAAATAATTAGATAATTTCAACTAAGACAAGACAACTTAATACAAAATTTTCTTGTTGTCCAATGGATTCATCTGAAAAAATAATGAGTTCCCAAGTTATTTGTTAATTACACTCGGCGTCAACAAAATCGCACCTCTGCGAAAATAACTTTCAATCGGTACCAACCCTTAACACGCGCATAAAACCTCATAAATAGTAATGTCATTTGAAAGCTCAATAAATAAACTTTAAAAATAAAACATTTTGTTTCATAAAAAAAAATGCTTGACGTCGTAAATGTCACTAAAAATTTTGTCAATTTTGCTACTTACAAGGGTCCCTATTTGCGGTACTTGTTGTAGGTTTAAAGAAAGGTCAATACGGGTTCGTTCGGGGTCATTCGCTCACTCACCGTCGAAGAGGACACACAAAAAGGACTTCCACAAGAAAAACAACTTTCCAGATGGATACCACAGCTGATGAAGCCGCCCAAGTGGTTTCACTGCTGCGATCAGGGATGCGACAGTGTGATGTCGCTCGGCAACTCAATTTGAGCCGTTTTTCGGTTCGGAGAGTGTACCAGCGGTTCCTGGAGACCGGTGGCTACGTTCGGAGGCATGGCTCCGGTAGACATCGGTGCACCTCGATGAGAGACGACCGATTTCTTGTGACGACGTCACTGAGAAATCGGTTCTCTAATGCTGTTGAGTTGCGACAGCAGCTCCAGGCAGCTCGCAGAACAACTGTGAGCGTCTCCACGGTTAGAAGAAGATTAAAGGAGAAGAAGATAGCTGCTCATAGAGCTGCTACTGGTCCCAAATTGACCGTAGAGCATCGGCGAGCCCGCTTGCAGTTTGCTCGCGAACACGTCGATTGGAGCCTTGACCAGTGGAGAGCTGTTCTGTTCTCAGATGAGACACGAGTATGTCTTTACTGCAACGACAGACGCAGAAGAGTCTACAGAAGACGTGGAGAACGGTTTACCCAAGCCTGCATCCAGGAGACGGTAGAGTTTGGGGGCGGTTCCTGTATGTTCTGGGGCGGCATGTCAGCCGACGGGAAAACCGACGTTGTTTGCGTCTCCCGGACCGGGGGTGCTCGTGGGCAAGGGTCGCTGACTGCTCACCGGTACATCACAGAGCTCCTGGAAGACCATGTGGTCCCCTTTGCTGGTTTTATCGGCGAAGGGTTCACATTAATGCACGATAATGCTCGCGCTCACACCGCAGTTATTGTGCGTGACTATCTTCGAGATGTCGGGATCTCTGTCATGCAGTGGCCGGCGAGAAGTCCAGACCTGAACCCGATAGAGCACCTCTGGGACCACCTGAAACGCAAGGTTCGGGCTCGTGATCCCGCCCCCACGACTCTACAGGAGCTTGAGGAGGCCGTTCTTGAAGAATGGGCCGGTATCCCACAAGAAGAGCTCCTCAAATTGGTTAGATCCATGAGAGAGCGCATGGAAGCCGTCATTAGGGCAAGAGGAGGTAACACTAGGTTTTAGGTTATTTTAAAGAATTTTTTTGTATAAAAAATACTGTAATTAATGTGTTTTTAATTAAAGCTAAATGAGGGATTTTTTGTTTTTTTGTAAACTTAATTTTTTTTCTGTTGGTACAATAAACAAAATGTTTAATTGAAATTGTTTTTAGCTTCTCTTTTTTATTACCTCTCAAACGATACCCAACATTACCCCCATAATTGACACTAAATAAGTTTTGAAAGTGTTTGAAGTAGTTTTTTTTAAAGGTGCGATTTTTTTGATGTCGAGTGTATAATACAACCATCACAAATACAGGCTGTAAAAAAAAGAACGAGCCGCATTCAAGGAACGAAAAATATAAAAAAGGAGATGTTTGAAAAAATGCCAAGACTTTGTACGGTATCTCTAAAAATAGCTGAAAATACATGTAATTAGACATACCATATGTAGTTTTAATTTAATCACAATTTTTAGGTAATTTAAGTAATAAAATAATAAAGTTTTAAAAACCTTGGCAACTCCTCCTGTCTATACTTACTCCAAAAATATGTCAAATCGTGCAAAAAAAAAGGTAATATGTCAATGTCAAATGTCATTTTACCTAATCTGTTAATGTCAAATGCCATTTTGCTTTCCGCTTTCGGCCTGTTTAAGCAACTGATTGGTATTTGTCTGATTTATTAGGCATTCATTAGACGTTTATGCTACATTTACCCAAAAATTTTATGAAATCAGTCTAAAACTGAAAAAGCTTTACATACGCTATTTATAGTGTCATGTATAAGGTGTTGGCATTTTCCCCATACAAACGAAAACATCTCGTTTAAAAAAAAGTTTTTTATTTCATATATTCTAGACTCAACTCTTAACCACCCCCTTAAATTTGGCTCGTACTTTTTATCTACACCCTGTATAAGAAAGAAAAATGTAGATATCAGGTACAAAGTGTCCACTGATCCCTAAAATTCTTAACAGGGTGTAATAAAGTACGAGCCGAATTCAAGGTTAAGAGTCCGGTCTCTAATACAGTAAAAATAAAAATAAAACTTGAAAAAAGTTTTTTTTGTTATCATAATCTTCTTTAATTTTTTTTAATATTTTACCTGTAATCTATTTTCGATTGACAACCACCTCCTTGAATTTGACTCATACTTATTTTACACCCTGTATAAACTGTTACCCTGTATAATATATTTTTGGTAATTTTTAGCATAAAAATAATAATCAAATCAGAACTAGAGCAAACAATTTATTGGACTACTCAACACACTAATGAAATTTAACTGGCAGGAGTAAAAAAAATATGTTTTTCAAAACTGAGGTTATTTTTTAATAATATCTGTAAAAAGTAAAATACAAGCTAGTAATTATTACTCTAAACATACTATTACTTTGGAAAACTACACACCTAGACTTGTTCGCTTTAGTTTAATGTGTTGACACTTGTTTTAATACTAACTATTCTAACAGGTAATAAATAGGTTTGCTTTTTAATACAGAGAATAGTAAACATTAATTTTTGAACAACTTACATAATTTTTTATTGAAGAAATATTTCAACTCCCTGCCCTGAGCAGATTCCTTCAGGTGTAAATAATGAGAAACCACAAATCAATAATATTCTCTTGTTCCGTATTGTATATTCTTTCTTGCAATGAAGTTGGCCAACCTACACAATAAACATTTACAAGGTGTGAGATGACAGTCGACTAATACAATCTAAAATTACTTGAATTATAACATTTTAACTAGCACTTACTGTGTAAAATAAATAAACATAATGTAAACAAATACTTTTCCGCTAAGTTTCAAAACTTCTGTAGTCGCTACCATTATACTGCTTCCTAAGAGTTTGTGCTCACTTGTCGGGTGTCTGGCTATGATTTTGGTTAAATATTCCAGTGGCAGAGCATTTTGGATAAAGTTTTTACACACATTTTCATCTACTACAGGTTGGGTTAGGTTAGGTGCTCAAAACCGATAAAAACCGGCCCAGACACCCGACTAGCCGGTATGACTAGAAGTATAGACTTAGTAAATAAGGCATCAGAGATAAGAATCAGCCCGAATGTTAAGCGATAAATTAATTAAGTTAGTACTAACCTTGACGTGAATAAACAAATCCACATTGTTGATCCTTGTACGAAATCAACCGATACTGTCTTACACTAATCACTTACGGGAATTATTAAACGCTCTTTTACACAGTCTTTCATTTGTAATAGCATCACGGAACTGCTAAATAATACAATGAATTAATTAAATTAAGTAAACAAAGACAAACGGCCATTTTGAAATTTTCAATCATTGACAGATAGGGCTGCCAACACTTCTGATTACATTTACCCCTAACCATAAAATGACTCATAAATAAGTTTTCTGACAAATCACCAAAATTTGACGTATAAATATATTTTTTCACCTGATTATTCTTTAAAGACATAAAATACTTGATATCCAATACTTCAGCTTTTGATTTAGTATCTTTTTTTTTTAAATTACTAATAATTCTAACAAGATTTCAGTTCGCCTAAAATTCTGATTGGTAAAATGATTATTTTTCATCTTTTTTATTTATTTTATTTCATTAAATCCATAATTATTCGTAAATATTTTCACTACAAAATTCTCCTTTCACCAAGATTTTCCCCCAGGTCTAGGGAGAGTATACCTAAAGTTGGAACCCTCCATAGAGACATTTCTTTTATTTTTCATCTTTTTTATTTATTTTATTTCATTAAATCCATAATTATTCGTAAATATTTTCACTACAAAATTCTCCTTTCACCAAGATTTTCCCCCAGGTCTAGGGAGAGTATACCTAAAGTTGGAACCCTCCATAGAGACATTTCTTTTAGTTCTTATATTGATCACTAGACGGCGCTTTGACATATTTTTTCCATATAGTCTGTGCCAAATAGTGGATCCTGATTTTCGCATAGATTATAATGCGTTGTGCCGACTAACTAAACGTCATCTCTATGGCCGTTTCCAGGCCGTGCCTCAAATAGAAAACTTGACGGACGACGGGCGGAATTTAATTATATTGTTATTTTGAAAGAATGTAATGTTTTGTATTTTTGACCAATTAAGAATTAATATAATTAGTTGTAGTACCCCTACTGGAAATAATGTTGTTCTGTCCTACGTGTGCTAACATATTGATGGTGGAAGAGGCGCCCGAATCTGGTCTCAGATACGCTTGTAACACGTGCCCCTATGTTTACAACATCAGAAGGAAAGTTTCGTTACGTACTTTCCCTAAATTAAAGGTAAACTTCATACTGATCACAATCATAACATAACCCTACTTAGTTTTGACATAATCTTCCTAAAAGGTTCCTAATTTATTTTAAAATTTGGTTTTTTTCAGGAATTGGACTATATTATGGGCGGCGCTGCTGCCTGGGAGAACGTCGATTCCACTGACGCCGTGTGCCCAAAGTGTGGTCATGGCAAGGCTTTCTTCATGCAGCTTCAAACCCGTTCTGCTGATGAGCCCATGACCACCTTCTACCGCTGCTGCAATCACAAATGCGCCCACAACTGGCGTGATTAGTTTGCCATGCTTACAGTGCTTATTGGACACTAGTGACTTAGCATGAATTATCTTAAAAGACTCAAATATTACTGTAGTTACATAGTTCAATACCAAAGTGCCTCCACAAAGATGAAGATTGAAAAAATGGCTCCCCTTGTGGCCTGCACAGATGACTCTGCAGTTTCTAAGGCTGCAGAGATGTTGGTCAATGGATATGTTATAGCTGTCCCTACTGACACAATATATGGCTTAGCATGTAGTGCTAACTGTACAGAAGCTATCAAGAAACTATATAGTATCAAAGGAAGAGATTCAGCCAAACCAGTTGCTATATGTGTGACATACATAGCTGATGTCCGCAAGTGGGGTGAAGCTGAGCATTTAACAGACAATCTACTTAACAGTTTATTGCCTGGCCCTGTTACAGTTGTATTGGAGAAAACGAAATTCTTGAACAATCCATTCCTAAACCCTTCCACCACTAAAATTGGTATCAGGATACCAAACCACAGTTTCATAAATAGAGTAACCAAAGTATTTGATTTGCCAGTTGCTCTCACAAGTGCCAACTTCAGCAATGAGCCCTCAACATTGTCTGTTAAAGAGTTTGAACACTTATATGGTCATCTCGGAGCAGTCTTTGATGGAGGAGTCCTAAGCCAAGGTCTGGATCAAAACAGAACAGGCTCCACAGTTATTGACCTCTCTAAGGTTGGTTTGTATAAAATTATTAGAAGAGGGATTTCATATGAAAACATTGTCACCATCCTAGAAGCCAATGGCTTGAAAAATGTTGAACATTAACTTATTTATAGTCCTGTGATAGTTTGTTAAGTCAGAATAAAATATGTTCTTTAAAAATGCTTTCTTTTATTTGATTAAAAGTATAAAAGTCAGTTTAACAAAAGTTTATTTATTTGTTAATTCACAACAGTTGCTAACATTTGAACCTTATTTATAAATTATAATTTTGTAAAAATGTCTTACTATTTTCTTTGATTCAATGAAGTATTAATATTTTTTTAGGGTTTGTATGTAAAACAAGTCTATGATGTTCTAATTTACCTACTATGATAAGTACAAAAGGAACTCAACCATAAAAAAACTAAGATGAAAATTAGACTAGGCAAGAGAGATCTATAGAAAATATCAGAAACTTATATTTAGTGTTATAAAATTGAGTAACAGTTGATATTCATTATATGAATCCAATGAAGAGATAAATAAATAACGGGCTAGTGAAACCACTAGAAAAATAAATAATATTAAAATTAGTCTCTCTTAACTCCACCCTTAGAAGCATCCAGTGCACTACAGATATTATTAATAACACTTGTGCCTTCACAAATATTTGTACTAATAAGGACCACTAACAGGTTTTCTGTTATCAGGCAGTTTAGCTTCCAGATTTTGCCATCTGTTTGGGGGCCAAACTATACATAAAGCTTTAGCATTAACTAAACCTAATGACACTGGCCCGAATGTATTACTGTCCAGTGTATGACCAGTGTGATCTCCTTCCACCCAACAATGACCTTCCGGAACCTTCACATATTGATTCCTGTAGCCCAAGGTACTCACAACGTCACCCTGCAAAGCGACGACGCGCTTTATTATCTTCTGGTTTGGGTCTTTAGGCGACACGAGCGATATTATGTCACCACGCTTCACATTATAATCCTTGACAGCCCACCGAGATAGGAATACGTAGTCGGTATTCCTTGCTTCTGGGTTGAGCGCCGGCTGCATGGAGACGCCCTCGACCCTGGCCACATAGCCGACGGTGTCCAGGAAGGTCACACCAATAGGTACACCGAACAAGACAGACCTGAAGATATTTCTTAGCCACATGAAGATTATGGCACGTGACTTTGTGGATGTGAAGATTGCCGGACATAGTCAGGTGGTGAAGATGACGGACTTTTTATAGCATTTTGCGAATACTTGGATTATTTGCTGAGGTCAGGAGGTAGAGCGGATTTTTTTTATAATGAAATGAAATGTCAGTTTTTCATAGATTGTAGTTTTTGACATTGACAATGACAAAATATGACAGTCTTTTGAGTGAGTGAACGCCATAAGCAATTTAGAATTCTTTTTTAATTTCCTGTACAAATGAATGACTTAACCCTAAAGTGTTAAATAATGGTATTTTTAGAATTGAGACTTAATCGAAATATTGCCTACAAAATACCTCTTCTTTCTACTAAACGAATTGTAACCATGTTTTTACTAGTTCTGCAGGATTATAATATTTACAATTGTTTGTGTTGTGTGTGTGGTGCATAAAAATACTACTAAAAAGTATTTTAAGCACGAGGACGTCACGTCACACTCATTCAGAAAATGAATGGCCATAGAGCATTTCGGTCTTTACAAATACTCAAAAAAGTGTTGATGCTTTCTATAGTAAATTACAACCAACCAAACAGAAATTTTGGACATTTCAATTGTGTAAATCGAGTATAGTATCAATTAAATAAACCTGAATTAATATTAGTTTCTAATAAACTACACACGAAGAGTGCTTTAAAAGCGAACAACGACAGATGGAAGTGTCCCTTGGTGTTGGAAAACTTGCAATCTGCATAATCAGCTGTCAGTGAAATAGATCATCTGTCCCTGTAAATATAAAAGCTAAAACAATCATAACACGTTACAGGAAAGTGAGTGTAAATAATGAAGTAAACAGTCAAGTTAAAATGTGACCTCAAACCGGGGCCGACGAGCAGCGACTCCGACCGATATGGGATAATAACCTATCAGCGTGCGAGGTGGTCCCAGCGGCCAGCGATGGCTGGGCTCCCGTGAGGGGGTTACACGAAATCTGATCACGGGAAAGCTGAAATATGTCCGGCGAGTTTCCTTTCGCGGCGAAGATAGTGAGTCCTGTCAAGTGCAATGAGAAGCCGTGGGATCTGTGGGTCAGTGAGATAGGGCACCTGTCGCCGCGACGGGACGAGGATGCGCCGGCGGCGGCGGAGGCCAAGGGCGGTGCGTCGCGGCGGCTCGACGCGCTGCCCTACAAGCTGGCGCGCTACCGCCGCGCCGGCATCAACCGCCTCAAGCACGACAGCATGAGCCTCCACGGACTCTTCCCGCAAATGGACAACCTGAACGCGGCCGTGTGCCACATGTGCGGAGTGATAGTGAAGTGCAGTGCAGCATACAGACACTTGCTCGAGTCCCACTCGGGCGCCGAGCCCATCCTCCCGCCGCCCCCGCCCGTCACCACAGTCAGAAGCAGGAGTAGGCATAAAAAAGAGGCGCCGCCGCCTCTCCCCGTCGACATACTCCCCGTAAAAATGGAGACGTCCCCCGTACACACCGCCACGGCCCCAATATCGAGGGTGGTGCTCCCTCAACCCGAACTGCAGTACCTGGAGGAGGCCGGCCCGTCCTCCGGTGTCACCGGAGAGGTGCAGGTGTGCGTCGAGTCCGGGGAGCTGCCCGTAGTCAGTATACAGGACCCCGAAGACCTCCCGCTCGGGGAGAACACCACAGAGGACATTTTCAATATAATGAAAATCGAGGGCATATCGAGCGCCGACGACATCGCTAACTCGACAGATTGGAAAAACATAATGCAGGACATCAGTAATCTAGCCGATATCAATTTTCCCCAAACCACCGAACCGGTCCTTTCGCAGGACCTTTATCCAACCATGTATCCCTCAACGCTGTC
>OY757273.1:1888264-1939626 GCA_963584085.1 Pyrausta aurata | reverse complement strand
TTGAATGTTAACTAAAGTCAGCCATGGACCGTGGCGCCATTGCGTGGCAAGCAATTATAAGAAATGTTCCCACGGGCGTGTAACAATTTCTGGGACCTTTGTATTCATTCAATTTGCTATTTGTAAAGTTCTTTCAGTATATCAATAGTAATTTGTAATCACTAATCATGATGTGCACTTCTAAGTACACACAATCATGCATTTCCAAGTATTTATCTATGAGTATGTTTTATCAAAGCAAAATAACAATTTTTCTACTTTCAGTTGTATCTCTGTGTAATGTTTTTACGCTCAGTGTTCATATAATGTATAGTACATATGTATTCATTCATCATTTGCATGTAACTTAAAACTGAACTTATACACGAATACTGGTAAATATCGTTTTTAAGTACAAGACAGACAGTATTAATTTTTAATCCTGATTTCTGCGGTTCTATCAACAGTTACGATAGTAAATAGAACAGATAGATAGTTAGCTAAAGCACCTTATATACCGAACGTTAATGATTTTTTACCGCCACTTGTAAGATAGTTTTTAAAGTCACTTTAGAGCTTAAAACTTTCATCCAACTTCTGTCACAATCACAAAGTCCAAAAGGAACTTTAAACTAATGAACATTTCTTGCTAGAGGCGGTTAATGCCTTACCCATTTGGTTTGGTACATCATACTGCATTTTTAATTAATATTTTTCTCCGAACTCTACTGTTTAGTGTTTCAGTTTTACACTGAAAACCGTAGGAATACCTCTTAGACACTCAAGTAGCAGCGCCCCCTTAGCGCCATTGCGTTGAGTGTTGATTGACTAATCGTGAAAAACACGTAAAGTCCACGTGGTCTACACACGCACAACGCATGCTGGCTTCAGCACGCGTGCGTCTTTTTGCAATCATGTAAACCTTGACCGGGACTCGAACTCACAATTTTGCGTACTAGTAGAAACTTATCTCACAGAAAACAAACTCTTATTTAGAATTGAACCTATCGAGTGTTATCAAATCAATTAATTTTAACTTTGTAGCTATATTTGATTTGTTAATTGCTCCGTAAATTTAATACAGGTTTGAACCCCTTGTACTTTTCATAAATAAATAAATATGCGCCAGACAACACACTAATTGTCTGGTTTCAAAGTATGGAGGTTTCTACCTTGTGTTATGAAGTACCAGACAATGATTAAGTATGACGGGGTGTCTCCCATAAATACTCAAGTACTAAAATCCATGACTTAGGTACAAATATTCGTGCTCAACACACAAACATTTGCCCTTGGCGGGATTCGAACCCGCGACCGCATTTTCAGTTGTCAGGAGCGCTAAACATGTCATCATTTTATTCTCTTCAAAGATATATGCAGATTTAACTGAATGCCCCGAGCACCATGAAAACTTATCTCATAAAAAACTACTACCATATAATATAGCGTTATTCATTTCTCTAAGATATTTTTATTATAGTGATTGCACATAACTCGGCAAGACTTACAGTTGTAGCTACGGTCATAACAAATACTTGATGAGGATTTTTATTAGCCTCATTATTGTCAGTCTCCTTGATTAGTCATATAGAACATCCACAATAGCACGTTTTCTACGGAAATCTAAAAACATAACGGATGCAGCAGTCATCATCTTCCTGCGTTTAATTTCGGTAATCTATTTTTATAGTTCTAGTCATTGCATTTTTGTCATAAAGATGTTATTATTTTCTATGTTCTTCTAAGAGTTTCTATTATTAGTACCTACTACTATTGTTTGTTATAATAATTAATGAGAATTATACCCAGATTAAAAAAGCATAACTTTTTTACGTAAGTTTCGACTGCAGTTTTTTTAACAATGTGAATGAAAGAAAGAAATGCTAATCATAATACTATTATTTTATAATACTTTTTCGATCAGGTTCCATAGAAAGCATAGACAACTAATAAAATGGTTTCGTATCCATAGAATCGACAATTCTACACGATTATAATATTTATAGTACATTAGCGGCTCCCCGCGGCTTCATCCGATTAAATATTGTAGCTGTACAAAATATCATTATGAATGAAAGCCTATGTGCTATTCCAGTGCATGAAATATATTATTGTAAATATTCATTAAAATCCATTCAGTTTTATTTTTATTTTTTGCGTTAAGTAGTCACAAACATCGATACAACCTCACATACTCTGACTTTCAGTAGGGTACCTATAATCCGTATTTCAAGCAGGAAAAGTAGAAATTTATTTAAATGTAGGTGGGAAAACTATTTATATTAGACGATAATATTGTTTTACTATCTAGGTGAGATCTAGATCTTATCTTATCTTATCATATCTAACAGGGTGAGCTCGCTCTCGCTCCATTGTCGAATTCTGTCTAAGTCCAATCAGGGCCTCCATTTTCGTGGAGTTCGCATTCGAAAAAAGTTCACCGATCTTTTTCAAAGAAAAAACTATTATTGCTTTATGACGATTTCTATGCATTTCGATTTCTTTTGTGCGGTAGTTATTAATATGTGTGGATTGCTTGATTTTTTCGGTAAAACAATGAAATTGAAACTCAATCGAATTACCACACGAAAAAAAATTCGACTGACGCGATCTGGGCCCAGGTCTAGAGTCAAAAGCAAACCTGTATCCAAAATAAAATGAAAGGTATAAAATTATCTTCCTCATGTGTAAGTCTCGACCCTCTGCTTAAAATAACTACCACATTTACCGGAGAAAGTGTATGAGTTTTGGCCGAGAGGAATTTTGTGTGTTTTTCAGCCTGAATTTATACAATTTACTGTGTATTAACTCAAAATAAAACCAAAAGTAATTGAAAGAGCATCTGATTTAAATAATAGTTTTATTAGAAATCTAATCGCATAACTTCAACAAATCATAGTCAAATATACAGTTACTTGTATACAGGCCTGTTAAGAATAATTCATTCCTTTTGAACAGAATGATCTAAAAAGATTTAGCTAAGATCTCTGATCTGTACTGCATATACATAACATAACTTTACTATGAAATATTGTGAAAGCTATACATAACTCATACATCAACGAAGTCGGTTAAAAACGTTAGATATTTTCAAGAAATATCACATGCGTAGTCCATTGTAGGTCTTATAAATTGAAAGTTCATATTATATGACTTCTAATTCCTGATTATTTAATAACTGACATGACTGCGTCCTTAGTATGGTGACTTTCTTATATTTTATTAAGGCCCTGAAAAGTTTACTAGTAAAATAATTGCCTAACGTTAAAGTTAAACTTTCTTCTTAGACTTTATTTTGTTGCCAGCCTTCGTTTTAGCCTTGACGATTCCTTTGAACTGTTTTGAAGTGATTGCCTTTTTCCTGAAAAAGTGAAACAGATAAATTAAAAAGTGTTTTGTAAGAGTTCTACAGACTTTACGTAGTGCATATGTTTACTTCAAGTTTCATCATCGTTAAGGACTTCTACTGCGGAACAAAGGCCTCCTCAAAACAGTTTCCCACAGCGACAGGTTCCAAGTTTGAAGCCTAAGGGCCTGTTTTACCATCGACAAATAAGCTCTGACCAACGAACAATTAAAATAAGTGTGGAATGTCATTTCGTATGAAGAATTAGACAGATAACGTTAACCAGATCTTATTATTTAATGTTGAAGGAGACCAAATGATGATTTCGATGACGACTGTCACCACAATTTATTATAATTATAAAATAATTTTGCCGCTAGGTGGCATCTCTGCTTTATCATTAACACGTTGTATGTGCAATAAACCATCTCGTGGGCATTTGGGCCCATTTGCCCAGGGGTATCTTGCATAATGTGCCCCGCCCACTCAAATCGTCACGAGATGGATACCATTAGCTGGCTATCGTCGCAGAGACAGACCCTAAAAGAGATGGTGGGACGATGGGAGGTCAGAGATAGGTGGAGAAGTTTGGGATAAAAGGCCTACCTGGGCAAAGGCCGCCCAGCAGTGGGATGATACAGGCTAACAAAAAAATAAAATGTGTGTACACCAATAATAAATATCCTCACCGTTTGTTCAAATTCTTCCTGGACAGCGGCAGGTACGCGTAGGGGTCGTGTTTTCCCTTCTTCTTGACGTCGCCCTTCGCTTTCTTCGACTTGAACTCCGTGCCGACCGTGGACGCCACCGACGCGCCCGACCCGAGCGGTCTGTGGGAAGCATGAAAAATTAATGTAGAAAAATAATTTAAATGGGAAAAGTTATTGGTGAAAATTCTTTTTCATCTACTTTAATTGGTACCCAGGATTGCTATAAGCCCCGCAAGTTCCTAATGCGCTGGAACCTTGTCAAATTAATTCAAAAACCTCTTTAAGAAATAAACATCCCCCAAATTCGTGTTATTGATAGTCGATTTTTGTATTTATAGTGTTTTGTCACTACACAAACTTAATGATATAAATTTCACCGTGACTGTGATTCTGTGACAGACGAGGAATCGAGCCCCGTGTCTTACGCTATCCGGGCGTATGCCTATACCACTCGGCCACCGTCACATTAACAAGCCTGTTGAATTTTGTAAGTGCTTTTAAACGCGTATTTTGCGTGACCTCATCAATGTTGCGAGATTTCTCTCACAATATTCTACTCTCTTCTTTTTTTTTTTAATAATCTCGCAACATTGATGAGGTGAAATTCAACAGGCTTGTTAATGTGACGATGGCTGAGTGGTATAGGCATACGCCAGAATAGCGTAAGACACGGGTTTCGATTCCTCGTCTTTCACAGAGTCACAGTTGTTTTTTACACGTGCAATTTATATTATTAAGTCTGTATAGTGACAAAACACTATAAAAACAAAAATCAACTATAAATTATATACTATACTAGATGGTTCACTGACCTGTGTATTCCCGTCCCGCCGGCGCGGTACTTGGAGGCGGTGGCGGTGGAGGCGCGGCTGCGTGCGCTCTTGACGCTGAGGATGTCGTCGTAGCGCCGCTTGGCGCCCGGCTTCAGGAGCTTCGACTTGCTGGGACCGGCCTCGTCGTCTAGGGAATTCAATTCAATTCTTTATTTACATAGACTTAAAAAGGAGATGTTTTGTCCGTAAAATACTAAATTTTTAGGTAATATGTAACAGTTGAATAGTGACCACGGAAGTTGCAATACAGCCGAAACGTCGAGCAGTGAGTAATAGCAACTCATAAGTTTTTATTCGCGTTTAGACCCGTCATCTCTAATAGTTAATATGTAACATAAACTAATAAAATCTAGCAATGTTTTATAATGTCTAATAAATCTGTCAAATACGTATCGGCCAATCAGCTGTTTGAATAGATTAAAAAAGATCAAAAGCGGAAAGCAAAATGACATTTGACATTGACAGATTAAGTAAAATGATATTTGACATTGACAGATTAACTTTTTTTGCACGTTTCGACATGTTTTTGGAGTATGTATAGACAGAAGGAGTTGCCAGGGTTTTTAAAAGTTTATTATTTTAGGTCTGCCTTCGGCTTGACCCTCGGAGATTACACCTCTTTCTATCACAGTGCGCATCTTGAGCCGGCAGAAACCAAACACTTCTCCGAGGATCAAGCTGAAGGCAGACCTACAATAGTACCGTTTTTCCCCCGAAGGCTAAAAAACGGATATTATGGGTCTAGCCAAGGCTTGACCCGAGTCATGCCTTGCCGCCTCTGGTTCCCCTCGGTCAGGCACTGAATATCGCCAGCGCCTCGCGGCTCAAGAGACGTATTTCCCCCCGCTGCTGTCTATGGCCGCGCGTGGGCAGGTGCTATGGAGCATTTAGGTCGTTTATACGTTGATGAAAGGTAAAGTGTAATCTCCGAGGGTCAAGCCTTGGCTAGACCCAAAATATCCGTTTTTTACCCTTCGGGGGAAAAACGGTACTATTTAAACTACCTAAAAATTAAGAATCAAATTAAGGTGTTATTTGTCATTACATAGTTATTTAATTATTGCGCGAAATAAATCCGTAGTGTTTTAATCAATAATCTAAGTGTAGCATAAACAGAGTCATGGTCAAGTCAAGTCAAGCTTTCGGCGGCCGACATATGATGATAGATGTGTATGGATGTAGTCAAGAGTAGTACAAAGCAGACTTGGGCAAAATTTATTCGAATAACGAATAATTTATTTGTGAATTTATTCGTAGATAAATTTGCCTACGAATGAATTATTCGTGATTTTATTCGTTATTCAAAATAAGGAATAAAAATCATTTGTTTCACATAAAGAGTTATTTGTTGACTACGGATGACACTTGTGTTGACAAGACTCCTATATCCTTTGTTCTTTATAATTAAAGGTCAAGCGATAATACTCGTTGTATTTCAAATACAATTTTATTCTAATAATTATCTAGATAACAATTTATTCGAATAATGCCCAAGTCTGGTACAAAGTATCTGTTAATAAGCTCCCTATTCCTATATTTATTCTTAAATTTGAAGTTTATCGTCGCTTGTTCGCACTAATTTTATTACCTAAATGTATTCTACCACTCACCAGTATCATCAGTGTCAGTATCGATGTCCCCGCTCGGCTTCGGCTCGTGATCGTCATCGTCATCATCAGCGCCGGCGTCAGCGATGATGAGTCTGCCGTCGGGCGCCGTCTTGAAGCCGCCACCTTTCTTCTTCTCTTTTAGTTCTGTTGCTTTCTTCTTTATTGATGGGTCCGTTGCTAAAAAAAATTAAAATATATATATTTTTTTTTTTTGATGAATTTGCCATATTGATTATTGGATGTATCTGCTTGCAACAGGTCGTATGGACAACATGGAGAAGGCCTATATAGTGGAATGGCGTCCTGCGTAAAAATGAACAAATTAATGTTACCGAATAATATACCGTAAACCTTAACATGCATACAAACAGAGTTTAAATATAATGTGAAAAATAATAATAAGGTAACAATGAAGAATCTGAATAAGGATTCAATGAGTTTTTTGATGCAAATCAAATGCCAGTATCAAGTGATAAACTAAACATCAGATAAGAGAAAATATGTAAAAACTAGCGGACCCAGCAAACTTCGTTTCGCCCCCAGCCCCATACCGCCCAGCCTCGTAATTCTAAAAGTTAAGCGGTCCCGTCGAAAATTTTTCACCCCGCCCCAGTCCCGGCCCTGTCGAACGGGATAAATGTATCCTATTATCTCCTGGTTCTAAGCAACCTCCGTTTCACCCCGGCCCCGTCCCACCCCAGCCCCGGCCCCGTCTAAGGGGTATGAATGGTTCTAAGCTACCTCCCCATCGTTTTGCCCCAGCACTGTCGAAGGGGTCTGAAAAATAGATGTTGACCGATTTTCAGACCTACTCAATATGCTCACAAAATTTCATAAGAATCGGTCAAGCCTTCTCGGAGTAGTACGGGAACGAATATTATGACACGAGAATTTTATATATAAGGTCACCTCGTTTTAAGTCATAATATTTAAAGGGCTGATTCAGCACAATAAATTAATCATTTTTTACAATTGGAGACTAAGGTAATTATTTTTTTTTCAGATTTATTTTTTTTATTAGTTAAGGTTAAGCTTAGAGAAAAAGAAGGTTTGGGCATTGAATTGAGAGAGGCGACGCCGATGAAGTAAATAACTTTTTAAATTGTCAGGGTGCTGTTTTGAAAAAAAAAATATTGTCCTTGCTAAAGAAAATAATAAAAATGAAATCTCGATTTTTTTTAAAAAGAATGAAAGTGTTCTGTTTCTATGATGTATACAAAGACACTGTTAAAATATTATCACTTAAAACGATTTGATCTTATACAGGGTGTCCCAGAAATGGTGAATCAAACTGCTATGGGAGGCAAAAAATAAAAAAATTAAAAAACTAACTAACTTAAAACTTAGACAAATTGCTGTTGCTTACAACCAGGAGATAATAGGATACATTTATCCCTTTTGACGGGGCCAGGACTGGGGCGGGACGAGGCCTGGGTGAAACAATTTTCGCTGGGACCCCTTAACTTTTACATTACGAGGCTGGGCGGGATGGGGCCGGGGCAGGACGGGGCTGGGGGCGAAACAAAGTTCGCCGGATCCGCTAGTTTTTACATATTTTCTCTTATCTGTAGTTCAGTTTACCATAATCTATTTATCACCAAAAAAACGGAAAAATCATCAAATTTTTCTAAGTTTTAAATTAGTTAGTTTTTTTATTTTTTATGGATAGGACATTAGTTAAGCTGCATCCCATAGCAGTTTGATTCACTATTTCTGGAACACCCTGTATAAGATATGCACAAAAACATCATACCTGTAATCTTCCTAGCAGCAGAAACATCGGCCAAGTCGACAATATTCTCCGGGTCATCTTGAATCCACGCTTGGTTCTTGCCCTTCTTATTCTTGGCCTTGGCCTTGGCTTTAGGTCTGCCCTCGTCCTCGTCCAAGTAATCCATATCAGAGTCCGAGTCGCG
Organism: Pyrausta aurata; assembly: GCA_963584085.1. Classification (NCBI taxonomy): domain Eukaryota; kingdom Metazoa; phylum Arthropoda; class Insecta; order Lepidoptera; family Crambidae; genus Pyrausta; species Pyrausta aurata. The sequence continues at coordinate 1,931,232 of OY757273.1, read as the reverse complement.
GAGTATGTCTTCCAGGGTCTTGGAAGTGCCTTTGATCTCGGCGTCTAAGTCTGAATCTTGGTCGGATTGGTCTCTGGAGGAAAAAGTGGTGGTGGTAATTTTATGTATTGTTTGGAACGGTTACTATAAAATTTTCAGTGGTTCAGAGGAGAAAAAAAATGTGGCGGTTGTGTCTTTTAAAAATAAAAGCGAAGTTATTTTTTTCCTCTATGTTTGCATGGCAGTTAGTCAATGCCACCTGGTGGAAGATAGGTGGGATCTATTTTGAACATCTAAAATAAAAATAAGACGTTGTTTTGGGAGACATCTGAATACAGCTTTGCAAGTTACTCCTCATAACTACACCAGTAGAATGCGACAGACTCTTTTTTGCATCAGTGCCATAGAGTTATAAATATGTACTATTGAGGACACCGTCGCCTGACCAGTTCAAGAGTCAAAAAATAGCTTTCACCTTACGTCTTTTGTTAGATGTTATTAATCTTTTAGGGATAAGCCCACCTTTGTTCACATTGTGACTTCTTGTATTTTCTGTACATCTTTTAAGTGCAATAATAATGTTTTTGTGTCATGTGCGCCCTGCATGTCCCTGTTTTCGGACTACCTTAACGGGCGCACACAACAGGTAAAAATTGGTCAGTACATCAGTTGTGAAAGCAATGTAGCGTATGGTGTCCCGCAGGGCAGTGTTTTGGGACCTACTTTGTTTTTGATATACATCAACAGTCTCTGTAACATGAATATCAATGCAGGACGTGTGTTTTCATATGCAGACGATACTTCTATCGTTTTTGTTGGTAACACATGGGACTCTGTACGTCGCGATGCGGAAACGGGACTTGCTGAGATAGCCTCTTGGTTAAAAGAAAACCTTTTGACCTTAAATACAGAGAAAAGTAACTTTATAGCTTTTACAAATTATAATTCAACACAACCCGGAAACTCATTTAAAATTTATATTCATAATTGTAGTAGTCAAAATTTGTCTTGCTCGTGTAGTAATATAAACAAAGTTAATGAAACAAAATATTTAGGAATCGTGATTGACCAGAGGCTGTCTTGGCATGCTCAGATTGAGCTTATGATGGGGAGAACAAGAAAACTAATGTGGATTTTTAAAAAGCTCCGACATATTGCTGATCAGAAGCTATTAAAACAACTATATGTCGCACTAGCTCAATCGATATTTGTCTATTGTATCCCTGTCTGGGGTGGTGCCAGTAAGGTTAAGTTCCTTGAACTAGAAAGAGCGCAAAGAGCACTCTTAAAGCTGATGCATTTTAAAGCCTACAGATATCCGACAGTAGACCTATACAAAACATGTGACACGTTGACAGTTCGGCAGCTTTATATACTAAGCGTAGTTTTAAACGTTCATAGGACTTTGCCTTATGACAGTACTAAGTTATCTAGGAGACGAAACTACAGGGTAGCTCCCACGCCTAGAATTAGAACCACGTATGCTGGTAGACAGTTTACGGCACGATCTGCAAGGTTATATAATAAGGTAAACAAAATTATGAACATCTACACTAGAAATAGGTATAGTTGCAAAAAAAGTCTGACAGAAATGTTAAAAAAATGGAGCTATGATGAGACTGAGGCTTTTATAGAACAAGATTTACTATAATAAAATAATACAACTAAATTAAAACTAGTAATAGAAATGTGTTAGCAATTTTATTTGAGCTCATAATTTATGAACAAAGTTCCACATTTAAATTTTTTTAATTAATTAAAGATCCACATACACATACACACATACACACACACACACACATACACACACACACACACACAAGATACCTTATTTGTTTTTACTTTTTACTTTTTGTAGTATGCATCCTAAGCATTTTGATAACATAAAATATTGTGTTCACTTTTGTAATTTTAAACTGTAATGGAGAGCGAGGATTTTCTGACACAAGTAAAATTTTTACTCAAAAGAAATCCTCAATCGTATCCCAGAAATGTAAGAACCCTGTTACTGAATAAAGAATTTGATTGATTTGATTTGATGCGCAAGCGACTATAAGTACATAAACAATCTGTACATAGGAAACTACTGCCACCGTTAAAAAACATAGCACCGACTTTTTTTGCCTAAAAAATACGACTTACTTCTGATTCTCCTTCATCCTCTTTTTCCTGTTATCCATCTTCCTGATGTTCCTCAATCTCCTCAAGAACACGTCATCGGTCGGCGGTATGAGCTTCTCAATGGTATCAGCGCCGTATTTCCTCATCATTCGATTGAGGAAGTACCCTATTTCGAGTCGTGAGTGACGCTTGCAGTCTTCGGACATGGTGGAGAGCGTTTTGAAGATCAGCGGCAGACTGCCGGCTAGCACGTCTGTGTGCAGGACTTTAGTGTACACCTGTAAGGAAATATGGGTGTTAACGACTTGGGACAGTATGTTTTGTAAACGTAGTTAGTAGAGAAGTTTACATAAACGCCACGACCATGTACAGTTTTTCTAAAAATAGTTTAAAATAATAGTTACATGGCCTCGTAATTGAACGGTCTTTATAAAATATCAGTGTGGGTTAATATTAATTAGTGTTTTTTTTTTGTAGAAAGCATTAGCAGTTATCAGTTATAATTACCGAATTGACAATAAAAGTGAAACCAGTAAAGTGACCACTAAAAAGGGTGATCATCCTTAAATATGATCATTATTTGAGACTTAATATACTTATTGCTTTTATTTAACCAAATAAACAATGTTAAATGAATCACCATAAAATGCACAGACAGATAACATAATATAAATTCATTTCTGCTTTACCCAAAGGCCTAGCTGGTAGAGAATGCCACATAGCGTTAAGTCCACATTTTATACAAAATTTGGTTTTGTAATAAAGTATGAATATTACCTTCAAAAAGCTCATAGCGGCCGCCACGATCTCCCTATTATTCGTCAGCATCTGTTCAGCCACCTTCTCCAGCAGCCCTTGAACAGTCCCCAGGCCCATATCTTCGGAGAAGTTGAACAGGGCGGAGGCCACGGCGCGCAGCGTCGCGCTCACCACGCGGGGCAGCGGCGCCGCGAGGCCGGTGAGCAGCATGTCTACGAAGGCCTGCATGCCTGGTACAAAAAGTAAATATTTGCTGGGTAGATTCCTTTTCATGCATGTTTAAGTAGGTACATATCTGTAAAAAGTGTAATGTTTTGTGATATTTGTACTTATGTAACCTGCTACATGTATGAATAAATGATTTTCTATTCTATTCTATTCTATAAATCTATACATATAAAAGAAATTCGTGTTTGTTACAACTACAACTTATAACTCGAGAACGGCTGGTCCGATTGCCATGGTTTTTGATTTGTTGGATTTGTTTCCGTCCCGAATAGCAGAATACATCGTAATCAGTCAGGTATCAAACGACTCCCGGGAGTCGCATAATAATGGAATTTCTATTGTGTCTCGTTCACACATACTTGACGAGTTAAAAACAATGAAAACTCGATATTATGTGTAATGAATACTTAATCATTCTACTTTATAAAAATAAGTCGGGTTTTCCTTCCTGACGCTATAACTCCAGAACGCATGAACCGATTTCCACGGTTTTGCATTCGTTGGAAAGGTCTCGGGCTCAGTGAGGTTTATAGCATAGAAAATTTCCATAAAACGGGGCCGGGGCGGGATGGGGCTAGGGGCGAAACGAAGTTCGCTGGGACCGCTAATAAATAAATATAAGTTTATTGGTACAAATTGCAACATCTAGGTACATGGTATTGGCGACACAATAATAAGATACGGTTGAATAGTAAGAGATTTACTGGCCAGTAAACATCACACTGCTGGGTAAAACCGTTAGATGTAATCACGCTGTTTTTACAATATGACGTTGAATATACAAGGAACAGTTTCGAGGTCACAGCAACATATTTATTTTATTTATTTATTTAAAAACTTTATTGCACAAATAAAAGTGTACAAAAGGTGGACTTAATGCTAAAAGCATTCTCTCCCAGTCATACCTTTAGGTCATGCAGACCAACATACCTCCTTCCTGATCCTTCACGTTCACCACAGCAGTGATAACGTTGAACGCGCACTGGCGACACTTGGAGTTGATGTCGTGAGGGCACACCACCGATTCTGCTATAGCACCCTTAAGCAGCTTGCTTTAGCAACTTAGTACTCTATCTACTATTACATTAGGTGTATTTTACCAACATACCTCCTTACGCGCACTGTCGACACTTGGAGTTGATGTCGCGAGTGCACACTACTGATTCCTCTATAGCACCTTTGAGCAGGTTTCGTTAGCAACTTTGTATTATATTTCCTGTAAAATAAGGTCTCTATTTAAACACATACCTCCTTCCTGGTCCTTCAACACGTTCCCCACAGCAGTGATGACGTTGAACGCGCACTGGCGACACTTGGAGTTGATGTCGCGAGTGCACACTACCGATTCCGCTATAGCACCCTTAAGCAACTTGCTTTCCGCCGTCAGATTTGGCGATGATGCGATTAGGTGCTCTATGCATCTGTAGATAAAGTTGGTATTATGAGATCAGATTATAGATGTTTTCACAAGATCATATTGCGATGTTTATTGTGGAGATTTTATAATAAAGTCGATCATTAGAACAATGAGTACAGTTCGTGCAGTCAAAAAAGAAAAATAATGTAGATTCGTTATTGGCTGTAAGTTTAGTTTTTAAGTTTATTCATACATACTGTAATAATAGTCCCCCTAGCCGATTTCGACTACGGTGGCCAGTCACAACGACCAACCGACTGCGCGGGACATATTATAGTGCACAAGTGTGTGCGCAGACACAGGTGCACTCTCTATTCCTTTCACTCTCATAGCCCGATGGGACAGCAATCTGACACGACCGGAGAGAGATCAGGCGCAGGACCAACTGCTTAACGTGCTTTCCGAGGCACGGGGGTGAACACCGCCAACTTCCAAACTCCGGGCTACCCTGAGAATTTCTGAACAGAAAAACTCCATATTTTTGGCCCGACCCGGAAATTGAACCTGGGACCTCCGGCGCAGCCGTCGTTTTAAAATGCGAACCTCTCACCGCAGCGCCACCGAGGCAGTTACATACTGTACTAGAGCTGTGAATCTTGTAATATAAAAATAAAATTATGGGAGCCTTGTGACTTGTGTTACAAAAATCATAATAGTATCCACAATTGACTATAAATACTTAAAATCAAATGGCTATTAAAAGTGGTCAAAAGTCCAACTTTTTGAATTTTTTCTTGCACTAAAAAGCTTTATTTAGTACACCTCAAAAATGTTAAGTTTTGGAAACTAGGGAACTCAAATCAAATCACCCGTACTTTTTTTAAAAGGTTGAAAGTACCTTTGTTAATTATTTTTGTACTTGATAAATAATAATAAAATGTATTTTTAGCAAGCTCACCTCAACCTAGCGGCCTTGCTGCTATCCGCGACCTTATTTAATGACGTCATCAGCAACTTCTTAATCTTTTTATAGTTTTCTGTGAGGAACTCTTTGCAGTTGTCTCTGTCGCTCTTAAAGATCTCTTCTAGTATTCGGTAAGCCTTCTTGTGTTCCATTTCTAGGAGTCTCGCTTTGTCTTTATATCTGGAATGGAATGAAATGCGTCGAGATTTTGGTATAGTGATGATTTGTGAATAATTTGGAAAAGGAAACTACTACGGTTTGATTGTTGTAAGAATTATGTTTGAATTCAGAAAGACTAGCTTAGCATTTGTACAGATACATGTAGTCTAAGAACAAGAGAATCTCTTTTATTAAAATAAAAACAACCAGTGTCTGTATTCTAGTAATTTTAGTGTGACTTATTCAAAGTTTTTTGGCCTGTCCTATAACCATGACATGAACAAACTTTCAATGTCTTACTATTTTGACTTTCATTTCTGTTCATAAAGTTAAAAGGAACCGGTTCTAGAAGAAAAGCTGTTGAAGGATTGACGACACGTTTGGTGTATTGGTTAGCGCTCCTGACTATTACGCCGCCGCGGGTTCGAATCCCACAAGGGGCAAATGTTTGTGTGATGAGCATGAACATTTGTACCTAAGTCATGGATGTTATATATATTTAAGTTTTATGGGAGACGCCCCCGTCATAATCGTTGTCTGGTACTTCGTAACACAAGGAAGAAAATTCCTTACCACGAAACCAGACAATTGGTGTGTTGTCTGCCGCATATTTATTTATTTAAAGGTGTTCCACGGATTGCACATTAACAACTCACCTAAGCTCCTTCTTAGCTTCCCCTTCCCCACCTTCTTCCATCGCATCTTCATTCTTCTTCTGTCTGTCCTTCTTCGCCTTCTTAAACTTCTTGGGGTCTTCTAACACAGTCTCACACAACGGATAAACCCACTTTTCGAACAGATTAGCTATTTGTTCGCTGCTCTGGTAAAGTACTAGTAGACGGACGATGTCTAGTATGGCTTCTCGTTGAAAATGGTTGTCCGCCGACGATTCTAGCTGCTGGATAGCGTTGGTGAATAGTTCTTCGCGGAGTGATTGCTCGCTTATGGTTAGGTATACCTGTGGAGGGGAAAAGAGATGTTTACAAAAATGCCAAGACCATGCTATATGTATATGTTCACACCAACACACACTCACTGACTGTACACAAATAAGGTAAAAAAAAGTGTTTTTTTTTTAAATTTAACTACATTGTCTACAGTATGATTTTTGACATGTATTTCATTTATGTTTATATACCTACTACTGTACTGTTGTAAAGGCTTTGAGCGAAACAAACCCTAACACAAGCATTTCTCAAATTGCTTAATAGGGTGGTTTCATATATTATATTATGTAATGGAAATGTTTAAGCAAATAAAATCATTTTTTATTTATTTTATTATGTAATCTTAATTTAATCATCAATTTTTAGGTAATTGAAATAATAAAATAATAAGCTTTTTAAAACTCTGGCAACTCCTTCTATCTATACTTATTCTAAAAACATGTCGAAACGTGCAAAAAAAGGTCAATGTCAAATGTCATTTTGCTTTCCGCTTTCGATCTTTTTTAATCTGTTCATACAGCTGACAGGTATTTGACACATTTATTAGACATCAATAATGCTAGGTTTGTATTGAGTTGTTGTTGTATTGACACTTGACTGTATGTTACATATTAACCTTAAATATTTTACGGACGAAAATCATTCTAAAAATGATTGCGCTTTAAATAAGCTATTTTTTAGTGTTGTGTACAAGGTATTTTCCGCATACAAACGAAAACATCTCTTTTTGAGGATATTCAATTTTCAAACTACCTGTATAGTATCCAACGCAGCCAGCCTCTGTCCCACAGCCGAAGACCCAGTAGCAGGGGACATATAAACGTTGAGCAGAATCGGCAGGTAGTTTTTAGCGAAGCGGCCCAACTCACGCGCATCCTCATCATTATCGGTCGAGCACGCGATCAGCTTGCGGAGCGCTTGCATCACGGACAGACGGAACTCGGGGTTGTCTTTTAAGACATTACCTGGGGTAAAAAAGGAACGTTTTTTATGATGAATTATAGTTCTTAAACATGTATTAAATTATTCTAAACCATGAATTATAGTACTATTGAGGTCACTGTCGCTTAACCACCTTAAGAGCCAAAATCACTTGGACCTCGAGTCCTTTTCTGCTTGAAGGGACGTTTTTGTGTCGTGTGTGCAAGTGATTTTTGTTTGAAAGTGGTTAGGCGCCAGAGACCGTTCGACCGTACCTGCTTTAGGAGAAATAAATATTAATAAAGACTTTAAACGTCAAAAAAGATCGTGATTTCTCCTGAACTTTTTAATAGTTTTGCCATATTGCTTACTAATTTCGAGAGTTTTTAAATTCGTCAGTTTTTATGTACAGGGCATGAAACTACCGAACTTATTTGTCTATGGTTTATTTATTTCATAGTAATCGGCAGTGTACTGTTTAGTGTTTACCATTATAGGTATCTTTAAATTTTTATTTTCGCCTCTCTTTATTATTAAGGAACGAAAGTTACACATCAACTGAAATAATTAAAGTTAGTGTCAAAAATTATATAACTTCATAACAAAGAATATGACTTACCTAAAACTCTAGCCATCGCCTTGAAATTATCTTTGATGTCCTTCGGATTATTGCAGAAGCTTGGCAACAGCGCCCAAAATTGATTACACAACAGCTCATATGTATGCGAACCAGGAATATCTTTAGCTTGAGCCAATTCCCTCGCCTTTTTTCTGCAAAACGTCGCCATTTCTAATATTTCCGTTGCAAAGAATTTCAAGTTCGAATTTTGAATTTTTTCCTTCATAACTGGTAGTAACCAACTTCTTTCTAAGTTGATGCTTTCAGGGCCGTCCCTCAAAGGGATGGTTTTGAGCACAAACTCGGGGCCCAGCGATTTGATGGCGCATCCAGTGGCGTACTCCACTTCTTTGTCGTTATGGAAGTTGTGGCTTTCGCGGCGGTCATTTAGTTTCTTGAGTAGGGGCGCTAGCATGCTGGCTACTTTTTCGTTGCCGATCTATAAAAAAAAACAACATTGAGGTTGTAATATACATTGACGGCTACTATCAGTATAATAATGATAATAGTAGAAATGATGGCGAAAAGAATGTGAGATTTTGCTGTAGTACATACTTAATCAAACATTATGGGTGCGTTCCACTTGCCACCCGCGACGACTGCGTGCGTTGCGATCGTAAGGCCAAGTGTGCATCGCGTGAGTGTTAGTTATGACGTTATCAATAACGTTTTCGCCGCGAACACAACGACCACGGCCGGCAAGTGGGCCTTCACGAGCGTGGCGGTCGTCGCGGACTGCAAGTGGAACGCAACCAAGTCTAGTGCACTCATAGACAGCTCTGGTCACGACGACGTGCCGGATGGCCTGGTTGAAGGGGTTGTCTAGCCCAGTTACTACGCTCTTGATGATGCGTCGTGGCTCTATAAGTCTATGTATAGCTTTGAGTGTCTATGGCTGCCTAGTTCATGCTAGACGGCATCTTGTGACATCTCACCTTGTAGCTCTATGAGTCTATGAGAATAGTCCTTCCTTACTCTTTAGTGTCTATGGCTATCTAACAAATAAATCAGATAATATGCTGACTACTTCCCCTAACCATAAACACGACTGCGATAGCAAATAACCAATCAGGAGCGTCTCATGACCAATCAGAAGCTTCGCCCTCCAATTCGTCTTCCTCAAGTAGTTGAATCAAACATTATGGGTGCGTTCCACTTACCACCCAAGTGGAAGGCACCCGAGTCTAGTGCACTCACCTCGAAGCAGACGGCGCTGGTCATGACAACGTGCCGGATGGCCTGGTTGAAGGGGTTGTCCAGCCCAGCTGCTATACTCTTGATGATCGCTTCTACGTGACTGCGGTGGCGAGGGTAGTCGTCAGATTCTATTGCTGGCTTCACGCAGTCAAGGAGGACGGCCTGTTGGTATAATTCGATTGTTAGAACAGTATTTACGCAATTGCTGCTATTAGGATCGTCTCTAGGAATTAAGAGTTATACAGGGTATCCATAGAAAGGTGTACTAGTGAGTGTATGGTGGTAGAGGACACCTAGGGCTATCGATTTGACCCCATGTATGTTCGCGAAATTCAATAGTTTTCGAAATATTCCATTCTGAACCAATTCTGCTGATTGCGACTTGATCCAGAAAAACACAAAGATTAAAGATTTTTTAAATGTTTTTAACTTAAGGGCCAGATATTCCATTTTTACGATGTTTCGATTGAGTTTAAACATGGAAACACTAATTATTTAAATCTCGAATCTATATATGTTATAGAAGAAGATTACTAGAAAGCTGGATTGTGGTTGGAAACACGATTGTAATTACTTTGCTCGATAATAATTGCCTCAGAAGTGGGCCCCTTTTTTTTCGTATTTTCTATGTAGTTTTCAAATTATTGGACTTATATTTATGAAAATCACATATTTTAGTAGGTAATTCCATTCTACACATATACATGTTAAAATGATTTCAAAATGTTTGTTATTCAGATCAGAATAACGAAATATCTAAAAACACTTTATTTGACCTATTTCGACTTTTTTGATCTTGATTTGCTCAAGCTACACAGATGTGAGGAACAGAGGATTATAAGAATATACATTTTGACCACATAAGTGAGATCTCAGCTATGAATCAAATGATTTTTTTTTAGTTTTTATCGGTGTTATGTTCAGGCAAAGAAAGGTCCATTTTTTTCATTAGTCTGTATTCTTTCTTACAAGCAGCAAATTCTTCCAATTGTCTTTTTAAGATTACTTTAGACACCAAAGATGTTTAGGGCGTCCAATCGTTTTTTTCCAGTTTTATTAACATTTTCATTCATAAAACACTGATTTAGTGATTCTCACACTTGTGACGATGGTGATTCGCGCAACGACTTAGACGCAACAGTTGATCGTCGTGTCATCTCTGTTCTATACATGCAAGCAGAAATAGCGCTATCTTTTTATTCAAATGACAAGCACGAGATACCATTTCCTCATTCCCCTTGACGCCACTGCGAACGCTGGACCTATGTCAATTTTTGCAATTTTATTTGCGTACTTAATTACGTAAAACACCTAAGAACTAATAATAGCTAATTTCGCCGCGCCGCGTCACGCTCAGTTGGATCAGCACCAGTCTTATACTAATCAAAGGTCGCGAGTTCAAATCGGGGGTATCATGAATATTTTTCTACATAGTCACAATATTTTTTTAGAAAACGAAATAAGTATTTATTTTAATTTTTGGACATTTTAACATTTAAAATAAAAAAAATAAAAAATAAAAACTAATTAAATTTTTAGGTTTTTTTTTAAAGTAGCAAATCCTATTAAAAAAACTACAAAACAATGAAAATAAATTTCAAAAAGAAAATTAGTATCAAAAACATCATCACCATGCGGATAAATCTCCTCAATGCCATGAGGATGGAACCCCCAACCTCTACGTGTTAAGCAAAATAAAAAGAGAAAGGCTGTAGCGACATATATAATTGTTGTGAATAAATGAACTATATTTTTGTACCAAATCGTAGAGATGAATCCGTTTCTATAGTAACAATATAAACAAAAAGCATAAAACACTCATGTCAAATTATTGTAGTTTTGAACATTTTCTCTATTTGGAAAAATCAGAGCTAAACCATAACTGTAGGTTTAGCAGTAATCTCAAATGCTAAAGCTGTGCCCTGGTGACTCTAGTATATTGGAGACGAGAAAATATTATATGAATTTGAGGGAGGGAGAAAATTATTAGGTGATAGGTCTATATTAATTTTATTTATTTATTTACATCTAGACTCCTGTGACAAAATACAAACATTGGAGGTTAAGTTAAGGTCGGTCTAGCTCTCTTCGTGTATGGAACTCAGGTTTCCATGTTATTTACGTACGTACGTACACATTTTCTGAATCGTGTAGTAATAATGCATTGACTATCTATCTCTTATTTGGTGACATGGACTTGAGCGACGAACATGGAGATTACTCAGTATAATCCAATTATATTTGCATTCAGAAATGTCAAATCTGAATAATTTTTTCAATTTTGTTCTGTCGAAAATGTGTGGAGACTGTCTTAATTTTATTTTTATAACCGTTCCTCAAATTGCTGTTACTGAATATCCAAAACAACTTTGGTGTTTGTGACACATAATAATTCTATTAATCTTGTAGTTAGCGCCAAATGGCGCTTCGGGGTCACGAAGGGTTCCGTACCATTATCTATGAAAATGGCATAAACATCATATCTGTTGTCAGGGAGTCCCATACAAAAGATATGAAGTCCTAATAATGGGGCAGCCCCTCATTATTATCATTATCAGAGTAGATAAGTTGTATGAGAGCAACCTGAAAAAAAAACTGTTTTTTAAGTTTTTGTTTTTTCAACGGCAACATGAATACATCCTTCCTGAAAATTTCAACTGTCTTACTATCACGATTCATGAGATAAACCCTGGTGTTGCCCTTTCGGTGTAGGAACTCATGCTCATCATAATTCATTCCTTGTAGGGAGGTGTCTCAAAAATATTTTAAAATACATATTTTAGGCGGTGTGATTAGGATATAAAGAAACCCATGCCAAATTACAGTTTTATAGTAAAAAAGGTCTATAAGCTAGACTACAAAAAGTCAAACATGGCAAAACCATATATGGTTTATCAAAGTAATTGTGTGGGTGCGGTGCTCTAATTAACAAACCTAGACAGTTGAAATATGGCATCTAGCTAGGTAATAATGTGTAAGCGAAGGAAAAAATCTGAAAACAAAAGAAAGTTTTTTAATTGTAGGGTCTGAAACCGTTATAATTAAGTGGATGGATGCTTGCACAAAATATGTATTAATGATTTATGAATAAGCAAATAAATATTTCTATAAAAAGTTATGATATCCCAACAAAAACATCAATGTGAAAAATGATAGCCAAGTTCAATGCTCAGTATATTTGATAGTGAACTTCGCCGAAAAAAGTATTGCATCTAAATGAGAGATTACTACTAACTACTTTTGCCTTACTATTTTCTTACTTTCTAACACATGATAGTCAAGTCATTTTTATAGTTCAGGCTGATATTAAGCGAGTATTTTAAGCGTGGTGTGGGTGATTAATTTACTTGAACCATTTCACGGGACATCCAAAATATACGCGGGCGACGTCGCGGGAGACGACTAGTAAATAAAAAACTTTGATATTATTAAAGGATTACTAAAACGATAAAGAAACCTTTGTCTTTAATTTAGCTTTCCATATTTGTAATGTTAAACGGAAGCGTGAAACATACTGCGCAGACCCTAGATAAACTGGGAACAGGGCAAGAGAATGATGATGATGATTTGAAATGTTATGAATTTCAGTGTGTAAAAAAAACCATGACAAAATTCTCGTGATGGGTGAACTTTGACTTATATACCTACTGGTTTGTACGGAACCCTAAATTTGAAGTGCCATATCTGTAATGGTCTTCAGTCATCATCAATTGGAAGACTGATGGAAGATAGTAGTGAGACTATAACTGTGTCGACAAAAAGGATCTTAATATAAACCACCTAAATGTTATTACATTACATTTCCTACACCTATGGGTTGGCTGGAAGAGGTATCTTTTAGGGATAAGCCCACCTTTGTTCACATTGTGACTTCTTGTACCTATTTTCTGTACATCTTATAAGTGCAATAAAGAATATTATAAATGTTATCGGATATTCTTTCTTGTTTTTATAATGGTTACAGGTTGCTGGCATAAAGTGCTGACCAGTCGTGTGAGAATGAAATGCCACTCTTTGCGTTCCTTGTTCTTTCGATAAACGTTTAGACTAAAAAGCATGTATGGTGTACTAAAGAAACCATTTTGTAAAAGTTCTTAGGGGTTCTGCTAGATGGCGTGGGTATGTTACTTACAAAAGCGCATGAAGTATCTTATTCAAGAAAATTTTGTTCCTTAAATAAACACTAGATGGCTTAATTATACACGAGATTTGTAAGACAAAGTTGACAGAAAAAGTTTTGTGCGGGGGTGCTGGTGGGGGAAGCGCCCCGCACTTTTAACAAGGGGGCGGGGCTTATGAGATAATTTGACGGAATAAGACGGCCTTAAACTTAAACTTTTTAAAACAAACAAACAACCTTTTTTTAAAGTTTTATATTACACTAGCGGTCGCCCGCGGCTCCGCCGCGTGGATGTCGGTTACCGCTGCAAAAAGCCTACCCAGGAAAGACACGGTCAGCAAACAAATGATTCCCATATCAATTCACAGACACCGACACTAACTTCGACGAAGCAGTCACTATCCGCAGGCTGAACAGATTTTCTTTCTGTGGGTGTTAGTTGTTAAGTCCCGGAGTGCAACCCGTTGTTTAAGGATAGAAAACTTAAGCTATTATTGTAGAGCTTCTTTATACACAACATTTGACGTTACATTATTTTCTGGTAACAAAATATACTGATGCTCGGGAGCCCCGACCTCATGCGTAAAACATTCTTTTCGTAAATAAATTCCTACTAATTTGAATGTTTGGCCCAGGGATTTGTTTATCGTGAGTGCGAAAGAAATTTTTACTGAAAATCGCGCCGCGCGGGTACCTTACTCATAGATCTAAACTCCCCCTCCCACACGCTCACCGGGCCTTGGTAAAGCCTACTTCGCAACGGGCCGGCCGTGCAGCAGAAATCGTAATATGTATTTTAATTTCGCTATAACTTCAGAACCAAACGTCCAATTTAATATCGCTATAACTTCAGAACCAAACGTCCAATTTTAATCATTTAAAGACCAAATATTATTTACATTAACTGTACTTAGTGATGAAATAATTAATTTTGATAAGGATTAATAGCATGAGTAAAGTTTAAATGTAGTCCAAAAAATAATCAAGATTTTTCAATAAAAAAAATGGTTCTTGTGCCTCCCCCGACATAGATAGGTATAGTATGTCGCGGACTTTTTTGTAGATATTTATAAGATCTACAATTACTTAGAACATTTTATGGTTCTATCTTTAATAGTTTAGGCAGGGTACGCAAAATAAGTAACTGTTTTGGTTGATTTTTTACACCTTGTGTCCGAAAAACCCTAATATCTTACGGAACCCTATTTTTGTTCAAAATTAAATATATCCTATATTACTTGTGGATAATGTAGCTTTCGAATGGTGAAAGAATTTTCAAAATCGGTCCAGTAGTTTATGAGCCTATTCATTACAATCAAACAAACAAACAAACAAAGTTTTCCTCTTTATAATATTAATAATAATATCCTATATTACTCGTGGATAATGTAGCTTTCGAATGGTGAAAGAATTTTCAAAATCGGTCCAGTAGTTTATGAGCGTATTCATTACAATCAAACAAACAAACAAACAAAGTTTTCCTCTTTATAATATTAGTGTAGATGTAGATTTTGATAAGGATTAATAGCATGAGTAAAATAAACGCGTTTAAATGTAGTCCAAAAAATAATCAAGATTTTTCAATAAAAAAAATGGTTCTTGTGCCTCACCCGACATAGATAGGTATAGTATGTCGCGGACTTTTTTGTAGATATTTATAAGATCTACAATTACTTAGAACATTTTATGGTTCTATCTTTAATAGTTTAGGCAGGGTACGCAAAATAAGTAACTGTTTTGGTTGATTTTTTACACCTTGTGTCCGAAAAACCCTAATATCTTACGGAACCCTATTTTTGTTCAAAATTAAATATATCCTATATTACTCGTGGATAATGTAGCTTTCGAATGGTGAAAGAATTTTCAAAATCGGTCCAGTAGTTTATGAGCCTATTCATTACAATCAAACAAACAAACAAACAAAGTTTTCCTCTTTATAATATTAGTGTAGATATAGAATACATTATAAAATATTGCATTAATATAAATGTAACATTTTGCCTATTACATTTACATTCAACAAACCTAGCTAGGAGCAAAGGGCAAATGAATCTTAGAACTTATTGTTGTCAAAAGACAAATTAAGAAAGTGCTTTTGTCATCATTTCATTATAGAAGAAGAGCCCAGGTACTACGGACATCGCCGTCTAACTATCTCAAGAGCCAAAATATCTCGTCGTTAATTGTTAAAGTGACGCCCATTACTGTGTCGCGTGTACAAGCGACATTCGTTCAAAACTGCTTAAGCGACAGAGACCTTGACCGTATCTAATTAGGAATTTAAAAGGCAATACTTTTACAACTATGTGTGTAGAAGCAATTATACAAAAACATTTCTCACCTTCAAAGCGTTAGTAGCAGCGGAGTTGATGTCGGCCACGTCGGATAACCACAGCTCGGTGACGCAGATGTTCACGAACATCGGCAGGTTCGGCATGCACAGGTTCAGGTCCAGCCTGAAGAAGAAATAGCATTGAAATACACCAAATATAACTAAGAATATTGATATATTAGCAGCTCTCATAAACAGCAGGGCTTAATGAACACTTAAAAAAGTAAATACATGTGAGTGACCTAGATGAAATATATATCTTGACGAATCTAAAAACCGTAAATCAATATGAAAACGGTGTGCTACAACCACCATTAATTTACTTTTTAATGTTAGTAGGTAGTACGCCAAAAACTGGGAGGGAGCTGGCAAAGAGTGGTAAAGAATGATAAGAATTAGTTATAAGCCACTTGGCAAAACATCCATATATCTGCTGCAATACAGCCGCCCAGGCCAGCACCTGCCCAGTATCGATGTGCCGCTAACAGCACTCTACTCAGCTGCACAGCCAAGTTAGCGGTCAAGTTCCTTCTGCCTCAAGGCACATAAAACAGAAAGATCTATACTTACTTGGCTAGACAGCCATATCCTTGCTGCAACACAGCGGCCCAGGCGAGCACCTGCCCAGTATCGTTGTGAGGAGGTCTAGCCGCTAGCAGCGCTCTACTCAGCTGCACAGCCAAGTTAGCGGTCAAGTTGCTGCTGTCACGGGGCGCAGAGAACAGAGCGTGAATTGTGTGGAGGCAGCACGTCTTGATGTAGACGTTGTTGTGCGTCATGAGGGAGAGGATCGCTTCGCAGATTGACTGGGGGAGAAGGAAATAGTGAATTAGTAAGAGTTTAATACTTTTAGGACGAGCGCGAGCTTCGAGTTTATTATTATTATTTATTTATTTATGATGAAAAAATCATGGTACATTTTTATAAACAAAGTACTATGTTTTGTTTTATGTGCCTTCAGTGTATGTATGATGACCTCGAAAGTTTAGTAGCCTAAACTCCATTCATCTTGCTAGTCTATCAATGAACACAATCTTTTTGTAACTTTTATAATAATATCAGCAAATAAAATATTTTTTTCTATTGAATTTAAAAAGTTGTAAGTTTTGTGTTCATCTTGTTTTAAAAGGAATATTTTCGCTAAAAAGGAATGTCAAGATTGTTTACAATGTTGGACCAGCAAGAATGAATGGAATTTACACTCTAGTACCCTAATACTATCAGTGGACATAAATTTCGTTTTCTGCACTAAACAGACCCATTTTACATGTTCAACGGTTAAACAGTTGAACAAAGAAAATGGTTTTAGCCTTAAGTCCATCTTTTGTTTTATTAAAATAAAAAAGTATTTGACTGTTATGTTTGAATAGTGATGAAAGCAGATATATTCAGTTACCAACCTTGATAAAGTCCTTGCTAAACACAGGCAGAACATCCCTCAGCATGGTGAGAGTGTGCAGCACCGACCGGTGTCCCGACAGAAGAGCTTCAGCCTTGATCTGTGAGAGGCAGTACTCAGCTACGCGGTTCGATGCAGGGTGCACTTTTGGCGCCTACAAGTTATAATAGCATTAAGTTTTAATAATATGTTTACATACATACTAATGCACACATGAGGATGAGCTTCTCATAGTACTTTAAAGGAGAATTCATTTAACTACTGTCCTTGGACGATCATGAGCCACAAAAAAAAACAACATGGCTGCAAATAGATAAAATATATTTAGTAATAAAAAAAATACTTTGATTCTCTGACTACCAAATCATTACTTTGATGAGGAATTCCATCAATTTAGAAGCATTTAGAAGCATTAAAAATAAATATTTAACTTTCTAAGATAAAGGCAAAAGCTCCACCAACAAGAGCCTAACTTTTAAATTTGATGATGATGATGATGATAACCTGTGCATTATCTAATAGTATTATACTTTATTTACCTTCACTTTTGGGTCATCAGTTGGTAGCATGAAACAACTTCCGCGTAAAATCGCTGTGATTGCGTGATGAGCAGCTTTTCGTACCTAAAAATAAAATAAAAATTAACAATAAAATATGAATCTTACACAAGTAACTTTACTAGCCGTTATTAATTAGCACCTGCTAATATACCTTACCTTTGGTTTAGAATGCAATGCAAATGCTAGAACCGAGTCAAACACTCTCATAGTGGATGAATCACCCCACAGCGCATATTCTTGTGCTCTCAGCAACACTGACAAGCATCCAATGGCACCTCTCAGTAACGTTCCATTTTCAGACTGAGAGTTCTTCTCAACAATCTCTGTGAATATCTTTGCGCAGTCCGAGAACTGTTTACGGAGTACCGCTTGTGGTACCGACTTGATGCCCATTGAGAGGAGAGAGAGTGTTGCTACTAAGCTCTGTTCTTCTTCAGATGCTTTTAGTGTCTGCATCTAAAAGTGAAACAGTTACATATACAATATACTGGTAAAAACATAGTAGTAAATAAATTTCAGTACACAGATTTCTGCGCTAACTCTGAGCTAGTAGATTGCAAATTTGGTTATAGAAGTTATATTGGTTTCATTATTTACCACTAGATGAAGAGATTATGTTAAAGATTGCTATAGCAGGTAGATATAGGTCGAACAATACCATTGATGGAATGGTACGTGATACTTTTAACCCAGAAAGTACGAAAAAAATATGCCTATAAAACATAAGGTCCTAAGTAAAAAATAGGAACAAAAATGTTTTGTAAAAAATAATTATTACTATATCTAAATATATTTTTCATCTCTCCTGTTCGGAAAATATAACTTTCCTGTGTAGATAGCCGGGTGGAAAATAGCTTATCCATCCCAAGGGTGGAAAGTAATTTAGTTTTAATTGACATGGCATAGAGTCAAGGCCTGCAGTCAAAGCTTGGACCAAAGATAATTGAGTCACATCATGTTATTAAAATAAAAAACATTTTTGCTTAGCTATAAATTGAAAATCTTATTGTGTAGGTATTATGTATAATTGTTGATAAAAAAATATACAATTTCTAATTTTAATTCAATTAATAATTAAAATATTTGGCTGCCCGCCATAATGCCAAATGTTTTTTTTTTTAATTTTATGTTGTCAGTGTCATTTCAGGAAGGATTCGTCCAAAGCCTTTAAAACTTTTATAAAAAAAAAGAAAATATATTTGGACTCTATTATTATCTGTGGAAAAAAATCGATCGATATTCTTTACAAAGATTTTAATTATTTGATATTTTCTGCTTTTTTGTACTCTGTTTTCATGTATTAATTAGTGCCGTTATTCTTTCTAATCGTGTTAGGTGTTGTTAGTACTGTAAATCAACTGTAATTTTGTTCAAAACTTGAGTTTTCCTTTCTCGCTGAACTACATAATACCTCACCAAGACATCTACAACCACTTTTATAAATTTAATGTTTTCCTCACAGTCGAAATGAAAAATAGTATGTTTAACTCGGGTGAAAGCACCCATTTCACTCTCGAATTATTGGCGCTCTCACTTCGTTCGAGCGCCAGAAACATCTCGAGTGAAATGGGTCGCTTTCTCCCCTTGTATAACAATCTACTATTTTATAGACAAAGTTTATTAAAAATAGATAAGGTACAGAAAAGTATATTTTTCACTTATTTTGGATTTGAAATAAATGTCAACTGATAATTAATAAGCTACATGATAAAATTTCATGTCCTTTCTAATGATGCTTAATGATGTTAGGTGTTCTTTATAAAGGTATTATCTGGTTTAAAACATAACTTCTTCTTTGTACTCTACAAGTGACACTCCAGCTAGAAAAATACAATATTGTTTTTTTTACTAACCAGAGCTGCAAAGTACTCAGTGGTAGATTCCTTCCCTCCCTGTTCCTTGATGACTTCAGTGACAGCAGCTAACACCGCCAGCATCTCCTTGTGAGCCGCATTGTTTGAGTCAAACTTATTCAGTAATCTGGAAAACACATAAAATAGCCAGGTGTGATTTAACAAAATGTAAGTTTTGAAGGAAAGTTTCTAATTTTTAGACTTCTTAGATCACAGGAGTGAAAGTAAAAATAAAGGTTCTGAACCTGAATGACTTCTGTTTTAAATAGCAATAAAAGATATCCTTAGATTTATGTAAACAAACATAGACACCCACTTTTTTTACTCAGTAATACTGCAAAATTTTATTATTTTCTTGGAATAATACTTTTAATTTGATTGCAAAATAATCTCACCTGCTAAAGCTAACATTCGAGCACTGACTCCAGTCTGAGGCGAACGTTTGGAACGTTTTAAAAGTCCCAGATCTCATGGTCCCTGAGTATTCACTCTCCGAACCATCTTCACCAGTCCTTACAGACATATTCTCAAATTCCTTTGCTATAGCCAGCTCATTTTCAGCTTCAGACTTTTGTTTACCGAGACTGTGTCCGTAAGTCATAATTGCATCGTGTTTAAGGACAGCCTGTTGGGTTAATCCGGTGTTCCCTGAAAATCAGTCTTGTTTAGGTCATTTTGGTAAATACTAAAATAATACGATATTCGTGGAACGTCCACGGATTGAATCGATAAGACACAGTTATCTGTAGCCCCTAAGCAGACTTTCAAGGATCAAATAATGATTTATAATGAAATTAATTAAATGTTAATTCAAACACTTACCCAAGTTCTCCTGAAAGAATCTGGATTTGGCCATTTCCCTGTACTTCTGCATTTTAGGGTTGGAGTTGGAGGACTGACCTTTTTGCCATCTTTTCCCCTTTGATTTTCCTTTGAGTTTAGACCTAAATTTACCCATTATTCAAGCTTTTTAGCACAATATATTTGTTCAAAGCACACCGCACGTGGTGAACAACTTTTTGAATGAAGTGAAGTTAGCTACAAGACAAATGTCAAAGGCATTGTCATAATAAACAAGGCGCCAACCTTCAGAAACTAATTAAGGCGAAGAGCTTGCAAAAGTAAGATGTACGTTTTTTTTTAATTAGATTTTTCTTTGATGAGCTCCGATTTTCAAAACGTTCGGTTTTACGCGAATTGACAATTAAGACAATGATTCATCTCAACTTTACGTGAAATGAAACGCATTTTTCTGATAAATTCTTTTCATTCACCTTCGTTCTTGTTTCATTGACGTTTTTCTTGTTTGTAAATAATAAACGCTGGAAATAGTACGCAATGTGATATTACACACATTCCTCGACCGACTGCACATTACGTAAACGATAACCATTGCAGTATAAATTAATTAATAGCTGTGGAACAATCATAACCTATTTGCTTGTGTTTTGCTAATTTCTTGTGGTCAGTGTGAGTGCGATATGAGCTGAATGATGCCACCGTTCAGAAGGAAGAAGGCGTCCAAGTCGTTTCCAGTGAAGGTTTGCACCTTGGACGCTGAATTAGAGTTTAATTTAGAGGTAAGATAGTTGTTTCCCAAGAGGAACATAAGTTGCCTCTAATTCTTACTCTGGAATTCATTGTGTATACAATGGCCTAATTGTGAGTCACGATGTGTTAAGGGCAGACTGTAATGCTCGTAAATTGCTATTAACAACTTAACTGATAGTTGTATGCAATAGTATGTTTAGCACTGATAATTTGATGAATTTTCTTGTTTATACATTTGTGCAACCCTTGAACAGGATGTAAATACTTTGGTATCTGATAAACTTTTGACTCTTCTCTATGTTCAAAAATTTTAAATTATTAGTAATTTAGCTACTTAGATATCAAACTCACCTCTAATCAAGTGCATACAGGTAACAATATTACTGAACAGAATAAACTTTTCAGTGGCGAGCAACTGGAAGAGATCTGTTTGACCTAGTATGCCGGACGATAGGCCTGCGAGAGACTTGGTTCTTTGGGCTGCAGTTCGAAGACACAAAACACTTTATAAGTTGGTTGAAGCTTGATAAAAGAGGTAATGTAGACATTTTGACTATTATAAATTTTGACACTTAATATATGCATTATTTATATTTGGATTTAGTGACCTGAAGTTACAATAATTAGTGAAGCATCAAGATTCCAGACATAATAGCCAATCAATTGTTATCGCTTCCCATATGATGTTGTTGGTATTTGATGAATAAAGTTCAGACAAGCTTTAGGTCAACTTGCTAATAGCCTTAAAATTTTGATGTGGATACTTTCTGATGATGTGAACTGCTATCTTGCATTCTTAATACACTTTCTATAAATAATACACTCCTATTACCATGTTTATGGATTTACAAGTAAATGAATGAGTATCACAATATCTGTTTCTTATCTACAGTAAATTTAGAAAATATTTACCTATTAAGTCATTATTCATATTAAATAGTAAATACATTACTGTTATACCAATAAGATGAAAAATAATTCATTTATATTATTTATTTTTATCAGCAATTTTTATTTTATAGTTTGTGTTATTGATATCATTAGTGCAGAGATTTCCAATGCAAATGAGTTTGCTGAATCAACAGTGGCAGTGGTAAAGTCTGGTTTTTATTGCTTGTTGAATATTGTAAACAATCTTAATATGCACTTTTTAACAAAATTATTCATTTTAAATAAAGATAAGCACACACATCTCATGACTCACCACAGAAATTATAATTAAACACCAGGATCTTCTTAAATTAAATAGTTATAAATAAAAAGATTGATTACAATATTCAACAAGCAAAGAAAAACGGACTTTACAGCTATATTTATTAAAAAAGTTTTCATTAAACTTCTCATATATTTTGTTGAGACTGAGATACATTTTATCTAACTAATTTTAAACAAAGATTAGTAATATTATCATTTACAAGAGAATTGGGATTGCAAATATTAAAAAAAAAATATTTTGTCTCTTTTACTCCACATTTTATTTATTATTTATTTATTTAGTATGGGTTTGTTCTTGACTCCAGACCAAGCCAAGTGCGACTAAGACATTATGCGTTATTCCAATATAAAGCGTTTACGCGATCATCGCACGATATCCATCTAGGACATTTACATTAGAAATGAAATGACATTTATACAGGGTTATAAGTTTAACAAACTACTCCTCGCTATCTCTTTCGCGCAGTCGTGTTGTAGTAGGATGGATTGTAAGGATCCACATCGATGATATTAATCTGCCAAACAATATCGACTAATATATTAATATTAAATAATTTCTCTAATTTCGACTAAACCTTTTCATCACCCTCCAAGATTAATTCCTACCACTTTGCAGTGTCAGACCAATGTTTTCCACCACATTATCTCGTTCATTCCAGTGCAAGACCAATGTGTCTCCCAGATGCCGGGCACTCCCTTCATGTTGCTCTGCAAGCTGTATCCTGAAGATGTGGCCGAGGAGCTCATACAGGAGGTGACCCAGCACTTGCTGTTCCTCCAGGTCAAGCAAGCGATACTGAGTATGGACATCTACTGCCCGCCGGAGGCGTCGGTGTTGTTAGCCAGTTATGCTGTGCAGGCTAAGGTAATTCATGTAGTAAATTATGGGTTACTAGCTTTTGCCCGCGACTTCGTTCGCGTGGACTTCAGGTTCGTCCCGTCTAGTAGCGCAAAAAATGTGTTTTTTTTACGACCTCACATTAGAAACCTCAAAAATTGTAGCCTATATGTTATTCTGATGTATAAGTTATATTGTGGTAAAGTTTCATTCAAATCCATTCAGTAGTTTTTACGTGAAAGAGTAACAAACATCCATACATCCATACATCCATACTTACAAACTTTCGCCTTTATAATAGTAGTAGGATTCACCAACTGGACATAAGAGACTGGACACACGTGTGTCCAGTTGGTGAAACTTAAAGATGGTGTGTCCAGATGACGAAATAATAAGTGATAATATTTTTGTTTCATTAACTGGACACACGTGTCCAGACTCTTGTGTCCAGATGGAGAATAACCCTAAGTAAGTTATGATGTTTTTACTGTCGAGGTCACTGCCGCCTAACCAAACCAATGTAAAAGCCAAAACCGCTTGCACCTCGCATTGTCTTTTGTTTAAAGACCCTACATGTTATGTAGTATCCTTAAAACAAACACATTTCTATGTAACTTCTACAATAACAATAGTGTAAAGATATTTGTGTGGCTAATAATGAATTATGATGATTCTAAACCTGTTATTATTCCCAGCAAAGTTGTTTGATGACGTAAATTAGCAAGATATACGAGCTTGTAAAAAAAAACATTTCAGTAGATAGATAATTTATGTTGACAATTTTTTAGCGCAATCCTTAACTTTTCCTTTTACAAGTTCATAGTTTATTTAATTCATTTGCAAAAAAAAGTTTTGGGTCTACAGCCTCTTGCAGTATATCTCGGTAATTATTAGCTAAAGAAGCTTGGCTAATGCATTTAATAAAAAAATATAAACCAATTAATATGTATTTATTACGTGACCATCTTTAATTGCAGTATGGTGATTACGACGAAAGCGCGTACAAGCCGGGCATGCTGGCCAGTGAGGACTTACTGCCGCAGCGCGTTATCGACCAGTACCAGATGACGCCTGAGATGTGGGAGGATCGAATCAAGATATGGTCAGTTTAATATATACAGGATGTCCCAGAAATGGTGAATCAAACTGCTATGAGAGGCAGCTTGACTAATGTTCTATCCATAAAAAATAAAATAAAAAAATAAAACGCACATGAGCATAAAAAAAAGAATCTAAAAAAAAGGGAAAATCATCAAATTGTTCTAAGTTTTAAGTTAGTTAGTTTTTAAGATTTTTTAGTTTTTTTTCTTAGTTTTTTATTATTATTTTATATTTTATTTTTATGGATAGGACATTAGTCAAGCAGCCTCCTATAGCAGTTTGATTCACTATTTCTGGGACACCCTGTATATTTCTATTAGTCGTAATGTAAAATCAATGCACCATACTTAAATAAGTCTATCTCTGCAAATTCAACAACCTAATTCGAGCGTTATGTTGATAAATAAATATGCGCCAGACAACAAACCAATTGTCTTGGTTTTGAACTAAGGAATTTTCTTCCTTGTGCTACACATACCAGACAATGATTACGGGGCGTCTTTTATAAATACTTAAATACATATAAACATCCATGACTAAGGTACAAATGTTCGTGCTCATCCATCACATAAACATTGGCCCCTTGCGGGAAACGAAACCGCGACCGCTGCCATAGTAGTCAGAAGCGCTAACTAATACACGTGTCGTCAAAGAAGTTGATAGATGACTGCACCCATTGCTATCTCTCTGCATGACCTAAAAGGTTTGACTGTTCGAAAAGTTCGAATTCTATCCCCACTTTATTCAATTCTTCTACTCAGAGCATTCGTTCGTATTTCTATTGCGTTCTATAAAATATTCTAAGAACGCTCGCTCGATATTTTGGTGTAAAACGCTGTAATCGAGGTTCCGTTTAGAACAAAAGATCAAAAAAGAATGTTCTTGTTCTAACTCTAGTTCTTTGTTCGTTTGGTCTAAATCCACCTTAATGGAATCCCAATATTTCGTATGTTGCATGCATTCTTGGTAAATGCGGCTATTATACTTAATTAACATGAAAACACTTGGTAATCCTGCTATTATTTGTAATAATAACTGTCGGGGATGTCAACAAATCAAGGTCATTGGTTGATCACTTTACTTTATGCGTACTGAATCTTGATAAGTAGTGTAAATAAATAAAGTAGGTATTTAGGGTGCTTTTAGTAGGTAATTTAAATATGAGCTGTAAGCTCTCTTAAACATCTTTTCCTTTGTTTAAAGTAGCAATTTTATCTTAATATTAGTCCAGCAGTTAATATTGCTATACCCTAACAGGGTAATGTATGTACACTTAGTTTTAAAAAACATGTAATGTACAACATTATGCAATAAATAAACTTGAACTTGATTCTGTTCGATTGGTATCAAATTAAATGGACGTCGACAGGACAGTTATAGGTAAGCCGCTTCATTGAAACCTCGCCTGCGGGGCGGGCGGCGGGTGCGGGGGTGTGACTGCCTGACGTGCTTGTAATATCAAAATTGGACAGTACCGACGTAATAGAGTGAATGTGTATGTTTTTTTTAAAGGTATGCAGACCACAAAGGAATGTCAAGAGATGAAGCCGAAATGGAATATTTGAAAATAGCCCAAGATCTGGATATGTATGGAGTCAATTATTTTGCCATAAATGTAAGTAAAATACATAGTTCTGTCACCGGTCCTGAGGTGGAGACCTGGTGACCTGTAATACAGGTTTTTTAATACCTACCACAGGCACCAGTCATCCACAGCTACTTAAAGAATATTAGCTTAGAATTTATATGTACCAACTTTTGTTAAATTGTTGCTGTGATGAAAAATAAACGTTTTTATTATTATTTAAAAAAAAAGTTCTACTTCCGTGAAACACTATGACGTGGCATTTAATGAGTTTGGTGTCAGCTAACTCCATACCAAATTTTATTAAAATCGCTCGAGCCGTTTAGCCGTGAAGAAGTAACAAACATACACACTCACAAACGTTCATCTTTATAATATTAGTGTATAATTGTTTAACTTCTAATGATAGTATAATTATACAAACAACAAAATTATGTTCCACATTTAAAAACAGAACACATTGGTACCACACCTTGAATTAAGACCACATATAATGAGCAGTTTTCTCGTCATGAGATACTTATGGCAGAATGGCAGTAGCGTCACTTTAGGAACTAACTTTTTAAACTTCATTTAAAGAGGGTAAATTGCTTTTCGTCACCGTAAATAATAAACAGTAAAACAATTTATAAAGTGAATCTTTAGTACCAAAGCGACATAATAATGCCAAAAAAATAAGTACCCTAATTAATCCATAAGTCACTAATGCATTTTCAAAAATTTACTGAAGCACTTTTTTTTCTTTGACTAACGTGAATAAATATGTTCCTAAAGTGACCCTAACGCCATCTAGTGAGAGCTGTAAAACGATGGGAGAAAACTGCTCATTATAATTAATTAAAAAAAAACAACCTCTCCCAAATCACAGAACAAAAAGGACACAGACCTGTACCTCGGCGTGACGGCGCTCGGCCTCAACATATACGAGAAGGACAACAAGTTAACCCCCAAGACGACGTTCCCGTGGTCGGAGATCAAGCACATCTCGTTCGACGACAAGAAGTTCGTCATCAAGTTCGTCGACAAGTCCGTGACGAACTTCATATTCTTCTCGCCTAAGGGCATGAACAAACTGGTTAGTTTATAAAAATATATGTTAACAGAACTTTTCAACTACAGTCGAGCCGAATCCTAAAGTTATGTATTACGTTTGTCAATTTGGCATTACTAGTGATAAGTAAGAGTGAGTAAGGTCGTCATCTTACTCACTCTTACTTATTGAAACTCTGTGTTTTGTATTGTTGGTTCGAGTCCCGCCCGTGCGCAGTTTTTAGCTTCTTATTTCATCTTTAAGAATTCAAATATGACACTGTGAGTGTTAATAAAAATTCTAAACCATTGAATAGCGAAACGTTATTTTTTCCAAGTTGAATTTATTCTGTATAGAATAACTACTTGGCCCGCTGTTACATAAACAGACGGGTAGATGGCGCTAACGTCACGCAATGACGTATCCTTAAGAGACCAAGAATTTCGCGCAGTCGGACCGACAGCACGGTAGCTCAATTGGAAGAGCAGTTGGCCCGGTAAGCCAGAAATAAATAAATAAATAAATTGTTTTTAATAAAGCAAAGGTAGTTTTGGTAACAAAGAGGACTTAAACTTAAAATACTCATTATAGTGTTTGTCTGAACTAGGTTGGACCTGTGCTTCAGACTATAAAAGAAAAGAAGAAAGATGCTGGTTCGAGTCCCGCTTGTGCGCAGTTTTTGGTTTCTTAAGTATTTCAACTTTAAGAGTATGGAAAGAATTTCAAACTTCCTGACTTTGTCAAATTTCCGTAACATTTTCTGTCAAAATATAAAACGTTAAAATAGCATTCTCCTATCGGCTAAATTGTAATGTGGTTGGCTCAGATCCTGGACCTGTGCATCGGCAACCACGACCTGTACATGCGCCGGCGCAAGCCCGACACTATGGAGGTGCAGCAGATGAAAGCGCAGGCTAAGGAGGAGAAGCAGGTACGTAACAAGTTGAGAAAAAGTACCTACTTTTTTCTAGTAGGTATTAGTTTAAAAAAACTTCCCGTTTTATTGTAGTGACTTGAATACATAACTTTAGTCTAAGTAATGTTGTAGCTATACCCTTGCAGGGTGCATGTGTAGTACTCTATTAGTTTATTCCTTATTACCGTCTGTATCAACATCCACACACATGTAATGCTTATAAATAAATTTGAATTTGAATCAAAGTTCTCGCCTCGGGAAAAAATAATTTCCTATGTCTATCTCGCTCGCGCTTACGTAACGTTTATCCATATAACCGGCGCGCCACTTATTCCTATTCCTATTTACATTTGTGCCTGAATTATTGAGTCTAGTGATCACACAAACAAATCATCATTAATAAAAGTTCAATATTTACACTTATCACAAATAAAACTAACACTAATCTAGCCTAACCTAACCTAACAACAAGGAAGCTTAGCACGAGAATTCTGATCCGAATCAGTAGACTTTATTTCCCACTTTGTTTTCATTGTTTTCTTCAATAGCACACATTACTATGATTATTTCAACACAAAACCACAACAATTTACTCAAAAAAAAAAACAATTAGTGAAAATGGTGAAACGAAATCCTTAATCCTCTTCTCGTTTCCTGCGCTGAGCCCCTTAACCTTACTGGAAGATTAGTGTTGCCAATGAGCAGTTTTCTTGTCATGAGATATTTACATCATCGAGAGATGGCGCTAGCGTCACTTTAGGAACTAACTTTTTAAACTTCATTGAAGAATTATAGCAGAGGGTAAATGCCTTTCGCCAACGTAAAAAATAAACAGTAAAACAATATTAATGTGAACATTTAGTACATGAAGTACATAAGAATGCTTAAAAATAAGTATCTTAATTAATCCATTAGTAATTAAAGCATTTTACAATATTTACTCACGCACTTTTTTTTCTTTGTCTGTGGTTTTCCGCCAACGTGAAAAAAAATGTTCCTAAAGTGACCCTAGCGCCATCTAGAGGTAGTGAGAGCTGTAAAATTATGGGAGAAAACTGCTCATTAACCTATTATATTTTACACTATTTTTCTACTCGAAATTACAGCGTCGTCAAATCGAGCGTAACAAGCTGTCGCGCGAAAAGCAGCTGCGCGAAGCTGCTGAGAGGGAGCGAGCGGCGATGGAGCAGCGCTTGATACAATACCAAGATGAAATACGGCGGGCCAATGACGCGCTGGTAAGGATAGCATTAGGATAAGCTCCTATGTAACGTGATATCTATTCAAAAGAGATTAGGGGCCCTATAGCGTGATATTCATTGATTAAAGTCCAATTTTGCGATGAAAATCAGTTAAAATCCGCACATGAGAGATTTGTAAAAAGATAGTTTTATTTTGATTTTTAGGTTAGATTTTTAGGGTTCCGTAGCCGAATGGCAAAAAACGGAACCCTTATAGTTTCGTCAAGTCTGTCTGTCTGTCTGTCCGTCCGTATATCACAGCCACTTTATTCTGAAACTATAAGCAATACACAGTTGAAACTTGGTAGGTAGATGTATCCTGCTAACCGCTTTACGATTCTCATATAAAAATTAAAAAATAATTACGTCCCCCCCTCTAACTTAAGATCTAAGCGAGTAAATTTTGAAAAAATACGTGATGTAGATCTTATCAAATAATTTCAACGAAAATTGGTTTGAACGAGATCGAACTAGTAGTTTTTGAGATATAGCACATTTTTAACATCCGAAAACATAACTTTGTTCTTTGTTGAAGTTCAATCTATAAACTTTGTCTTTTTTAAAGCGTCATGACATGAAGCGAGTAACGAGCCTGTTTCACAATGTCCCAACCAATAAAGCCTCTTTTCCCCTACAGCGTCGGTCAGAAGAGACAGCGGAACTGCTAGCAGAGAAGGGCAGAGTCGCCGAGGAAGAGGCGTCCTTATTGGCGCAGAAGGCAGCCGACGCGGAGAGGGAAAACGCGCGGCTGAGGCTGTCCGCCATCAAGACTGAGGAGGAGAAGGTGAAATAAAGGGTTCCAATGCTTTACAGCACCCGTGGTCGTCGACAATGAGTAGTGTTCGTGTAAACTTCAGAAACAAAAAGATAAAAAGGTTACAAAAGAAGATAAGGTGATATGCACTGAATCCATATATTCCTCCATGCCTTACCTAGAAATACCAATTGAATTTTACTTTTTGCTTGTAAGTCAATCGAAATGGTAACCTGTGTCTATACATAGTCTGTGAAATTTATCTATTGTTTTTACAATAAATAAATTAGAATAGAATGATTATTTATTTGACACACAAAAAATAAAAAACAAAAGATATCAAAAAAAAAAATTGACGGAACAAAAACACAAAGCCTGTTGAGTTTACTTGCCAATTACTTAACGTACATTTATTTGCGATCTGAAATTCGGATCAATTATTGTTTTTCTGGCATATATACATCGGACGGTACAGCAAGGTATCTTACCTTGCTACCCTAGAAAAAATAATTCCGAAATATTAAATAAATAAATGCGGCAGACAACACATCAATTGTATGGTTTCGTGGTAAGGAATTACCTTCCTTGTGTAACGAAGTAACAGACAACGATTATGACGGGGGCGTCTCCCATAAATACTTAAATACACACATCCATGACTTAGGTACAAATGTTCGTGCTCATCACATAAACATTTGGCCTTTGCGGGACTCGAACCCGCGACGGCCGGCGTAATAGTCAATCAATTTCAAAATCGTCGTATTTATTTCTTATATTCAACAGTTCAAAACTTAATCCCCAGGTGCACTTAGAACGCAAGACGCGCGAAGCTGAGTTTCTAACAGCGCGTCTAGTCGAAGAGTCAGAGAAACGTGCGGCCGAAGCGGAGCGGCTAAAAGCGGAGTTGTTAGCGGCTAGAGTGGCAGAGAAACAAGCCAAGGAGAAACTGTTAAACTTCCTCAGCAGGACCTCTAATGGGTCCTTACCTCCTGTTCCTGTGATACAGGTTAGTTTAGTGATCAAAGTTCCATATTAATATTTAGAACTAAGCGCTTCTCATCAACATTTCGACGTCATCATTTTCGACGACCGATTTGGCGCAGTGGTTAAGAAATTGGCTACTGCGCCAGAGGGTTCAATCCCCGCACATTACAAACATTTGTGTGCATGAACATGTGTTTGTAGTGGTCTGGGTGTTTTCTATGTATAATATGTATGTATTTACAAAAAAAAAAGTATTTAAGTATGTTTATAACCGTTGTCTGGTTACCATAGTACAAGCATTGCTTAGTTTGGGACCAGATAGCGCTGTGTGAAATGTCCAAGGATATTATTATTTATAAACGCAAGCCTACTAAACATACAATCTATAAACAAACTTACAAGATTCCTCGGTTGTGTTGTGTGGCTATCGCACTTTACTTGTTACTTTAATTGAAATAAAGTTCACTTAAATTCTGCAAAGCGTACCAATTTATAATGCGCACGGCAAAGGAGTGGAGCTCGCTTCCCGCATCAGTGTTTCCTAGTGACTACAATCCGAATATATTCAAAGTTAGAGTGAACAGGCTTCTTCTGGGCGAGCTCGTTCCATCTTCGACTTCGTTAATGTGACGGTGGCCGAGTGGTATAGGCATACGCCCGAATAGCGTAAGACACGGGGTTCAATTCCTCGTCTGTCACAGAGTCACAGTGCAATTTATATTATCACTTTGGAAGGGTGTCGCTGACTTTTTTATTTTTTTATTTCCAGTCGTCAACAGTCCCCTCAAGCCTGTACCCGTCGACGTGCTCCCTGCCCGCGGAGCTGGGCGGCGAGCTGGCCAACGGGGCCGCGGCGCCGGAGCCCGAGCTCAACGCGTACCAGCTCGTGCCCGACGAGGACCCGCACGGGCACCGCCTCTCCATCGAGATTGAGAAAGAAAGGTACAGTGCGTTTGTCTTTGATTGTCCGATATTGTAAACAATCTTGACATTTCTTTTGAACGAAATAAAAGTAAAGTAAAGTTAGCCTGTAAGCATCCGATTGCTGGGCAAAAGCCTTATAAGAGGAAGAGGAAGTATGAGACATATATTCGTCATTATTTACGTTGTCTGCAAGGCAAGCGACCAACCTTGCTGGCAGACTTATCAATCCGCCAATAGGGCCTCTGGCTAGGCTTAACGATAAATATCGACCGATATAATCTGGAACCGACTGCTTTATGTGCCTATCCGAAGCACGGAGATGCTCGTGACATACGCCACTTATATATGGTCGGAATGGTCACCCATCCAAACACGACCGCGCCGTAAGTAGCTTACTTCGGTATTACAACCAAAGCACTGCCAACCCCAACTTCTTACTCATTAATTCGAATTCAATATTCTATACCTCGTTAATCAAACGTACATAGACATGATCAATGGATTCTGCACATTTCTACTTCTCTGCTTTTTGTTTGGCTTTCTTTCTGCATGCTTATACTCACTACTTTAATTCATTAAACTAAATATGGCCTTATATTGACTAGTAAATACATTTACAAAAATAATGTCAATTACTAAATAAATTCTAATAAAATCAAATTCCTCTATTTATGGTTTTGGCGTCAGCTTTACAATTTATTAATTGTCCCCATAGAGTTTATTAATTATAAAGACGATTTTTTAAAACACAAACATTGAAAATTAAATCCATAGATAAATGTTATTGGTGGTGGTAGCTTCATTTCATATTGCTAAATTTAGTTAAAATCATCTGGTAAAATATGGTTGTGGATATTGTGTATGTATTTATTTATAGCTGTTTTTCACAAGTGGTTAAAAAGATTTTGAATTTTGCTGTAGTCATTTTAAAATACGGTCTTGTATGTTTTATTCGCTCTACATAAACTAAGGAGAGGAATTAGACTGAGTTGGCTGTTATTATTGGCTGCGTACTTTAGTAGGTTATAGACCAAGAAATAGCGATCATGTTTATCTAACGAAATTTTAGGGTGCGTTCCACATGCTGCCCGCGACGACCACGCTCACGACAGCCCATTTTTCTGGTCCACTTGGTCCGCGGCGTTGTGTCGTTATGCCAAGTGGACCGGGCTTGTGAGCGTTTGGGGTTGTCGATGTTCTGATTACTATTCTGGTATTAAAGGCGGGAAATATATCAATTGAAAGGAAAATAATGAAGTTTAATTTACGTGTATTTAATGGGCGATATACATTGGCGACTAACGTGGCCACTAGCCACTAGTAGCGAGCGTGGGCGACCGATGGCTCGATCGCGGCCTTTCGAACTCTTTATTTGCGCTGAAGTTATACACAATATTTCAGTGCCAATAATTGTTATCTTAGAAGTAAGAGCAAAATGTTTAGTTTAGCTTTAAGTTTTAACTAAAAGCTAAATTCTGTAAAAATATTTTTGCATTTGATGTTGGTGCTGTGAACAATAAACGTTTTTGCTTTCTTTCTTTAAAACATATATTAAAAATCTCTTCCTCATTTTGTGGTCGCCGCCCTCACATCTTACGTGTCATTATAGATGGGACTACGATCACAGCTCGCCCGTGCCGCCGCAGCTGTGCCGGCGCGGGTCGGGCGACGCGGGCGCGTGCGAGCTGGCCGGCGCCGGCGACGACCCGCACATACACAGGCTCTCGCTGGAGATCGAGAGGGAGAGGTCAGTGGGATTATGGCGCTTATTTTTGAGTTGTATTTTCAAAGTTTATTTTTGTTTTTATAGTGTTTTGTCACCATACAAACTCACGCAGCCTACGCGTTAAGAAGCGCTTGCAAAATTCAACAGGCCTGTAAATGTGACGGTGGCCGAGTGGTATAGGCATACGCCCGGATTGCGTAAGACACGGGGTTCAATTCCTCGTCTGTCACAGGTTCACAGTTGTCTTTTTACAAGTGCAATTTATATTATTGTATATTCAATGTATGGTGACTGAAATGATCGATTTGTGACCTAGCGCTGGTAGAGCCCAAAAGATAAGGAGACATGTTTCGGCCCTTTTAGGACACATTTATTTTTATTTTTTTTCACTGTATATTTGACGTTCATAAGTGTCATATCATGACCTAAATTGAAATAAAGATTGTTTTTTTACGGCACTTTTACAGTTGTATTAACAATGTATGGTGACTGAAATTATCGATTTCTGACCTATTTTAATTATGAATGATTAAGCTATCACTACCTCGAATAACTCAATTGAAAAGACTTTTTATTGATCTATCGTCAAAGATGAATACTTTTTATATTTTGTGCTTTTTATGTTCAGTGAAAACTTCCACCACAAATAAGTCATTAAACTACTTATACTAACTTTCTTTGTATATGAACGTAAATTAACAATAATATTGAAACTCAAGACTTGAGTATGCTCACTAAAATACTGTGTCAGGAGTTTTGTTTTATCTTTAAAAAGTATCTCTTGGCTACATCATGTGATACTTTGATCTCTCAACACCCAAGCGGTCGCATGAGACCGCATAACAATGGAAATTCTATTGTGTCTCGTTTACATACGCTTGACGGGAAAAGAATAATATAGTCTCCCAAACCAATGCTCACTATGACTGTAATATAATATACAAGTATTTAGTAGTACTTGCATAATACTATCGAAAATCGTAATTTGGAGTTGTAGTCACAGTTCAAGATAAATCAGCACAGCTTAGACTTTGCATTTTTTTTTTAAATTGGCGAATATAATGTTCGCCATTTAACTCACCACTGATTCCCAATCTCAAATTCCAGGGTGGAATACCTAGCCAAGTCGAAACATCTCCAACAACAGTTAGACTCCCTCCGCTGCGAGTTCTCAGTCCTTCGCGTGGACCAATCAGCGGCGACCCTGGACCGACTGCATGAGGAGCAGGCGCGCGCCGGGGACAACAAGTACTCCACGCTCAGGAAGCTGAAGCAGGGCAGTACCAGGACCAGGGTCGCCTTCTACGAGGAGCTGTGAGGTGGGTACAAGTATTTTTAAGTATAAAAATGGTACTTAAAGGTACAAAATTGTACTAAACAAAAACAGTTCTCTAAGGTACAAAAACTGTACAAGATACAAATACAAAAAGGTACAAAATCAGTACTTTAAGGTACAATTACTGTACCTACTAAAGGTACGGTAAAGGTACTAAAATTGTACATCAGACCCAGGGAGAAGCAGCTGAGTCATGAGTCAGTAAAACTTATCAACAACTAGGTCACTAAGATATTTCCGGTTGATGGATTCGTAACTGATCTGAACGATGTGTGGTAATAAAAATATCTTATCTTATATAATTTCTATTATTTTCAGATGATGAAATCATCAGGAAAATGCCATTTTACAAAGTGCTGCTGCGCACAACGTGATCCGAATGACAATAAAATTGACTTTTTAATTAGTCAATTGATAGAAGGAAAAGTTTTAACCGATGAAGATATTACGTGAGGTATGTTTTAGTTGGCCGCATTCACGTAGATATAATACTTGTTTATATGAAAATAGATTCCGCTCTTAAGATGATAAAAGTCACATTTAGCTTATACTTTGTTTCAAGCGTGTTCGTTGCTTGTCAGCGCTAACTGCTAACATGTGCTAGTAAACTGGAATGAAAAGTATTCCCTAGACTAGACAATACGGCGAATGATGACCATGATGGCAATGAACTTTTCCACAAGTTTTGTACATGAATGCGTTGTTCGTTTTTATCATGCTACGAATAAATAGTCATTTTTAACCGACTTCAAATAAAGAAGATTGTGTTCTTCGCGTATGTATCTTTTTACGCGTTTAGTTTTATTTAAAACAGATCCAGCTAATGTGTATTTTGAACTGATATTTTAGTTCCTAGTGATATCGTAACATTAAGTTACACGGTGCCTTATTAAAAAAAAATAGATAACAAATTGATGATATTAAAGAAGATGCAGCTTATATTTGAATTATCAAATAACAACGATTTGTAGTAAGAATTGAAATCCTCAAAACGTCCATAACATTTTTGTTTGATCTCCTCATTATGAAAACTTTATTTTGTTCTCATTTGAATATCGAAAATAAATCAACTAAAGTTTATATAGCTATCTTTTTTAAAAATATTTCCACATGAATCCAAAGATTTGGTTGACTAAAAAAAATATGAAATTATTATATTTTTAATTGTGCGCTTTTTATGTTAACCTTAATGCTATTACTTATGTATAATATTAACAAGATCTGTATAGTTATTTTTGTCAGTTCTAGTAATGTACGAACGAATTAATAAATATACCTAGGCGTATATAAAACATGTACGTCAAGATAGCGGGACCCCGGCTGCTTTAGTGAGTCAAAATATATTTGGAGGACAAAATCTAAGACAAAAGCACATGACAATGAGATAAGTATTGAGTTCCGCTATCTAGACGTACATATAAATATAACCTATTAGATTCAATTATGGGGCTCAAAAAATACAATGAATAAAAACCTCCCATCACTATTGTGTCAAGTAGTATATTTGTATATTGCTAGAACTAAAACCATAGGTTTAAGTTTAATATTTTGTACAACAGATCAGAGCACAGAAGGTATCTTTCTTCTCGCCATTTATAAACTGGATATGCGAAATTGAGATCTCACCTGCGGGGCGGCGGGGTGCGGGGGGAGACGAGAATGCGGTTAGTGATAAGCGCGGGCGCGTGTTTCCGCGCCGCCCGCACCCCTCGCGCTACCCGCTATCGCCTCCCCCCGCGCCCCGCCGACGAAGTCTCAATAAAGCGGTTTACCTATAGACCTTAGACTAAAACACTTCTGTTAATATTTCTTTCCTGTACCTCAACCTGTAGTCAGTACATTTTTATAGAATTAAAATAAAATCAAATATTAGACTGCCAACCTTCTGAAGGTGTCATAAACGAATTTTAATAGTGATTTTACCGTGATCAGTCAGTATTTTGCCCTCATGTGCCTCTGAGAGTTCAAATTTTATACCAGACCATTCTTATATGTACCTTTTAGTTGAATAAGTGACTAAATAATACGAAAGTACACATTGCAGTAACATAGTTTCTGATATTATGTTTTGTCCCGATTAGCTTAATTAAAATATCCCGACTAGAAAGTGGGTGTGTTGTAAGATTATAACAATATCATGTATCAAATTCGACTGCTAGAAAAATTATATTGAATTTTGTACAGATTTATGTTTTCAAACCGTATACGCTTATTTCTTATTTTATTTTGTAGGTACTCCATATTTCTAGTCGGGATATTTTAAGGTTTTATTTTATTTATAATATGTAAAGGTTTTTTTTACCGTATGTAAGCAGGATAACATCACGATCTAATTCACTGAGTACGTTTGTATAATAAATAGGCAGGTTTTTATGAACTTTATAACACTCACTTTAACGTCTGAATAAAACACAGATTTTGTTCATTTTCTCAGGCAGTTATTCATAATGTGGGTAGAGGGTACTAGTCAACATTCAAGATGGCGTGTATTTTACCAATGA
This sequence comes from Pyrausta aurata, assembly GCA_963584085.1. NCBI lineage: Eukaryota > Metazoa > Arthropoda > Insecta > Lepidoptera > Crambidae > Pyrausta > Pyrausta aurata. The sequence goes on along the minus strand of OY757273.1, from coordinate 1,894,015 downwards.
GAACAAGACTATCCGTTCAGAAACTGAGAATACCATCAATTTTCATTGAAAAATTTAGTACTTACCATTTTATTTATGTTTAATAGAGAGGATAAAAACGTAATTTAACGCTTTTACAACCAAATGTTTTAAAATAGTGAAAGTTCATAAAAATAATGAGCATTGTAGAATATTGTGAAGTTAATGCGATGTGCCTGCCTCTCTCAACGATGTGATGAAAGTCTTCTAATATAGACCGACAATGTGCCTTGTATGTAAGAGATGTTTAGATGATTTATTTTGTAAATATATTTATAGACCATTTTACTTTTGTTTTCGTCTATATCCAACCAAGAATTAAATAGCAAACCTTTTATTAAACAAAAAAAACATCCTGATAAGAATATGGTATGAAAAAATAAGCAACCATTAACATAACTGAGAGTTTAATTTCTTCAAAAATATATACCACAATCAATCTTATAACAATATACATAACATCTATACGAATCATATGTACAATCTAACACTTGTTAGAGCAAATTATTATCTCAACTAAATTATTAGATACCTTTTAATACACAAGGTATGTGTTAAAATAAATTATTTTCTTCGACTCATCATAAAATACTGAAACTTCAATAAATAAATAGATTTTGTCCACAAAGCAAAGGAACACCACTAGTAGTGTTATCATATTACATTTCAATTTATCATTCTAAAACCCCAATCAAACATAAGCAGTAATTCATGAAGATTAAGTAATAACTTTCGGAATACCAGTGTTTTTGGCAGTATTAATCATTTTTTTTCACATGAATTTGTGTAAATTTTTATAGGTATTACAATAATTATTTTGTTTTAATTTATGTTGTTTTATTACTGGATAGTAGGCATATGCAGCTATCAGCAATAAATCTCAATATCAGTGCAATAAAATGAACAAGCAGTGCATCAAAGGTCATTAAAATACAAACAATATCACAAAGTTAATGGTCTTTTCGAACATAAGGCAGGTTGCAGTGCTTGACTGGCCGTTGGTGCGTACGTAACGTCGCTGACGATAGGCATTGACCGACCATCAGTTTGTATCATTTATGACCAACAAACCGACGCACTGACTGGTCCGCACCATCGATGCATCATGCAGCACTACGCGTTCATATGTCCCCATAGCGCGTCCGTCCGTACACATAACATGACCGACCGCCGATCTGCATCCACAGTGCGTAGCAATATAGGTACGCGTGCGATTTATGAACTTTCATATAAATTACATGGGCGATGTCAGGTCAGGCACTGTAAGGCGCTTTGCAGACAGCGGGGCGGGCTGGTCCGGTCAATTTCACCGCGAACGATAACGCAAAAAGAAACCTACACTACCAACGCACATGAAGGGCAAAAAGACCGCGCCGCAGGTGCCGGCACTGGCGGCGTATTGGCGGGCAGTCGCAGTCATCGACGGGCAGACGAGATCTTTATTACTTCGCGGTCAAAAATGACCGGCCTGCCCCGCGTCTTAAAAGCGCCCAACTGACCTTAAATTATAAAGCGAAATTATTGTTTGCTAGAATGTAGTGACAACATTTCAATTTTAAAATGTATGGATGATTATTTTTCCCGAATCAATGAAAGCAAACAAGAGTTACTTAATTGCTTTTTGAAATAATTTTCCAAAAGATTATCTTAAGTTTTCTGCTTTATCCACCTCTTTCTAACGCTGGTGTCTTCGGATGAAAGAGAAAAATGGCAGTTTATAATATATTCTTTATACCAGCGCTTTGATTAAGGCTGGACTTTATGAACTTTAATAAAGTGTACACAATAGCAGAGATCAAAGAAAATCAATAACTAAGATTTTCTTGCAATAAAGTCTTATCAGATTAATAAACAGCTTTCCTTCACTTCACCTAAAATACAATCTAGATACAAATGCAATCCGATACAGTTTAATTAAATTTTGTACGAAAATATCAACAGTGTAACTACCGGCACACTGTTGACAAAACAGCAACCTTACATTACTTGTAAGAAAAAGCCTACGCAATCAGTCAAGCGTCAAGAGACGTCTGGCGCTACCATCTAAGCACTTCTTAAGGCAATGGACAGAAATAATTCAAGGCTTATTATACAGCCTTCTGTAATTTACGCCACTATCGCAGAACTCATTCATGATGATTCTGCACAGGAACAAATGGAAGACCACTATTAGGACTAGAATGGAGATCCAGAACAGTGGATTTAGACCTCCTAAGCTGTGCCCATGTTTATGCATGGCTATGACATGATGCTCATGGGCAGGGGCTTCCACCACCTCTCTTACATGAATAGTATGCCTCAATTCCTCCATATGCTGTCTGTCAGCTGTAATATACAATATTGCAGTCAATGGTTCTGTTAACTTCACTGGGAAATACTTTCTGTACGGTCCTAACTGTACAGGAGAATCCAAGCAGCCAGCATCACAAGCATAGTATGTCTTGTCTGAACGATCCAGAGCCACAAAGATTGCAGCCTTGTTGTCTTCTTGGACGATAACACTAATATTAACATGCGTCATGTTGCCGTAGTTTAAGCGACGGAATAAGAAGTCCCTGTGAAGTTTTGATGGGTGTATGTTGTATTCAAGATGCTGATTGCTGAAACGTAAACTGCCAAAACTCAAAATCATCGCTTGATTGACTCCGCTGGCCCCTGCATTCATGAGTTTGTAGCAGCCATGTTTTTCTAAAGTCAAAAGCCAGACACTAGCAACAGCATTCAGATTTGCCAACGAGTTCAAAGGTTTCCACAAATTCAATGCATCTAATGTTGAGTGACCACCATAACAACCCTCTGAATAGGTCAATGTTCTCAAAATATCTGACCTTGCTTGAAGTTTAATGTGTTCTTCATGTTCCAAGCTTCGTACTTGAGAGAGAATGGCATATATTGTAGCATTTATCCTATCACCATTGACAATGCCCTCAGCTTTTGAGTCTGAAATATAAAAACCTGTGTACCAAAGGTTTTGCCAGACTCTGGCATGGTTTTCCTTTAGTTTCCTAACTGCAGCAGTGTCGCTTGTCAATGCAATGACTTTTTCCATCTCATCAATTGCTTTCTTCTCCACAATATCCTTATGCTTTGCATAGTCAGCCTTCCTGATTGGACTGCTGTATTGGACAGTTGTGTAAATCAAAATATCGAGGGCATCTCGCCTATCAACTTGTATGGTGTTGCCCATTTTTCTTGATACAACTGCTGCTGCAATAACATTCTCACTGTCTGGTATAGTTATCATTCCAGTGACAACTTCATACTCCTTAGTATCCACCCCCTGGTGCAACTTCACTGTTTGTTTCACAGAAGTTGGCCAGTCTGAAACTCTGGGAGTGGTTAATCGTAAAGTTTTAGCTGCACTGGTTGGATTATTGACTAATATCTCCTGTACAAATAAAGATGGTATAGTTCTATGAGCATAGTACTGATAGGTTATGTGCAGACCTGTATTGCTGCATTGGAATCTGTGAATTATGCCTTTTTTGTACTCTGCTATAGTAAATTCCTTCATTTCATAGTCGTCAATGATGTACAGTGGGTGATAGTAGATAGGTAAAGATAAGGTTCGGCCATACTTGATGTTCAGATGTGAGTCATGTTCCAGTGCTAGGCCAATGAACCCATTGCCAACGTAAGGCACATAGTTGTTGCCGAGTGTGGACATGGTGGCAGTCGTCTCCTGCCTCAGGTAAGCATCATAATCAGTCAGTACCTCATGGAAGGGGTTTATGAAGTTTCGTTGACAAACATTTTGGTGGCTTGCATCAGTTTCGGAGCCGAATAGCCAATTCAATATACCTGGGCCGAGATAAAGTAGGAAAAATATTACAAATAGGCATATAAGAACCACTTTTTTCCTCGTCATAGGTCCATCGGTGATTCTGTTGATTCGCCGCACGAACTCTCCCGCTCTGCGACTCATGTCGGTGACATCTCCTCCGACTCTATCCATCACAATCAATCACTTTATATCCTTGGGGCAGCAACACACAGATATCCCAATTAAGTGAGGCCGATTGTTATTGTCATCGTAATCAATAACAATGAGAAATCTGTTATCACAACAGAATTCGACAGTCGAGTAGGGCCGATAGCGCTGCAGGTTATTTGGTATAGCAAAAGCTTCTACTTCTTAACTGTAGAATCTCGATTCGGGAGCACTGATTTAATTTTATGCTAAAAAATATTGAACAAACAATCCTCAATAAAATTTTCAGATTGCGAGAATATAGTTTGAGAAAGAAATGTCAAATTACTGGCTGTCGCCCGTCACATTCACATCACATGTCTGTCACACCATTTGTCAACTATTATTTAAAAAAAGTTTATTGTCTTTGGTTACCCGGAAATTAACCGGTTCGTTGACTTCGTTGTATTCACTGATCATGTACACTGATCATGTAATCTTTTTTAGATACGGGACATCCATACATTGGCCGATAGCAAAAAATAGTTGTCATCAGTTTCAAAACGTTGTTCCTCGACGGAAAATAAAAGATTTCTCGTCAAACGGAGTGAGCTAACTTTAGTGATGTCCATACCGTCTCGTTGAATCAATCTTTCAGTTTTGTTCAATAATTTTAATCGATATTTTCGTTATCGATATCAACCACTCGATTACAGAAATCGATGAAATGAAATGAAATGTTTATTATTTGCGATAGTGACTAATCGATATTATTTAATCGATACTTACCTGCCTACAGTTATCATATAATTACAAAACATAATACTATCGATGTCATGCCCAAATAAAACTGCCGTTGGTCTAAAGCTTTTATTTTGGTAATAATTCTTAACGCACCCCAATGCACACACTATAATATAATTCTCTCAGTTACGCAGACGCTATGGCCTATGTAGTGCGTCGCCCAAGATTTCCGAACCAGATCCTCCAACCTTTCACTCTTTGTAGCTGAAAACATTGACAAAATAAGTTAATTCTATGTTACCGCTATCTTATTTATAGATAAACATCATTTAGGAACAACTTAGAGAGTACATCCCGGGGTAGAAGATGGAGAGTAGACCCCCGTATGAAAATACATTAGTATTAATAGACATCATCCACGATCCACGATACAAGATAGATAGGTAGTTAATGACTCGACCTATAATCCTGATAATATCCATTCTTAGAGTTTGTTGTGAAACATCCTACACACGACTCAACGAAGACTCACTGTCTTGGTCTCTGACACCAGATCACACCATACCTCTCAGTTTTTTGATATTCTCCTCTCCGCGCCTTCATTAAAGCATATTTTCCTTTTATTGTAATTAGCTTTTTGTTATTTTCACGTAGTGGTTCTATCCTCTTTGGTTCTTTTAATCTTTTGATAGGAACAAATTGCAAAAAGCAGAAATTTATTTGATTTATCTAAAATGTCATCTAAGCAGATGTCATGTCAGAGTGTCATTAAAAACATAACATTCTCAAACTAGGTTCTTATCGCATTTTCGTTCAAGAAATTCGTTCATTTAGGTGAAAGTTGATATAAATTTTGCTGGCTGGGCATAAAAACTGTCAAAAAACATTGACGCATAGAAAACTATAGAAATCGAAATAATCCACTAGAGCAATTTTTGACATTACTCAAATCAAAGTGAGGTTAGGCTGATCATGTAATCTTTTTTGTTGTGTTCATACTCTTACTAATCTGAGGTTGTGTTCTTTAATAAGAAATCTTCTTTGTCTATGGTAATTCTAGTGTCACCTTTACCTTCTTG
>OY757273.1:1585064-1888064 GCA_963584085.1 Pyrausta aurata | reverse complement strand
CTGCCGCGCGCCCGGTCGGTTCTAAGTGGCGGTAATGTTCAATGTTACCCGTTATTGATATTTTAAAAACTTGGTATTTAATGGAATTTTTATTGGATTATTGAAAAATCTACTTCAATAGAGCGACCCCTAACTAAGAAACGCATTTAATTTGCCTGAGCAATTATATTCACGAGCCATAATTAAGTAATAATACGAATTGTAATATTGTATTGAAAAATGTTTTGGATAACTTAATAAAGCTACTTATATACGTAAATAAAACCATATTAAAAAATAAAAATGAGCAGAGAATTTTTTCGGTAGAAGTTATAGAGCAAAATGCAAAAAGTTTAATTTTGAGTATCTCGAAAATCGAAAAAATATTGGATTCTTATTCTTACCTATTCTAACTTATACATACATACGTATACACGAACAATTTCAGACTGAGAATTTTTTCACAGAGAGTTATAAACGATTTCCATGTTTAGGTATAAATACCTAACTTCTCGTAAAAAAAATCATTGGATTATTGTATATCTATAATCTGTATTACTTATTTTCACTATGTGCCAAGTTTCAACGACGGGAGAATTATTCGGATGTCTCCATACAACGAATCTCCTCGTTGATTGGACTACTAGAGACAAATTGCCTACGACCTCGCGTTATAGATATATTAAAAGACTGTACCATGCACGTGGAGATAAATTATCTAGGTAATTAATTTAGTATTCTAAATTGTTGTTAGTTGTTGTTGTTACTCCGTGATCATGGCGCTTGCAACAGTGCAGAAATATCGGAAGCTCATAAATAATAAGGAACATGGTAGCAATCCCGTATCTAACTATTCTAAGGGTCTTCTATGCTATGTTTAGTTTCTATTCTTAATTTCAGTATCAACAATCAGTGGACAGCATCAACAATTATGAAGAGAATGAAGGTAAAGTTTAGCAGTATTTTTTGTCAATCTAACTTGTTTGCAAGCTAAGACGCTAGAGTCTGACACACTTGCACCTAGCCCATCTTTAACTTATTTTCTTAACCTGCCTTATCCCAGTTCGTCTCAGAATTCCTATATTTCTCTCCTCCTTCTTGTATGTATGTAGTTAATGTCATGTTTATTAATATAAATGTTACTTTTTCTTGTTTACAGAGAACTTGCGATCAGTTACATTCTTAATTTGGAGTGTTGCACGTATTTTATTATTGAGGACTTATATGAAGAAAAAAGAACAGTTTCGTCAAAAGACACAAAATATTACTTAACAAGATTGCAAAGAAAATGCAGAAAACGAATCCAACCTACATAATGACTGGAAGTAAACTTATGCACAAAATTGTATCAGGCATTATCTGACATGTTGTATTTTTTTTGTGATTGTAAAAATTTTAGATAATGTACCTACCTAAGATTAAGATTTTATTGAGACTGCTAGTAATTTGTTGTTGATTTCTCTTTCAAAGTCTTGTTATTTGTGAAAGTTTTTATTGTTATGATTAGAGTAAAAATGTTTTAATTTCAATTATTTTGTCAAGAAAATCCTAATAGAAGATTATGATATATCTTAAGAAGATTAATAAATAGTTGATTTTTGTTTATAAAGTGTTTTAACCTAATGATATATATTTATAAGATTAATAAATGATTAATTTGTTCAATGAGAATGGGCTTTCTATTGCTTTAACCCACATCAATCACTACGCTATAGGCGCAGGGCGGCAGAAAACAACATTTCTCACGTAGCTGCGTAGATCCAAGCCGAAGCCATAGAGGTCAGATAGTGATAAAATAAAAGTTTTAAATTGTCGCACACATACATAGGTAATGAAAAGGTAAGATTTGATTATTTTTAAATTGTTCTCTAGATTTTCTACTGTTTATGTTGTACTACAAAATCTTCTTAATCCGAAGACGATGAATGATGATGACTGACTGTCACTATCATCATCACTGTCTATTAATACATTGATTATTATTGATGAACAAAATACTTATGTACTTTGTTTTTAACAAGGTTTTTGCAAAACATAAGCGCTCCATATGACAGCCAGCTGATGATGACAGCTTGTGATGATGCTCGATTAGCCACCAATAGGCCGTTCCAAAATGAAATCGCGTCAACAGCGCTGTCAGCGCGATAATCAATTCGGAACGGCTTTTGTCGCTCACAGCGCTCACAATGATATAGGTTCAACTCGGAACGCGGCCCATGTGTCGCCCGTCACATCACATGTCTGTCACACCATTTCTTCTTCTTCTTCTTTTTCTTTTGTGGCCAAAGAGGATAGAACCACTACATTTTAAGAGTTGGCACCTCCCTTTTACCCGTTGTTAGGGTTATGTTTGTGGCAACTAACTTAACCCTTTACTTCGCATGTGCGCTATAGGGCACGTAAATTTTTCATATGAATTTCCGCATGTGCCCTTTTGGGTACGGGTGTATTCATAGAGAATTCTCACAAAGTATGATTGTATTATCTATGTTTCTTTTTTTAAATTAAAGCTAACTTCGTAAACGTTCATTTTAAAACGTCACATGACTATATGTCATATCATTTTCAAACAATATCTGCCAAAATATCGAGGCATCAAAAACGGAGCAAGCGCATCAAGGTAAAATAATTTATATTTTTAAAATTAGTCCATTTTTGTTAAAATAAATTGCAGGCATTTATTTTCAAATAAATATTGCACAATAATATTAGTTTTTTTCCCGAGATTTTGTCTTACTTTGTCATAAATTATGGCTTTAAAGTAAGGTGTACCCTGTAGGGCACGCTGCTCACTTCGATGAAAAGTGATCACGTGCGCTATAGGGCACATTGCGAACTACACTTAGTTTAATTCGTGTGACTTATAGGTCACTTGCTAACTTCATCGAGATCATTTCTTGAACAGTATTATGAATATAGGGTTATTCTTATTATATTTTTTAACTCTTTTTCAAATAAATTTATCTAAAATATAATTAATTAGTGAAGACAATTTAGTCCTAAATATATATTTCTTTGCTTTGTTGTTGCGTATCATGGAGGCCATAATCCCCAAAGACTGACACCGACTATGATTTTTCCTATAGTTAAAACTATATTTACAGAAAAAAAATGTTTTTTTTATTTATTTTTTATTCTTGACTTACCAAAATGTACACAGTTCACTGTAAAGCCCTGTCACTTCAACAAATATGATTGAAATTAACATCAGACCCAGAAAGTCAAAGCGAAAAATTAAGAGATCTTTTCATTTAAGAAGCTTTGTCAATGCTGTCGTGAAGCGACAAATGTGAAGGGAGAAGATTAAGAAAAGAGGTAAAAGAGGGGAACAGAATTTATATAAAAATAAAAATAATATTTACAATACCGATTAGTGAAAAAAGATGATGAGTGAATGTATGTGTGTAAGAAGAGTGCAGTGGGCGTGAGTAAGTGTCTTCAGATCTTCTATATCCTGGAGGCAGCAGAGGGCGGAGTCGGAGTGCAGGGTCGACACAGCAGAGGTAACAGCGACGCCGATGTGCAGCAGTGTCAGCGCCGTGAAGTAGTAGCTCTCAGCAGTGAAGTAGTAGTTCTCAGCAGTGAAGTAGTAGCTCTCAGAAGTGAAGTAGTAGCTCTCGGCAGTGATGAGGGTATCCAAAACTATGTAGAAAATGTAATGATCAGTTGGAGTGCCAGAAGTACTTGGTCTCGGATCCTCTTCCGAGAACGGGACAGGTCCCTCCCCAAGAGCGAGGAGGTGTTACTACAGTCTCAATATGGACTCGGATCCTCCTCCGAGAAGGAGACAGGTCTCTCCCCTAGAGCGAGGAGGTGTTACTGCAGTCTCAATATGACTCGGATCCTCCTCCGGAAATGTGTTCGGTCCCTCCCATAGTGCGAGGAGGCGTTTCAGTAGTCACCGGCGGTTCTTCAAGACTTCTTGAGGAAAATGTAGAGTGTTGAAAACTGTTCGAGATTAGAACTCAGAATCGAATGAATCAATGAAAAAAGTACAGGCTTATATTAGGGGCCTGGGCCGTTCAAATTTAGAACGAGGTAGGTTCTAGAATAGAACATGAATACTGATGGTTTAAAGAGGATTAAACCCGAAAAAGTAATAAACTTTGATAGAAGTTGTCAGATTTTGAAAGATATTGTCATAACAACCATGTCAATAAAGATAAAAAAATGACAAAAATCAAGGAATTTATTAAATTAATAAGGAAAACTAATCATCACCCAATGCAAATTAAAGGAAAATTGCAAACAAAGGTAAAACACAGCTATTTTTACAGTATTATGTATAGAAAAGTAGAATAACAGAGCTTTGAAAGTTTGACATTTTTAGATTCACAATAAATATTGTTCAAAAAGGATTAGAAAACAACAACCAACCAAAAATACAGTGTAATAGTATAAGAAGAGTAGAGAGTAGTTTAATGTCTACAGTACGACATTTTAGGGAGGAAATACGAACTGTGTTATGGTAGATAGAATCTAAGATTAACTCTATGTTCGTGTTTACAGCAAACAGACTCAAATAAAGAGTAAGAATTCAGCAAGAACCCGCAATCTTTGGATGGGAAAAGGAAATGAAAGCATGGAAAAACAAAGATAATGAGATGAAGATGTAAATATGGGTCCGATGAATATTAAATATATTAAGGTACTCAATTTATTACTCAATTTATATGTACATCGGTACAATGCTTCTAGCAGGGAGACATATTTTATAAGTTAAAAATACAAAAAATAAAACCCTTTGTTTAACATTCATAAACGTCTTTCTTTAAAAAAAATTATTGCAAATCATTTTTTGAATTTTGGTTAGAAAACTTACAAAAACTAATAATATTTAAGGAAAAAAACAGTATTATAAATTAAATACACTTAATAATATCATGAGATCGATAATTTTGTTTTAATTTTTATTTTTTTATTTTAACAAAAACTAGAAAATTTAATAAAACAGCCTCTTCATGAGATCAACATCATTATAAGGATCTAAAGTTACTCAAAAATTTTTTTGGCAATCAACAACCTTAAAATCTGCTCCTAAACAACCTTGAAATACCTTTTATATATTTTATACTGATGAATAGCCCAGCCCGTATTTAAAAAATAAACTACCTTATGTATAAAAAAAAACATCAAAACAAAAAAAAACTTTTATTAAAGGAATGTCGATTCAGTTTTAATTCCTAGAGTGGAATTTCACAAAACAGTTTCTGTCACTTTATATGCACAAACGTACGTTACATTTGGTACATATAAAAATAGTTTTCTCCGAAACACATTCCCTGCAACGACCTTTAGATGTGACGTTCGGAAACGTTTACTCCTGCTGGAGATGGTTTTGATGCTTGCAATCCTGTGTGGACTCGCACTAACAAATTGCAAGCACCAAAACCATTTCCAGCAGGAATAAATCTACAGGATATCATAAATACAATAATGAGGCCTAAATACCGACCAGCTAAAGAAATAAGGTAAGATGGTGTGTCCAATCACTTTCCGCACGTCACATCTAAAGGTCGTTGCAGGGAATGTGTTTCGGGGAAAACTATTTTTATATGTACCAAATGTAGCATGCGTTTTTGCATAAAAAGTTGTAGAAACTGATTTGTGAAATACCAAATCCACACTATGAATTAAAACTGAATCGACATTCCTTTTATAAAAGTTTTATTGAGAGTTTTTTTTTTGTTTAATGATGTTTATTTTTGATACATAAGAGTAGTTATTTTTTAAATAGCCTGTATGTATACAGCAGTATAAAATATACAAAAGGTACTATTTTATAGTTGTTTAATAGCCGGTTTTAAAGTTTATGATTGCCAACAAAAGTTGATTAACTTCAGGTCACTATAATGATATTGATCAAATAAAGAGTCTGATTTATTAATTTTTATAGAGTTTTTGTTTAGAAGAAATCATTTACGATTTTAATATTTTTGATCTCATAATATTTTTAAGTTTTTTTTAATTTAAAAGACAATTTTTTCCTTAAATATTTTAAGTTTTTGTAAGTTTTGTAACAAAAACTCAAAACATGTTTGGCAATAAGGTTTTCAAATAAAGATGTTTATGATTTTAAAACAAAGAGTTTTATTTTTTGCATTATAAATTAAAAATATATCCCTGTTAGAAGCATTGAAAAAGCTGCAGAATCACCCATATACACTATTATATATGTCGCAGCTAGCAACACTAAACGGAACGCCAGCGCGCCCTCTAGCGGTGTTTCACGTCAAACAAGGTTTTGGCGCGCTCGGCAGAGTCGTGGCGGTCAGCGACGCTTTCGGTCGAGTCGTCGTGCTGTGAGGATCTACGTCACGGAACTGCCCTGCGTCACGTTTAGTGTACCTAGTGCCTACCTAAATTAGAATCAATAACTGCTGTTTGTGAAGTGTGTAATAAAGTTTGATTAATCATCACGTCTATCTATTTGCACGATCGCCTATTTTGCCCACATGATGTCTGATGGTTCGGTACCTAGAAATCCGTGACGATCCTACATCAGAAGCGGGATTCGCCGTAACGCCCCACGTGAAAAGAAAGTGGATACATCAAGGGACAGTGCGAAAATCAAACGCGTGCAACCGAAAGCGACGCAAGTGGCGAAAGTACCGGCCAAGTGTGTATCGAACTCGCGTACAATGGAGAATAATCGTGATTGTGTTCCGTTGCATTTTCTGGAATGACATGGACCCTCTTTCAAGGAGCATTTTTGTCAAGTGCGTCAGCAGTGAATAGCTAAAGAAGAAACGAAAAGAAACAAAAAGCTTTAAGTGAAGTGATTCACCAGAAGATACCTAACTCGACTCAGTGTTGCAGCCTGCCTGAAAATCTGACCTAGTCGTCTACTTCTACGGTTGCGGACCAAGTCCAGTTGTCCGGAGCGGAGCGGGAAAGAAGCGAGCCTGCAGCACTTGTCGTGGAACCAGCCAGGCAGAAGCGCGTCGATGTGTGCGTCGTCAACGCACTGCTGGATCTTTATGTTATATCCGGTGAGCAGTTTTCATTTTATTGTTACTTGGTGACTGAAAGTTCATTGGTTAGTTGAAAGGTCAATTGCAACTAGATTTCACGAAATTTCATTGATTAAAATTTGCAATTTATGTTAACCGGTAAAGTTGATAGCATCCGTTTTGAAATTATTTTGAACGTTTTGCCTTATTTACTACTGTCTGCTTTAGCATAACGCTTGAGGAAGGCGTCTTGCTTGTGTTGTTAAGGACATAAAGAGAACATAATACTCGAGGGAGGTGTTATGTGTCTCGGTGCATAGAATCAAGATGTGTTCAGTTGTGTAATGATGAGTGTTAAGATTTGATTTAAAGTCCGAATTTTAGAGATCTTTTGAGGTTGATTTACTAAGGCAGTATGTGTTCAGTGTACCTGGTATGTTATCAGTGTACCTAGTTTGTGATCAATGTACATAGTATGTGATTAGTGTACGCGGCATATGAGGTCAGTCAGGATTAGTCGTTTAGTCGTTGTAGCAATACTGTGAGCCTCAATGCGTTGTAGGGACGCTGTTTAGTGAGTCAAGTCAAGTCGTTGGTGCGACTGTGAGTGCTTTTTTTAGTGATAGGTACCCATTCTTTTGTTGTGGCAAAAAACTAGACTGAGACTAATGTCTTTGTGATGAATGTTGATGTATCCGATGTGTAAACTAATGCCACCTTAAGATTTAACAATAAATTGTGCTATTTAGATCAGGGAAGACAGAGCGAAAACCTGTTTACTGTGCGATGCTGTATGTCTTTTCAGGTAATCCGGTATCAAAATGAGATTCAAGGCATGCGATACGCGGGCAGTTCTGTCAACGAAGTTTTCATCAACGTCGCAAATCAAGTGCCATGGGTGTGTCAAACTCGGACATCAGCAAGCAGCATTCCTTTCGAGGAAAAACGAAGCGGGGAAACCAACATCGCCGACTACTACGAGCGTCCATCAAAACCAGAAACTCGGCGGCAGCATTTGTGGCGCACGCGGCTACATCGCCAGCCGCTGCGGCGCCGGCGGGTTCGCACTGTGTGCCTCGGCGGGGAAACGAGTCAACGTGTGTGAGATGGCATCCCCGTCTGGATCATTAAATTATTTGGTGAGCATTGTCCTTTTTGATTCTAGTGTCCAATGTTCGTTTAAAAGAAAGCTTTAAACCCTAAGCGCACTTACAAGTACGCACATGATCGTTTAAAACGGATGCCGGAGGGTCATGTACCAATCGAGAGTGAGTGTGAAGTTCACAATGATAGAGACTAATTATTATTTTTTTGTTTCATAAGTTATGTTTAAAGATTCTCGAGTAGGTCTCATGAACCGTAATTAATAATGTCGACCGTACCAGTAGTTATTACGTAGTCGTAGCCCGTTAGAAGTCGGTATCTCTCGGGGAAACTCGAGTAGTCCGTGGGTGTGCGATGGGCGTTTGACTCTGGCGGAGGTCGTGGTCTGTGTGTCAGATCGTAGTGTGTGTAAATGATTGAGACATGATAGCAATGTGTTTGGCTGTGTGGAGCCGTGGTGATGAGGTTACTCGAGAATACTGAGAGTTGTAAGCGATTGATAAAGATCATGATACATGACCCTGGCAACTTATTTCACGCGTAGATAGTACATTTCAAGGCAAACTTTTTAATTAGGTAATTTATTTAGTTACTATTGGTAGTAAAAATGTGAATAGTAGGTCTGTGTCAGGTAGAAATAATTAATTTCGCGATCGAGAATATTATGTTCCACGTGTACCCGATGCTTTGTTACGTAATTCGCGTAGTGTTTTCAATGGTCGTGATATTTTAAAGAACGGGTTTGCTGTCGTTATGTTTGCGTAACTGCGGATGAATTCACGAGTACCTTCCTACGTTTAAGATAAATTTAGTAAACGCGTGTGAATTGACGGATTAGTGTGCGACTGCGAATAATTTTGGTAATATCGATTGCGGATTGGTTAAATGTGTTCGTGAATATTTAAAACAATACTATAGCTTTTTAATAACGGTTTTACCTATCCCTAGTGTAAATACTGGCGAGTTGCAGTAATCTGCAACGCAACAATCTAATGATTAGTGGACCTTAGCCGTACGACGATACAAAGACGTCCTTTTCGAAGTTATGTGACTTTAAAGATTGTTGTTAAAATATCTGCCTCCATCTTTTTACTACAGGCTCGTGTTAGGGAAATGCCAGAAGGCCAAGTACCGATTGAGATTGTGTTGGTAGTAATGAGATAAATGATGATGCTGAATCTAGTTGATGCACAGGTTCACGATTCGATGGATCGGAGACTGTACCAGAATGTCGTAGCCGTAGCCTAGTAGAAATCGGTGTCTGCTCTATATGAGTAGTCCGTGGGTAGGCGGTGGGCGGCAGTTCTGGGTGGTGCAGTCGGATCTTGCCTTGTAGCGAAGATCATAGAATCAAAGGTAGACTGTGGCTTCCCGTGGGGAAGAATGGTTACTGATGATTGTGTTTGAGCTATTGTGATAGCTGGTGATCGCGAATGTGCAACCTGGTGCTTAAAAATGGATGGTTTTAATGTGGTTTTTAATTTTAATGCATCTCAATGGTGCTTGGACTTGGTGGTTTAGCTTTTGTAAAAACTTCTAAGGCTATCTGATTTGACATTTTGTTAGATTTGAGAACTTAATATGATGCATACCGAAGGTTTTATTCCTGGGAGGAAATACTTCAAAAGTAGGGTCAAAGGCAGGATTGGCCGAACGGAAACTGTGCTGGTTTTTCTTCTTGTTACAGATTAACACACGAGGACGTGTGTCTCTCAGGATGGCCGTGTCGCAGCTAGCAACACTAAACGGAACGCCAGCGCGCCCTCTAGCGGTGTTTCACGTCAAACAAGGTTTTGGCGCGCTCGGCAGAGTCGTGGCGGTCAGCGACGCTTCATCGGAGCTCACTTTCGGTCGAGTCGTCGTGCTGTGAGGATCTACGTCACGGAACTGCCCTGCGTCACGTTTAGTGTACCTAGTGCCTACCTAAATTAGAATCAATAACTGCTGTTTGTGAAGTGTGTAATAAAGTTTGATTAATCATCACGTCTATCTATTTGCACGATCGCCTATTTTGCCCACATGATGTCTGATGGTTCGGTACCTAGAAATCCGTGACGATCCTACATATAGTAAGAGTTATTTTAGGGGAAGTGATCGACGTGCCTTATAGGGCACTACTGATATTTCTAAAACCATAATAATATTATTATTCAAAATATATTTTTTGCCAATTCCTAAGTGCCATGAAGCCGTTTGTAGTAAAAAAATTAGAGAAATTAAGATTTTTTACTTTGGTCATTTACCTAAGATTTTTCTGCTCGGCGTTTTGCGAAGTTGAGGGTTAAGTTTACCAGCCGCTTGGTAACCGTTCCGCCAAAGACACGTGTGTAACATTAACACGACAAGGAATTTATAAAAAGAGAAAAAAGATTGTTACATTGGCTATAAGCGAAATGTACCACCTAAAACAAACAGGACAAAACCTAAGGACAAAACAGCACAGATTAGTAAGAGTATTTAAAAAAAGTTTATTGTCTTTGGTTACCCGGAAATTAACCGGTTCGTTAACTTCGTTGTGTTCTTTAATTAGAATCTTCTTTGTCTATGGTTATTCTAGTGTCGCCTTCTTGTTCGTACTAGTGATGTGCCGAGTCACTGGTTTTGTGAATCGAGTCGACTCTGGTTAGTTTATAAGGTGTTCGAATCATGACTCGATTTCCTGATTTGATCCCAGTACAAAAATTCTGTAGGAACTCAAATTCTGTTTGGTACATAATCGAATATAGACTCAATACTTTATTGCTTCTTTGTACAAATGGTGTTACAATAAATTTTAGCAATGTGCGATCGTTATGAACCTTCTCGGGCGCTGCAAAATAAGTAATACAGATAGAGACTCGAGACCGGCTGGACTCGCTTAGTCATACTACTACAAAAAATAATTTTTGCCTTCCATAAATGTTATTATTTTGAAGGATAAATTATCTCTCCTCTTGATCGATATTGTAAGTTAGTGTTTGAGTCGTGTCTTTAACATACTTCTCTTTATCGGAGAACACACTCATGCTTCATCTTTAAATAAATGTAACACCGCTCTGTAAATAAAACTATGTACGTTTATTTAAACAATAATATCTACTACAAAATTAATATGGAATTATCACATCAGTATAACATTTTGTCTAAAACATGTAAATCGCTAAAAAGAGCACCATTGTTTAATTTGTATACAAAAAAGACACTAACCCATGATATCCATGTCTTTCGAAAACGACAATTCTTTATAACTCTGACAGTAAATAAAAGAGATTCAACATAAATTCGTGAAAAATTAAGAATATCAACAATACAATCATATCGAAAATAAATATCATAGCAATTTGCATAAAGTTCCACAATTTAAAAAATGTATAAAAGGCACACAGTTTAAATATTGCTCATAAACCTTGTAAAGTTTTATATAAAATACAGTCGTTAAAAATAGGAATGTAGGAATTTCCTGAAACCACGTGCGTTTAGCGTTATTATTATTTTGTATAAATATAATTTCAGAAGTTACTATTATTCACAAAATTACCCGAACTAAGAAATAAGATGTTGACTACACAAATTCTACATACGACGATAACAATAGTATTACAGAAAAGAAAGCTTATTCGTATAAATCAATCACACGAATAGAAATCGTTCCTATAACATACTGTTTTTTTAAATTATTTTGATGAGAATTGGTACCACACTTCTCAGGAAAATATAAAGAAATGAATTCTAATACTGGCACTATTATCATAACAGAAGAGATCACATCTAATCTACTTAAAATAGCTAAAAAAGACATCACTAACACAATATACTAAAAATAAAATTAATAACTCAAACATATGCTGGACCAGTAAAATGACGATTCATTACAAAATAAAAAGAAATATTATATAAAACAATACATCACGTATAAAAACGCTAATAATCCAATTGCATGAATGGCGATATATTTTAGAAGAGTAATACTGAATAAGGAATGTATAATATAATAAGGTTTTGGAAAAGGAATAAATATGAGTGACAGGGCAAACATTCACGTTTTGAGGGTGTACTATTTGTTTAGTTATATTTTTTTATTACATACAAATTGTT
Organism: Pyrausta aurata; assembly: GCA_963584085.1. NCBI lineage: Eukaryota > Metazoa > Arthropoda > Insecta > Lepidoptera > Crambidae > Pyrausta > Pyrausta aurata. Next base: position 1,875,954 of record OY757273.1, on the reverse strand, counting down.
ATCTTATCTTATCCACACAACTAGTATGTTGTAAGCTAAGCAGTAGTAATTAATAAATGCGTTTAATTTAGTTTTTTTTTACATTGAGAACGAATATTAATTAGCATGACATGTTCACGGCAAAGGCTGTAAATTGTCTGGCATTATCAAAATTATCAACAGATGGCATTTCTGCCACGATGGTGCAAGTCTTTATGATAGTTTAATCGAACGGAACACCTTTTTGAATATTGCAGTAAATATTAGAATGCTTTCTTAACGAAGACACTAGCTTTTATATTATTTAAATCACGAATGAGTTAGTATCTGAACTTCTGAATTAACTCAACTGCCTTAATAAATATATTTTATAAATTTCACTCCATACCCCGCCGTGGCAATGTGGGTAGTTGTTACAATTCAGACGATCTTCCTCCCAGTTGGCGAGATGCGGGTAGTTCGTCACTCGTGCGTCTTCCAGTCGCGTTCGGAGCGCAGCAGCACAACTTCATCCTCAGAGTCCGTCTCGGAAGGAGGTATCTCCTCCTCGTCGTAGTAAGGCTTGCGGACTATCTCTGTAAATTGGATATAGAAGTTTTTGTTGGTATCAGAGAATGCCATATCGTTAAGCCAACCTTTTGTACAAATTTTTTTGTTCAATTCAATTTATTTGCATAAAACATGGTACATTACATTTATTGTGGTGTTCATACATTCGTTCAGCATGTTTTGCCTGGGTAAGAAGTGCAAATATGTAATTTTGTTGGGCATGATTGAATATTATTAATACAATGTCAACAATATGGATTTAAATAAAGATAAATGACAAATATTAAAATTATTATTAACAAAGTCAAAGTATTTCATTCAGTACAATACTAATTATTAATTACTCTCAGGTTTCTTTATTTATTTAATTGATTTAAAAGGATGATCATTTAGAAATTCGGAAATAGTATAATATCATTATCGGGCGTGCGGGGAGCGGAAAATATATCTTTCTCTAATCGCTCCAAAACATAGTATAGCTCGGGATATAAAATATTATATTTCTCAGTGAGAAGGGTTCCATTGTAAACTATGGTGAGCGATATCGAGTATATCTCGGTATATTAATATATATTTCCAAGTGAATAGGCGGCTTCAATCTTATATACTGGCTAAAACTATGTGAGTGTGTGGCTGGTGTGTACACATACTACAAACACACACTTCAGTAACCTGAGAGGTAATTGTGTAAAGCAGTCGTATTCATTTGACAGTTCAAAACGTACGATATGATCTGTCATACCTTTTGTTCTTTGCCGTTTGACAGATCATACCGTACGTTTTGAACTGTCAAATGAATATGATTGCTTTACACAATAGGCAAGGCGAAAGATTTTGAAATCCTCTTCCGTAATGCAGATAACCATCTACTGTTTACAACAAAACCTTTATTTCGATAATAAATTTAAGATTTTGGAAATTTAAAGCCATTTTTATAATCATTTTTAAATATTGCGCGAAAACAGCTCGCCGTGTCATGGCGTCGTATGTGACGTCATACTTACGTAAACATGTACAGCTATTCCATACTTGTTCCATGCATAAAGACTCGTACAAATAACTCACCGTAGTTATCATCTGCGCAGAGCGGGCGCTTGTCGTCGGAGGGCAGCTGCGTGAACATGTACTCGTTGCGCGAGGCGCGCGCGCGCCGGGACGCGCTCAGGCACCAAGCGCCTAGCGTCACCACGCACACGCCCACCACACCTGGGAACAGTAAGTCAATGACTGACCGACATACGTCAAATACAAGTTGGATGAAAGTACAGTATGACGCTGTACTTGTTTTAAAATTGTTAAGGAGTGTCGTCAATCTGTAATATTCTGTTAAAACTTACCCCATTATTCATAATAATTCAAACAGTCAAATAAAACTATTTTAGCTATCACACTGTTTTATCACTTTCTGTCAAATGATGACAGCGCCAAGAAAGAACGAGACAAAACAGTGTAACAGTAAAAACAGGTTTATTAGACTGTTTGCGTTTTTATGAATAAGGGGGTTTAATTGCAAGTTTTAATTAATAAATAGCATAATTATTTGGAATTTTATGCGATTAGAACATACTAATTATAAAAAAGATAATACCGAGGTTTAAACAGAGACTAAAATAACCCGACCATTAAGAAAGGTATACCTTCATTGATGATGTGACTATAATATTATTATAATAATTTACACATTTTAAAACAATTTAAAATGGTCGGCCGATAGTTTACAACGGTTCTAAGTCTGGTACAAAATTTTGAAATAAGGGGGAAATTGCCTATTATTACATGAAGATATTTTGAACTATAAATTAGCTGCTCAGATAATGCTATTTTGACACAAATTATATGGAAAGGATGTCAAACTTTCTGACTTTGTCATTTTTCCTATAGATTTTTTGTTAAAATTGAAAACGTCATTAATTGCATTATCTGGAGTGGCTGGCTGGCTGAGTGGAGAAATGTTGTGCCCTGCCGTGAATTTACAGCTTCAAATATCAAATTAATATATATATATTAATAGCAACAGAAGACAAAATTAAAACATTTGAACTATAGTTAAACAATCGTAACTGTATTCTCTAACCTGCTAACATAACGAAGATCAGCCGCGGCATTCCAAGCACATTGTCATCCTTTTCCAACTTGAACAGGATGTTTGGTGTTAAATTTTCCCTGCCATTTATCTGTGGACAAAGTTTTATGATAGCTATATTTTTTTTATTTAAAAACAGGCTACAGAATATAACAATACAGGCATATAGGATAAATAGCTTATAGTCTAACAAACATATAAAATAAATATTGCAATATGAATTGAGCTACAACGTCCTTCCAGCGGTACCTAGGACGTCCAACCGGGCGTCTCCCGTTGTCTTTCCGGTTTGTCATCTGGAAGGACGTTGTAGTTCAAGACCTGCTCAACCTCGGCCATAGCGACTGGCAAGAATTATCGCAAGACCGAGAGGCATGGCGTGATCTGGTGTCGGAGGCCAAGACTCACTTTGGGTCGCTGAGTCACCCCAGTAAGTAAGTAATATTTTTTTTTAATTAAATATATAAATATAAATATGCGCCAGACAACACAATTGGTGTGACTGGTTTCGTGGTAAGGAATTTTTCTTCCTTGTGTTACGAAGTACCAGACAATGATTATGACGGGGACGTCTCCCATAAATACTTAAATACATATAACATCCATGACTTAGGTACAAATGTTCGTGCTAATCACACAAACATTTGCCCCTTGCGGGATTCGAACCCGCGACGGCCGGCGTAATAGTCAGGAGCGCTAACCAATACACCAAACGCGTCGTCAAATATGAATTGTGGATGGTATTATTGAGTAACTAGTTTCAATGGCTTATGTGATGATCTTCATACCTTGTAACAGTGTTGCCATGGCGATATTATGCTCTGACTAGTCCTCAGTGACTGTACGAGCTAGCATCGTAAATTCTACAACCACGACGTCAGCGACCTACATAGAAGCGGCCGACCGATGGACCCAAAACCAGCCCCGTCCGTCCCCGTCCCCGTCCCCGTTGATGTACAGGCGGGAAGAATTCCCGTCTGTTCAGAATATAAAAGGTCAGGATGGAAACTAACTCCCTAGTGGCGTAGATATCCCTTTCCCTAAGATACTAAGTCCCTAGAGCCCTAGCCCAGCCTAACAATAGATACGTAGATATAATAAGGATGTTGTGGTAGGAGAGCTGCTCCCAGGTCGCCCAGGGTAGCAGCGTCAGGACGGTAGGTAGGTGGCGTGGACCCGCTGCCAGTCTGGCAGACTCACCAGACTGATCATAGTGACGGCGAAGGGTGTCTTGGCCGCAGCGGAGGGAAATGAGAACCAACACGGACGGTTGATATCTGATTTATTGGTAATAATGTTACAGTATTTATAATATTTTATGGTATGTCAACATGTATAGGTATAACGATGTGTGCCGCCGGTGTGAGTGCCGACGGGGCTGGTTTTGGGTCCATCGGTCGGCCGCTTCTATGTAGGTCGCTGACGTCGTGGTTGTAGAATTTACGATGCTAGCTCGTACATATTGGCATCCGTAAAAAGACGAAGAAGCAGATACAGCCCCAGTCACCGAGTGTCCCGTACGCTGTGCAGCTAGCATCATCCGTAGTTGGTCGTGGTTGTGGTGACGTCATGGGCTCGATGACTTGATGCAGCTTCGTTGACTCGATGGATGTGTGGTGCTTTGACAGACGAAGTGGTAAATGGCTCTGCCATCGTGGCGACTCTGACCATTCCGCGTTATGGTACTTGTGCTCACTGGGGAGCTGATGGTGGTGTCTACTCAGCGTACGACTTCGCGTTTTGGTATACGAATGACGTGAGTTGACTATGGTATATAAGCCTCCTGGCTTGCATCGCGATGATGGTGACTGCTAGTCTCTTGGTTTGCATCAAAGTGCTGGAACTCGCAAGTTTCCTGGTTTGCATGGTTTGGTTCTGCTGGTAACTGCAAGTCTCCTGGTTTGCCCTCCGATGCTGGTGATTGCAAGTCGCCTGATGTGCATGGTCCTGCTGGTGTGGTGACTGCAACCCCCTGGTTTGCTTGTTACTGGTAATGACTGCAAGTCCCCTGGTTTGCATCTCGATGCTCATGGTGATTTTGGTTGGTAAGTCGCTCGCATTCTTCTGGTAGATCATTGGTGGTCTGCTGGTTCTCAATTACTGGTGAGACCCTCTTCCGGGAGGCCAGTAACCGAACCGCTGCTGTTAGATGTCGATGGTGTGTACTTTCCCTGGCGTGCAGTTGTAGATTGTCTTCAGTTGCTTGGTGATAAATTGGTTGGTTGGTTTGATTCCGCCAGTCGTGAGATACCCGCCGTTGGTCGATTCTCAGGAGTTAGGTAGGTAAAGGTAAGAGGATAGGAATATGTTGTAAATAGTACTAATTGGTAAATTGATTAAATATGGTAAAATAACGGTGGTTGTAAATCACCGCTCTTTATCATGGTAGGTAATAAATAGTAAATAATAAAATTACTTGAATAACTCCTTGGTTGAGTTTCATGAAAATGGTAGTACGATTTGGTAAGGAGTTTGGTAAAATAATAACTAATGGTATTAATTAGAAATGGTAATGGTGATTGGTTAAGTTAACTAAAAATAGATGGTAAAAATGATTAACTTCGATAGCATTAAATGTTACATTGGTATTTGCTGATCTGCATTATGGAAGTAATGTAATGCGAGACTTGGTAACGCCTCATACTTGCGTAATAAATAATGTGTATTGAAAACTGACTTTATTTTAATTGAATTTAATATTAAAGCACTGCGCGTTTTATGTTGTGGTATTGAACGGCAGACTTAATTTCTACCAGTCAACTTTTATTGATCATTGGTCTACTTTGGTCCTGGTCAGTCTGTAATGTTGTAAGTCCATGGTAACTGGTGGTCTATCCGGCTCGAAGATGTACAGGCGGGAAGAATTCCCGTCTGTTCAGAATATAAAAGGTCAGGATGGAAACTAACTCCCTAGTGGCGTAGATATCCCTTTCCCTAAGATACTAAGTCCCTAGAGCCCTAGCCCAGCCTAACAATAGATACGTAGATATAATAAGGATGTTGTGGTAGGAGAGCTGCTCCCAGGTCGCCCAGGGTAGCAGCGTCAGGACGGTAGGTAGGTGGCGTGGACCCGCTGCCAGTCTGGCAGACTCACCAGACTGATCATAGTGACGGCGAAGGGTGTCTTGGCCGCAGCGGAGGGAAATGAGAACCAACACGGAGAAGCTTAAAAAACTGGTTGCAAAGGCTTAAACTACTGAGAACGGGCAATGATTGACAGGACTTATTCGATAAGTTGCCGTAACAATATTTTAGCCGCCGCTCCGAGAATCCTATTTTGTCAATTTTGATAGAAAATGTATAGGAAAAAAGGAGTCTGATAGTTTGACATTCTTTCCATAAATTTTGTGTCAAAATTAAAACGTCAAAATAGCATACTCTGAGCAGCTAAACTATAAGAAACTCGACTTGCCTCAAGCTGCCATGTCTCTTACGTCATATATTTAGCTATGTATGTACGATACGTTCTAAGTGAAAACTCGATAGGATAATTAGTTTTCAAACTCCCGTTAACATTATACATGTAACTTATTGCTGTTTGTTTTCCAACAAGTAACAATAAATAAATAAATATCAATATGTTGTAAACTCGACTTACCGACACATGTCGCTCGCTAGTGACGTGCCCATCCGCTCGAGCGGCCATGCGAACCTCCTCGCCCATATAAGTGACAGGCAGAGCTACTATAAAGTGCCCGTTTACGTCACTAGTGTTGGTGGCTATGGGCTTGTGGGCTTGCGAAGGATTGCCGAGAGGGAATATTGTAAGTGTGGCCCCGGCGAGCGGCTTGCTGTTCGTGTCGAGGGCTAGACCTAGGGAAATTAAAATACTGGTGTTAATCTAGGAATCGAAAAAGCACTTAAATCTTTTAGAATAAAGAATTTGGATCAATCCTTGCGGGACAAGTAATATAAATATGAAGAACATAATGTATTTCCGTTATGACATGGGTTTACAGTTTTTTTTTCTAATTCGGTATTTGACATGGCTAACAATTAAATAAGAAAATAATTGAATTATGTAGATTTCAAGATGCTGATTCAGAATAACTATGTCAATTTACAAATTAAACATTATAAATATTTTTATTTCTTAAAAATAAATAAGAAATTTGCATCTGTGCAATAACAAAACTCAAACGGCTCACTAGCCAATCAGAACGCGTGACGTCACGATTCAATAAACAAACAAATCTTGTTTGGTCTGTGAAACAAATTGCCCTGTTACTTTTGTACGGTGGTGTTATTTTATTAATAATTTTGTGTTGATTTTATTAGTTATTCAGTCAAAATGCAAGTGGAGAAAGACTTTATAAAAGCTGATAGTGCTAATCTGCCAAAAGTTGATTCGTTTATGATTGCAAATTTCTTTGCATCAAACCCGGACTTCTGTTCTGCAGAATTTAGAAACGTGAAAACTTCAGTGTAAGTATAAAGAACGGTATCTATCTAATATACATATATTCATAATGTTCTAATTCAATCGATGTCCTTAGCCTTAAAATTTTGATATTTTTTGTCATGATTTACTTTGTTGGTTATGTATGTCAAAAATATATTTCGGGTTATATTGCGGTAGGTAATAATTTATAATTAACTGAAGCAGTTTTAGAATGCAAAAAGTGTCTATCAAAATATAACTACTAATACATTGATGCGTAACATGGTCTGCTGACCATTTACAATTTTTTTTCATAATTATTTTATTGAAATATTTCTATTTACAGATCATCAAGACAGTCCTATGGTGATGATGCTATTGGTTATGTTCAATTAAAACGTGACCACACTCTGTGCACAGTGAAATGCAGAGATTTCTTCGAGATTTCAAGAAAAACAAGGGAAAAACAGTTTACACAGGATCATTCACTTAACTGTTTATTGAATCATGACGTCACGGCCTAATTTGTCACGTGACTTGCTGTTTTGGCGGGAATTTTAAATCGTATTATTTAAAATGACTGTTTTTGTTATAAATTAACTTTAAAAATGAAATAAACAATAATTAAACGTATCTTTAGTGTCCTAAGAATACAATAAAATACTTTTTATAAAATTGTCAAATACCCAATTATGGAGCAAATATTTTAAAGAGAATTACAACAATTATTACATTGGATAACGAACGAACTGCAGTCCACATAAATATTCACTTTACAGGGACACACACAATGTATCATGTAATAATTTTATAAGAGACTCTGTGGCGAGCAGATAACATGTCGCTAAGGCCCACTTGTGCACGATGATTTAATCCAGGATTAAATTATCATTCTGTCTCTGTCAGTTTATTTGACGTTGACAGAGACAGAATGATGATTTAAGCCTGGGTTAGCGTAATCCGGGGTTAAATCATCGTGCGTAAGTCCCACTTTTAACCCAGATTAAATCATCATTCTGTCTCTGTCAGTTTATTTGACATTGTCAGTGACAGACTGATGATTTAATCCAGAGTTAGCGTAATCCTGGGTTAAGTCATCATGCGCAAGTGGGCCTTAATAAATTATGCCATCAGTAAGTGTCACCATTGTAGATATTCTACAAAAGTGTGCGCACGGTGATTTAACTCAGGATTACGCTAACCCAGGATTAAATCATCATTCTGTCACTGTCAGTTTATTTGACGTTGACAGAGACAATATGATGATTTAGTTCTGGGTTAGCGTAATCCTGGGTTAATTCATCGTGCGCAAGTCCCACTTAGTAACGGATATTTATTTATGATCCTCACCAGTAACATAAATAATATTCGGGTCGCTGACATCGGGCACCGGCAACGGCAGCTCGCTGAACTGCCCTCCGGGGAGATGGTCCGCGTTGACCCTTTGAAGAATCACGTCCTTGTGCTTCACTGCGTTTTCCACCACGCGCCATGTGAACGACTAAAATAAATATTAATTATACTGCATTGATTTCACGTATCATAATATACTAATAATTAGAGATGGGCCGAGTACTCGGTTAATACTCGGCACTCGGCGTACTCGGCAGGTTTTTTGATACTCGTACTCGGCCGAGTAACTCGGTATCAATGCCGAGTATACTCGGTTTAAGTAAAGCAATATATTTAGGTAGAAATAATATAAACGACTGGGGAAATCTATCACAACCTCAATTATGATAATGAGTGAGTAGAGACAAAACGAGGAAAACGTTATTAAAAATAATAATATGTGAAATTTTATAAAGTTAGATTGTGTTGTGGTGATGCTAAGCTCTCTGCACGTTCTAGTAACAGACAATTCCATTTTTCTTTGTAAACTTTACCAGCCTCCGAAAATAATCAGCTGTGAATGGTGCTTGCAGGTGCTTATAGAAACACTCTTTATTTAGCGTGCTAGTTCTAAATACATTGTTAGGGGCCCTGCCCACCACTCGAACGGACACTTGTCTTTTGCTAGCAAATTCTCTTTGAAATAGCGACCTTATTTAAATGTAGTAAATAAAATGTAAATTCGTCATTGGCTGTAAGTCTTACATGTCTATATTTTATGTTATCATCATGCTGTAGATTTTGTAATACAAAAAAAAGTTATGGGGCTTTTAGGATCATTGCGCTCTAGTGGCTTGATGAAGGCTTATTCTGCGCGAACCTGGTTTGTACTTGTTTACACACCCGAAACAGGAGTTTGATTGAACCGAGTTACTCGGCCGAGTACTCGGTTGGAAAAAAAATGAACCGAGTAATACTCGGTACTCGGTACTCGGCAAAAGTGCTTCTCGGCGCATCTCTACTAATAATACAATTTCGTTACTAACTGCGAATAAAGAAGTTGTCAATTGTTTTCAACGTGAACGAGGAGAGAGCGAGAGAGAGAGAGAGAAAGAAAGAGAGAGAGAGGAAAGATAATACATGAATTAAGTTATATAAAAAGATTCTTTCCACTCTTTTAACACCATCGTCTAACTGAATGGAAGGAAATAGCAAGGACTAATTTTGACATGGTTGGAGAGAGATCAAGGCAAAAGACCGACGGCTATACACACTTTAAAGTAATTTCAAGAGAGATAAAACGAAGTAACTGATAATTATGGGCCAAAAAATGGATGAAAAGAGACTAGGTGAGCGTTCTTACTTCTTGAGCTAACACTATTTAAGATACTAGCGTCAAAAAAGAAATAATTCATTTTAAATAAGATAAGCACAAATATCCCACATAGGCCAGTCATCGTTAAAAACTGAGATCTTTTCAAATCAAATAGTAAATTAATTTTATTTACTAATATTATTTAGAAGTTAACAAAAGTTGTTTTTTTTTTATTTGAAATGGGTTCGCTCTTGTCTCCAGGCTAGACCAGTGGTATAGACAGAGACGACGATGGAGCAAGCTCACCCAGAAAAAGCCTGTTCACTCTAACTTTGAAAATTTTAGGGTTATAATCCATTGGAAACACAGATGCGGGTAGAGAGTTCCACATTTTTGCTGTGCGCATTATAAAATTACATTGTTCGACTTACAAAGAAAAACACCAGCCTGTATCTCACTCACCTGGTCCACATAGTTATGGCAGCTGACCAGCACCTTGTACTCGCCCGGCGGGAGCATGATCCGGAAATGCGCCATGTTCTTCGACACGCGGTAGACGCGCGACACGCCCGCCACTGTGACGTACGCGTCGCGCATCGGCGCGCCTAGCTCGTTCTTTACGTAGCCCATTATGCCTGGGAGAAAAAGGTTAGTAAATGTATGTAAAGGGTCCATGTGCTAGTAGGTAAGGTCTGACAGTCTGTGATACTGAGCATCTTGCAACCACCAAAAGCCAGATTTTTAGGGTTCCGTAGCCAAATGGCGTAAAACGGAACCATTATAGTTTTGTCAAGTCTGTCTGTCCGTCCCGTATGTCACAGCCACTTTATTCTAGCATCACACAGCTGAAACTTGGTAGGTAGGTGTATTTTATTTACCGCTTTCCGATTCAGATACAAAAAGTTAAAAAAAATACAAGTGTATAAGTTCATACAAACACTATCAAAAACAAAGTTATTTTTGCTGTCAAAAAATATTGTGATATTTTCGTTAGTTGGAAGTAAGTGGACAGTTTAGGGTGGCATGGAACCCTCAGTGCGCGGGTCCGACTCGCACTTAGCCGGTTTTTTTAACCAGATGGCTCCTGTATCGGACAAGCAAACGCCGGGAAGTCTAGCAGTAACCTGCGTTTGCCATTTCTAAGGGATCTCCATTCACCTAATCGCTTAATGGCACAAGGGTTTTATTTTTGACAAACATTTGTTCGTTGGTTTAAAATGAAATATCAAAACTAAAGAAGGAAAGAGAAAATAGCAAGAGTGACTACAAAATTTACATAGAGAAGTAGCATGAAGAATAATAGGATGCCATCTACTCCGTAGCATCTTGTGTGCCCCTGAACTGAGGTGGTATCTGAGAATCAAGCTTTAGTTTGTTAAATCCCGGGAAATAAGTAAAACCGAACTATTTATTCTTATGCAAATCGAATCTATTTATCTTAAAGAATGTATTATGTTACTTATTTTTTGATAACTATGTTGAATGAATGACTTCTGAACTTATCTTACCAGTGTCAGCCAGCAGTACTGCGTGCATCAAGCTCTGCAGGTTGTTTCTCCACACCCAGGCGATCTCGTCCTCCTCAGGCATGTGGCAGCAGCTGAGCCCCACTGACACGACTGGGGTGTCGTAAGTGTCTAGAAGAGCGTCTATTAGGGCTCCGTGAATCTGTAAAAACGAATTTATTATTGTGGATTAATTGGTGACAAAATAACAATCGATCGATCACGTGATATAACATATTGAATAATTTGACATAACATCAAGAAAAAGAGAAAATCAATCTGATCTATTTTAAGCAATAAATTTGAACAAAAATCAACCAAGTGGAGACAAATATGTTCACGATATAATAAATACATATAACATCCATGACTTAGGTACAAATGTTCGTGTTCATCACACAAAAATGTGCCTGTTGCGGGATTCGAACCCACGGCCGCCGCCATAGTAGGTAGGAGCGCTAAGTACAAGCGAGCGATATACAAGTCTCTCTGTTTCTTTATTCTCAATGAGACTTTCTCAAAACAGAGTGAGACAACAGTCCGATATAATAGGAAAGAGCAGTAACCATGGCGAATCAAATGAACTTAGGTGCAAACGGGCAAGAAAGACCTTCCAGATTTAAGATTTAATATCCAAAAACACAAAATATCCCTTCACCTAAGTAATTAAAAAATAACAAAAAATATTAATTACCTCATTATTCCCACTCAGCGGCGAGCACTCAAATTTGTCACTCGGCGTTCTATTATCCTGGTAAACCTTCGCGAACTTCTCATATATCTCCCGAGACGCCTCCGGGTACACCACATCTTCACTACCAGACGACAACTCAAACACCAGATCGAACTTATCAGTTTGAAGCAGATTCACGAAGGCTTTTTCTCGTGTATAGTTCGATAGAGGGTTGTGGTTCTGTTTGCTGACGTAACTGTATAAGCTGTCTCCGAAGCCTTCTTCTAGCGTGTCTATGTCACACTTGTTGGTGCCGTCGTATTGCTTGATGACCTTTAAAATAAATAACAAGAGAATATTTAATTTATCAACTTAAAATACATTGTACGTATAGTACGGACGACAGCACGTCAAGCTAAACACTGCGGTATCTTATGCTGTTGGAATAAGTGCTATTTTTCAACAAAAATGTATAGTCTGATGTGCTGGCCACTGTGCATCAAATGATCTCGATATTACTTTTAAACAATATGAAGACTTGGTTGCATCCATCTTATTTTATTCCACCCTGATATACAGCTTTTACCCAGCCAGGAGATTTCTTAGGTACTTCTAGGTCAAACATTTGTTTTAATCTCTAGTATGCGTGTGCCAAACGGCTATATTTTATTGGCGTACAGTGCAGCCTCCACTTCGCTTCGCAGACATGCAATGAATATTATGTCAAGCGTCAAATACTTGTCAAACTCTATGAGGTAAAACATTGCCGATGGTTACAGTTAGATGGTACGACTACAGTAGTATCAAACACTCGCTTCCTCTACGGCAATAATACGTGGGACTGCGACAGCGCATTCTTATCTCTTTTTTACACTCACAGGCCTTATGGGGAGGCGTAGTGCTGCACTGCACACTGCACAGTTATCGATAAGCGCGTGCGAACACGGCTCACTCCCTAGGCCATAAATAATTTATTTCCGCAGAGGTAGCGAGTGTTTAATACTACTATAGGTCTAAACAAACACTAACCTTATCACCCAATATATCAAGGTTGGGAATAAAGTGTAACACGGTAGTGTTAAGCAGCTTCTTGTGAAGTATCTCGCCTATAGAGTACGCGTTGGTAATGTGGCGGGCAAAGTTGATCAGCATTTCTTGGCCGAGAGGCTGCGAGCCGTAGAAGCTGCTGATGATGGCGATGTGGAACTTCGTCTCTTCGGGTGAACCGATCTGTGGATAATTTTTAAAAGTTTTAGACTCATCACATGTAATTACTGTAGCAGACGAGGCGAAGAGAATAGGCAAGACGTGGAGTGAAATCAAGCGCGAAACTCAAGACCGAACGCGATGGAGGACTGTTGTGGACGCCCTCTGCCCCATCTAGGGGACCATAGGACCATAAGACAAGTCAAGTCACATGTAATTAAGTAAGTATGAGACGGGTGAGGATTTTTTTTGTTTGAATAGCTACAGTTATGTTTTTACAACTGAGCAATCGATATTTTTAAGTGGCTGTTATAATGAATATTGAATTAAGTGCCTTTTTTAACCTATATCATCCCACTGCTGGAAAAAGGTCTCCCCCAAGCTCTTCCACCTTTCTCAATGCATGACCAACGACTCCCAATCCTTAGCAAAACTAACCAAATCGTCACACCAGCGCTTTCTGGGTCTGCCCCTGCGGCGATAGCCATCTGCTGGTATCCATCGCGTGACGATTTGGGCCCATCTATCCGGGTGCATCCTACATATGTGTCCCGCCCACTCCCACTTTAGCCTTGCTGTTTTCTCACCTACATCCGCTATGCCAGTTCTGGAGCGTATCGTGGTATTACGGACCTTATATTATAAGTGTCTTACATACACAAATATTTTTATTACAACGCTTAAGTATAAAGGCATAGTTTAAAAGTTTGTAGAAATTATTCTAGCGATTGATCAGTGGACTATTGACAAAGCTAGTCTGCGACTTTCAACTCGGCGAAATTAACTGATTAACAGAACGGAAAGAAAAGATAAAGTAAAAAGAGTAAAAATAACGGAAAGGAAATGCAGATTAACAGCTGATGTGACAATGATGTCCAGTCACTTCATCTGTCGTGAAACTTGCTGTTTATAACAGCAGTTTATATGTACCCATACTAAAATATCACAATACAATAATGATCAATATTACCTGGTCAGTAAGCTTCAGCTCATGGAACAGCGAGGTGGCCAGGCTGTCCCCAGATTTAAACTCGGCCACGTCGGGGAATTTGTTCTCAAGCTCCGACAATAGCTCGTACACCTCTAGCCGCGAGTGGTAGCGCGTGTTGATTATGTTGTCTAGCACGCTGGGAATACGGTTCAAAGTTGAAAAAAATTTCACACACACACATCACTACTTTTAAAAAAGCGTATTTAAAGGCGAAAGGTTAAAGTTAGGTTAGCCTGTAAGCATCCCACTGCTGGGCAAAGGCCTTACCTCAAAATGTGAGGTAGTATGAGCCATACTCCACCACGCGGGCTCAGTGCGGATTGGCGGAGGTTTTCAAGGCAAGCGACTAAACTTACTGTCAGATTTTATCAAACCGCCCATAGGGCCTCTGACTAGGCTTAACGACTAATATCAACCGATATTAGCCGGGGCCAACTGCTTAACGTGCCTTCCGAAGCACGGTTGAAGATTGTGCGTCAATTTTTTGTTTACTAAATGTAAAGACTAGCGGCAGCCGGTGGCATAAATTACTTTCGAAACAAGGATGCGCACGCGCATATAACTGGACTATCGTTAATACAAAATGCGTGGAAAATCCAATTTTCAAACAAAACAAAAGTTATCAATAAACGCACGTAAACAATTACGCGTATTTCTTTGTCAGGGTGACGTCATCCATTAACAGTGCAAGTGTAAAAGAGAAAATGATAAGCGCTGTCTCTCTCACACGTTTTTTTGCTCCGCCTGCCACGAGTCCTTGCGTTTACTATAATCAAATGCTGGGGTTAGTTAGGTGATAGAGTTGAGAATAGATGATTAAAGGTTTTGCTCTAAGTACACACAGCCGCACGTCAGACTACCCCACTTTGACCTTCAGGCCGCCTCTATTCCCTACGCAATAAAAACTGTTTTCGGAGTTCACATGGATAACTTGACGTGCTGTCGTCTGTACTGTCAATAGTGTGTTAAGATAATGAAAAAAAAACTATTCTGGCACTTACCAAAAGAGTCCATTCATAGTACGCGAAAACAAAACAATTTAGGAATAATATTTCATGGTACAGTATGTTTTATCTATGAATAGAACGAACGAAATGATTTAACGCACAAATTGGAACAACAAAAAAAAATTTTTAAGACGACGTATGATGGCTACAAAATGTTGATGATGATTAAATCAAAATAATTTAGTAAATAGCAATTCTACCTACTAAATATTGGGTAGATATCTACTATAAAATTACAAACTAACAACTGGGTATTGCAAATAATTCATTTACCTCAAACAACCTTTTGTAAGACCTAAAATATCTTCTTCGGAGTGCTTGCGATCTGTTTTGTAAAGTGAATAGTTAGTCAGTAAGCGAACAGTTAGTTTAAACAAGAACAAAACATGGATGTGCAATGATTTTTATTATGAGAAAATTAATAAAATACATTATATTATATTATTAAGATGCAAGTTACAATGACGGTGCAAAAAGAATGAGAAAAAAAATCGACAGTTATTTAGAAATAGACCGCGAAATTGAGACGTCACCGCGCTTTCAGGCGAAGACTCAATGAAGCGGTTAACCTTTAATAGTACATTAATGTGAAAATTGAAATGAATCTATATAGCTTTTTGATGTGTATATAGTTAAATATTTTATAGTGGGATTAGAAGTTAGACAATAATATATCTAATAAATAAAATAATACTAAATACATATATGGTCTTAGAATAAATGAGAAACTATGAATAGCAAAAATGATAACATAAAATTATGTAATACTAGATGACCCGGTGAACTTCGTACTACTTACTTAGATTTATGTAAAATGTAGTTAAAACTTAAGCCGAACAAAACGAATTAATATGACAAAACTACAGAAAATTCAAGTAAAGCACAAATTGATATAAAAACGGAAATTTGTCACTTCCAAAGGACACGGTCGACCCGCCATACATTGCTTGCCCCAAAAGTAAAAATCCATGCGTCACGACCAAAACTAATTTTATGGGTTCGTTTCTTCGCCTTTTAAAATAATATAAGCCGTAAATAGCGGGGTTTTCACATGAAACGAAATAAAATGTGTGGGGTCAATCTCTTGCACACTATTTAGAACAGGTCTTTCTAGATCATAGCGCCATCTGTGTCGAAAAACCGCCATCTAGGCCACCAAAACTAAAACATAGAAAACTGCCCCGCTAGGGTGCGTAACGCGTGAAAATTACGATGACGCAAACAATAGCCAACGAAAAGAAGTTCCTTGTCACAGTTTTTTTTTCAAGTTTTAGGAAGAGGTTAGTGGGTTTAAAGGTTAGTACCTATGGGAGGCAAACGTCATTTTCCTTCTTAAAATAGCGATTGCGAGCGCTTACTTATTTAACTAACTGCCAGTTCTATGACACAGTATGACACAATATGCCATTTCGTTAAGCGGTCGTCAGTTTGCTAATAAGTGCTCAAAACCGCTATTTTCTGCCAAACACAACAATTGTTGGGGACAGGAAATTGTATTCAATCGTTGTCCTATTTTTTTTGTAGATTTATATGCCGCTAGATAAGAGCAAAGTAAATTAACAATATTGTATTAAAAATTCAATATATTTTTTGAAAAATGATATAGTCAAGTCTCTTAATGCTTTTCTTTAATCAAACATAAAACGACTCTGGGGCACGATACGACCGTGTCCTTTAAGAAGTAAGTTTTTTAAATGATCGAACCTGAGCTGGTTCCTAACAGCACACCAGGTTCGCCTCCTCCGTCCGATTTCCATGATCCAAATGTCTATCTCTAAAATATCTATTTAATATAGATGACCCGGTAAACTTCGTATCACTTCGTGTTGGGGCGGCCTAATAGTAGTTTAGTAATCTGGCAATACTGTCAGTGTCACTGTCACCTAACTTTTGAAGAAAAGATTGTTCAAATGTAAAAACAGAACTTATAGTGAACTTATAGTTTAACTCCTTAAAATGCATTGTCCCTTTTGTAATAAGTGGATGGAACGGCAGAACAAAAATAATAACTGTCCAGCAGGCCTAGGATGCACGCCGTGATAAAAATTTATAGAGGCATTTTAGCCCGTTTGTTTGTCAAAAATCGACATACCCGCAGTTGCTAACATGGCTGCCATGAAAGTCATGTCGTACTGTCAAAATTCGAAATATGACAAAATTATCATTGAACCCTAACATGCCACACATATTTTTATCGAATTTTGACATTTCGCCGTGTAACATCATCGTCCACCATTAGCGACGACGACAAATAAAAAAAACATATTTAGAGCAAAAATATATGACTGAGTCGTGCCATATTTTATCCTCGGCTCTCAAAAAACAATAAAGTGTAAAAATATTAAAAAGAAAGTCCCCGTGGAACATTTTTTATCCCTAACATATTTATTAATTTGAATTCATTATCTTTGGGCAATATTTGATATACTCTTACTAATCTGTGGGCAATATCGAGTCAATCTGTCATTGTGTCAAGTTGATCATTTTGAGCCAAATCTGACATAAAATTGAGTGAATGGTTAGAAATTTACATATCTCGTTATCGTTGTGGATAAATTTGTCCAATGTGGTTGGCATGTTAAGGAATATGATAAAATAGCATAGATCGACTAATTTTGTCATGTCGATCGAAAGAAATAGTGTGTCGTGCATGTTAGGCCTACTGGTTGTAATAAAATACAACTAAGATGTGACGAATGCTACATCATAATTGGTAACATTCTGTTGCCAGTACTAAAATATACTAAAAAAAATTAAATTATACCAAAAATCTACTAAATTAAATCATTAATTTTATTGCATTTGATAATTATAACAAAAAAAAAATAACAAATATTCAAATTCCACCATTAGCGACGACGACAAATAAAAAACAACATATTTAGAGCAAAAATATATGACTGAGTCGTGCCATATTTTATCCTAGGCTCTCAAAAAACAATAAAGTGTAAAAATATTGAAAAGAAAGTCCCCGTGGAACATATTTTTTAATTTAAATTCATTATCTTTAGGCAATATTAGATATACTCTTACTAATCTGTGGGCAATATCGAGTCAATCTGTCATTGGTCAAGTTGATCATTTTGAGCCAAATCTGACATTAAATTGAGTGAATGGTTAGAAATTGACATATCTCGTTATCGTTGTGGATAAATTTGTCCAATGTGGTTGGCATGTTAGGGAATATGATAAAATAGCATTGATTGATTAATTTTGTCATGTCGATCGAAAGTAATAGTGTGTCATGCATGCTAGACCTACTGGAGTCTTATTACAATGTTGGCAGTATTTGCAGAACGTATACCTGCCTGTCATTAATTTGGTAAGATTGGCACCCGTCAAACATGTCAAACAACGTCAAACATAACCCATTCATTATTTTTATATTTTAAAATTTAAATACATGATGTTATGAGCAAAGTTGATATTATGTTGTCGATTCAAAAGTCTTGTTTTAATGCGTTCTTCAATTCGATGGAACCGAGACTACAAATACCGTCAAATGTTTGACAGAAAGTAAGTGGTCAACTTTTATAAGGGAAAATGGAATTGTCGTTTTACTCTATCTTTCTCGCAATTTTTCCTTATTTGCTCACCGTTTAGACCTACCCTGGCCTACGACAAACATTTTAAAACCAAAATCAGCTCAATCGGCCCAGCCGTTCTGGAGTTTTAATCAGACTAACGAACATCAATTCATTTTTATTTATATAGATGAATATTAAGCATGACATTACATAGATATTATACATTAAGTTTGACACAAACGTGACGTCATCGTGCAAACACACACACACACACACAACTCTACATGCAAAGCGAAGTGCACCCTATTTATAAGTCTATAAGATATCTTACCGGAAGTCATACGCTGAGGACCAGTGCTGCGGGTCTATAGGCATCAGAGTGAAGTTGAGGCTGGCCGAGCCGTTCGCTGGGATCGTAACCTCTTCTGTTACGCTCTCGTATCTTAAATAATATAAAATGCTTCATTAACATTTTAGGACATTTTAACACTCTTTTCTCGATCGTAAACATCTCATGGAACTTGTTTGTTGGTGATCAGCCATATGAACTTAAGCCTTCAGTGTTAGCAACAATGATCTTTGTAATTTTTCGTCCAATTTAAAAAATATCGATTTATTATAAACAGCATAAACACCAAAAAACAATCAAAAACTTTCCTACATGCATATCAGGCTTAGGACTGTCAGTTTGCAACGCTATATACTTATTTATCAAATTTGTTTTAATTAATAATTTTCGCCATTTACTACTACGACCGCGGTGGTCAAGTAGAACGTTAAAGTGGGTGTTCGTGGACGTGGTCGTCGCGAACGGCAAGTGTAACGCATCCAACCTCAGCTGATTGTCAGAATCACTTTATCCTTGTAGTCCGCTAGGGGCGCTGCCGAACTGCACGTTCGTAAACAAGGATCAAAAATATTTACATTTTGTCTTGTTATTAATTACAGAAAAGAGACCTTACTTTATTTATATTTTAAGGTAATGGAAAGTAATTACCACTAGCAAACTTATTACTTGTACAAAATTTGAAAGATCTTCAAAATAACGTGCAGTTATTTTTTAATGTCATAGGTATATTCGTTATTATTATTTGTGTTTCCGAACGTTCTATCAAGGAAGTTAAGAAACTAAATTATATATGTCATAGTTGGTTAAACGAAGTACTATGTCAAGTGACTACTACACTTTCCTGTATTTTAAAATACTAGGTGCTTCTCTTTCAAATGTACTATGAAAGAAAGAGAAGTAAGATCAGTATTGTCGCGATATTTCAAGAACCAAATACACTTGGTATGTTTGGTTGACTAATGCGTAACTTTATTTTGACAGGTAAAGATATGAAATACTAGGTGCATCTCTTTCTAGCCGCTAGAAAGCCACGGGAAGGAAAGAGACGCACCTAGTATTAATCAGATTGAACAGATAACAGCGCGTTAAGTGTGTTGGTACGCTGCGTACTCATAACAGTGGGTACTGGTAACAGTGACTTCATAGAACAGATATTTATCTTACGAGGAACAGCTGTTACTCCCGATATTTAAATACTTGTTATAAATACCTGTTACGATAAATACGCTTTGTTCGAGATCGGCAGTGGATTCAACGTGGTAGGCAAAAAATATAAGGGAGGTTTTGTCTGTCAGGACTCACCTATTATCCGCCAGTAGATGGTTTCCAGGTTGCAGGTGATCACCGAGGACACAGGCACAGTCACACAGGTCTTCAGATAAGTTTAAGGGAAAGAAAAAAAAAAAAAAAAAAAAATGCATTTGATTTGGTCGACAATGACATCTTGTTGCAGAAGCTGGCTATTATTGGCTTTGAGCCTAATCTTGTAGTATTTTTTTCAAATTACCTACGTGATCGCCGTCAATTCGTTAAGATCGGTAAATTCGAATCTAGTCAATATTATACTAGGTCTGGGGTGAGCCAGGGTAGTACACTTGGACCGTTACTTTTTCTTATATTTATCAATGACCTTCCCGACAGCGTCATTACTGCTGAATGCCTATTATTTGCAGATGACCTCAAATTAAGTCTCGGTATAGATGATCCATCTGACTACGAAGCACTGCAGAAGGATATTGACGCAGTTTTGGATTGGAGTCAAAGGAACCACCTTCCATTTAACGCTGAAAAGTGTAAAATTATCACTTTTACACGTAAGCTTTGTCCGCAATATGTACATTATAAATTATTAGACGCGCCCTTAGAAAGGGTAAGTGTAATTCGTGACTTAGGATTAATATTAGACTCTAAATTAGACTTTCATGACCATGTGAACACAGTATGTAAAAAGGCTAGTAAAATGCTCGGCTTCGTAATCCGTACATCTTCTCAGTTTGACAGATTGGATGTCGCAATGGTTTTGTACAATGCGTATGTCCGAAGTCAACTTGAATTCGGAGCACCTGTGTGGGATCCTTATGAGGATAAATATATCCTTCTGGTGGAAAAAGTACAGCGCAAATTCGCACGTTGACTGTATAAAAGAAAATATGGGTATTATCCACATCTATATCCTTCCTTATTTGTTAGTGGTATGGTAGGACTAAACACATTAAAATTTAGAAGGGTAATGCAGACGATTGTACACTATATGTGTATCTTACACAATAAGATAGACAGCCAGACAATTCTGAGCCAAGTAGGATTGCAGGTGCCTAATCGTTTGAGTTGGAACGCGGAGGGGTTGGTGGCGCCGCGACGGCGACCGCGCCTGTTGTGTAGGCCCTCAGCGCGCACAAAGTACGCCGCGAATGCTCCCACCGTTCGGGCTCTACGGCTTATAGGGGATATACTCGCCGACGACTATGATATTGACATATTTGCAGATAGCTTTGGTAAATGCATGCATAAAGCTGTTTTATACATAGATAGTTTGTCTTCTGAGTGTTTTCAAAGTAGTATTACTGAACTGACATAATAATTTGATTATGTACTTTAATGATTCTGAATGACTCTAATGTGTATTTCTTCTGACATTATATTTAATTTTGGTGACATAAGCTATTGTAATTCTGATGTAACTTATTTTTTACTGTATACTAGCATATTGACGCTTTGGGCGACTGTAAGTCAGTATGTTTACTGTTAAATAAATGAAATAAATGAAAAGCACACGCGAAAATTGAGCCCTGGTAGGTCAGTTTAGTGTCAAGGGAACAACGTCTCGAAAGCAACTACTTTACGGGGTTCTCATACAAGCAAAAAATAGGTAAGTACTCAAAATGATGTGCGTAGGAGCGCGCGCCGTAAAATTAGGATGGCAACACAGGTTTCAATCAAATTATTGTAATGAACATATCGCCCGCCCTAAACACGTTAAGTGTTTACGAGAGAGAAAGGAAGGGTAAAAGGAAAAGTTATATACTAAACTGGAAGACGAACCAGCTTCGTCACAGATCTCTTAAGGATACCTGTGGGAGTTTTCACATCAACGACGCGAACAACTTTGTCTTGTCCAGGGTATAAATGAGCAATGCGACCACGGCGCCATTGCAAAGGTGGGAGGTTGTCGTCCTTTATTAGAACTAGTTCGCCAACTTGGGGAGGATTACAAGGAGATGTCCATTTATTCCTTGCCTGTAAGGTATTTAAGTACTCTAAATGCCAACGAGACCAAAAGTGCTGCGTAAGTTGTTGGATCAGCTGAAACCGTGTGAGGCGATGAAGCTTAACATTCTCATAAGGGTATTCCGGTAAAGCGGTTAAAGGCTGACTTATCAAAAAATGTCCGGGCGTTAATACTTCGACGTCGTTAGGATCTGGAGAAAGTGGACACAGAGGCCGCGAGTTTAAAACTGCTTCTATTTTGGTAAAAACAGTTGTTAATTCCTCAAAGGTAAGAGGGGTTTCTCCTATCACGCGTTTGAGGTGGGATTTTGCCGATTTCACAGCAGCTTCGAAAAGGCCCCCCCAGTGGGGGCAGACAGGGGGGTCGAAAACCCAGTTAATATTGCGCTTGGAAAGCTCGGAACCAATAGTAGCTTGATTTTGAGACAAGAAGGACTCTAAACTCCTGTAAGTAATTACGAGCGGATAAGGCGAGGTAAACCACGACGTGAAACGAATCGGGAAAAGGCGGCAACAAAGGCTTCTGTACTTAGGTCCGACACGACCTCAAGGTGGACTGCCTTGGTGGAGAGGCAAACAAATACACAAAGGTAACTTTTAACCAACCTTTTATTTCTATAGGCCTGAACTTTGGTGTAGAAGGGGCCCGCGAAGTCAGTGCCTACACCATCAAATGGCCTAGCCGCGGTGACACGGTCCTTAGGAAGGTCACCCATAGGAGGCTGGGAGACAGCCGTTTTAAGTCGATAACAAGAAAGGCATTTAAAAATCACATGTTGAATAGCGCGGCGGGCAGACAGGATCCAGAATTCTCTGTTTAGAATAGCCAGAAGGGCATTCGCACCTGCGTGAGCATTTTCACGATGGTAATGGGAGATTAAAAAATTCACGAAATTACCATTTCTAGGCAGAAGCAGGGGGTGTCGAGCGTCATAAGGAAGGTCAGAGTGCCGTAAACGGCCACCCACTCGTATTAGGCCTCTGTCATCTAAAAACAGGCTTAATTTCCTGAGAGAGTTGGTGATTGTATCACCCCTTTTCAAACGGTCTAGTTCATCACTGAAGCAGGTAAATTGAACAATTTTCACTAAATATATAAGAGATTCTCTACGCTCTTCAGTACTCAGGAATGAGGAGTAAGTTTTAGGGTATAAAAACAGCTTTAGGTAACAAGTTACATTTATCAACTTGTTCAAGGAGCTATACCGCTCTAGTAAAAAGGAAGGGTCCGGAGGAGAAACTTCAGCAGACACTACTAAACAACGTAGTCCCGGGAGGTCATTATTCGAGGTAGGTTCCGCAGTCACGGGCCACTGATTAGGAGACTCGGTCAACCACGAAGGAGAAAACCAAAGAGTGTGGTCTACCAATTTAGAGACGGGCATGCCTCTTGATGCACAGTCGCTAGGGTTCATATAGCCAGGAATATGTCTCCAATGACTAGATGTTGGAGAATTAATAATTTGGGAAACACGATTTGCCTCAAAAGTCTGAAGAAGGTGAGGAGGTGTTTTCAACCAACACAAAACAATTTTGCTATCCGTCCAACTATGGATTGAAGTCAACACAGACGTCCTTTGCAGACAAAGAGCGACGTGATGTAATAATTTAGAGAGGAGGGTAGCTCCTAACAATTCCAACTTGGGAATCGTTAAACGGGTCCTAACGGGTGCAACCTTTGACTTGGCCATAACAAGATGGACGGAGCAATTACCAGACGTATGCTCTGCGCGTAAATAAACGGCCGCAGCATAACCTAACTCGGAGGCATCGCAAAAACCATGTAGCGATAAGGAGGAGGAACCGCTAGAAAGTATATGACGAGGAATAGCCACTTCGCTCACTTTAGTCATATCTTGAATAAAGGTAGCCCACTCTAAAGCGAGGGGCTCCGTAAGGGGATCATCCCAGGAAAGGCCAGATAGCCACAAACGTTGGATAAACTCTTTGGCCTTAAACATGACTGGAGATATCCAGCCACAGGGATCATAAATTCGGGCAATCACAGATAATACCTTTCTCTTTGTAATCACTGTATCACAGGCATCATAGGAACATTTATAGGTAAATGAGTCGCTCACAGGGTTGTACTGAACACCTAACACTGCTATAGTCTGCGGATTACCCTGATCTACGATTGAGTGAGGAAGTTGTAAATGGTCTAGGGGCAGTAAGGCCATCAGGTAAAACAAACAACTCAGGCTTCAACAGGCGGCCAATGATGTCAGCTCCAAGTAGTACACTTATAGAACCAGGTTTATGGAACAGGGGGTCAGCAAGTGGTAGATGCTTGGTAGGGGTAACAACAATTTTAGGTACATCTACTTCCGGGAGGGACCCAGCAATCACGTCGACAACTATGGCGGTAGTCGATATCACAGGTAGGGTAGAATTGACAGGTTTAAAAGAAAGGGATACAGTTCCATGGGAATGGACTGACTGTATATTACCTATTCCCTATTCCACGAACGGGCACATGTGAAGGAGTGATAGGTAAGTTCATTTGGTCCGTAACAAACTCTGTAGTAAGGAGGCAGCCTTGGGCGCCGGTATCTAATAAGGCACGGGCTTCTGCGTAGTATCCAGACGAAGTTTTAACGTGAATTAAGGCCGTAGGTAAAAGAACAAGAGAATTGCGTGATACTGAAGCAAGGGCAGGTACAGGAGGGCTATCTAGTCAGAATTGTGAAGAGTCGTTTGGCTTTGAATGGAAGGCACGTTCATCCTGAGATCTTGGAGGAGGAGCGTGATAAACACGATCACTATTGGGTACAGGCGAAAATCGCCCGCCCGAACGCGGGGGTGAAGCTCTGTGGGAATTACGAGGTGAAAAGCTGTTATAGGCTCTAGTGCGTGGGAAAGTACGTTCCGTCAGGTCACGCGGCGGGGACGTCCTCGGCGAGTTTGAAGGTAAGGCTGCGACGTCGCGGTAGGAGCGTTCATGCTGATGCTTCACGGGGGCGTCATCGGCATAACACAGCAACGTATGATGACTAGAACGACGGCAGGTATTGCAGCGATAATCTCGCTTGCATTGAGAGATGGAGTGTTTATCTAGGCATCGATAACACAAACGGGCCTCTTTAACTACATTGACACGTTGACGTGTAGGAAGGCGAACAAACTCGGGGCATTCGCGTACGTAATGCGACGTACTATTACAAACGTGACACTTCGGTGTGGGTGCAAACGTAACAAATGTCTTCGTAGGAGGCGGAGACCGCGCGTTAGATTTCGGGAATCGAGTGGAGCTCGTACTAAGTGAGGCAGTAGTGTCGACGACCGAAGCACTACCTACATTGTCGTGATGCCTACATTCATCCTCTAAGAAGGTAATAAGTTGATCAAAGGTTGGAAGTTTATTAGGGTCATCACCAAAACGACGCTCAAAACGGGATTTTAATTCAGAAGGCAACTTCGCAAGGCATAGGTGTACCAGTAAATATGACCAATGATTAACAGGCAGGTCTAATCGTTCTAAACAACGGTAAGTTGAGAGAAGAGGGTTAAGAAACGATACACGTAAGCCGGACAACTTAGGTGAAATATTAGGTAGCATCATTATCTGCGCGATATGCGTATCTGCCAGGACGCGAAGGTTGTGATACCTACGCTTGAGAAGGTCACGAGCCACAGTATAATTGCCCGCTTCAATCTTAAGGTGCTGAATCAACCTACGGGGCTCATCAGACAAGGCACCGACTAGGTAATGAAGCTTTAAGGTAGGGGTCAAAGTCGGCTGATTGTCGACCACACTATCAAACTGGTCTATAAAACTAATCCATCCGTCGGGACGGCCGTCAAATCTAGGTATAGGTAGGTCAGGTAATTTACTAGCCGGGGTGTCAACAATCATGGACTTATTTTCCTTCAAGGGGGTACTAGTACGGGGAGACTCGAACTGGTGGGGTTTTATTTCCTCCAATCTTATTTTTAGGTCATCTACCTTGTCCCTCACAACGCGCATCTCGGTTTTAATTTGAACATATTCTTGTTCATAAATAGCAGGGTCAAGGTTTCCTAACAACTTAGAACAGGCAGCTCTAAACTTATCACACATAATTGGGAGGTCAGAAAGACGCGCACGCATGCGATTAACGGAGAAGGTCTCAAGGACGCGATGGGAATCATCAACCCAATCACTCACATAACGAATTTCACCTATAGCCTCATGGTATTCAGCCGTGTCCGTGTAAAGTAGGGCCCTCACGGTCTCGTTACTCGATTCAGAATCAGGCATGTTTGAAGTAGGTATATGTACTTACTTACACTAAAATCAATGGTAATTAATCAACACGTAATTTTCAAAAAGGCAAAGGAATGCAGGACGGCTCGGCGAAGGTGTAATGAACAAAATAGGTAAGGAATAATCGTAACTCGTAAATAGCTCGTATAAACACACACGTGGCGGAGGGACGGCGAACGTTATCAATAGCACAACAATAGGCAGGAATGCAAGTAATTAAAATGCGCTCGCGCACCCCGTAACACAATGATGAATTTGGATATTTATTTATTTATCGTCATTATGTAACTACTAGAAATGAATGGAACTAAGATGGCTACCGCGTGCAAAGGGGGAATGCAGATTTCACAATAATTACTAAGATAGAATGAGACGTTTTATGTAAAGGGTGGAAGCTAATTAATTACGTTAATTTTAAAATAATTATTTAGCCAAAGGTCCAAAATAAACTACGCTCTGCTACCAAAAGATGTTCGAGATCGGCAGTGGATTCAACGTGGTAGGCAAAAAATATAAGGGAGGTTTTGTCTGTCAGGACTCACCTATTATCCGCCAGTAGATGGTTTCCAGGTTGCAGGTGATCACCGAGGACACAGGCACAGTCACACAGGTCTTCAGATAAGTTTAAGGGAAAGCACACGCGAAAATTGAGCCCTGGTAGGTCAGTTTAGTGTCAAGGGAACAACGTCTCGAAAGCAACTACTTTACGGGGTTCTCATACAAGCAAAAAATAGGTAAGTACTCAAAATGATGTGCGTATGAGCGCGCGCCGTAAAATTAGGATGGCAACACAGGTTTCAATCAAATTATTGTAATGAACATCGCTATTTCCCAGGCACCAGTAGCTGCCAATAGTCGCGATCGGCAGATGTCTTTACACCGTGTTTAATGCCGTCCACTGATATAGTAGCGTTGTAACTAACATTCTTAAAAGATGAAATATGAAACCAAAAATTGCGCACGGGCGGGATTCGAACCAGCATCTTTCTGGCAATCCGGGCCAACTGCTCTTCCAATTGAGCTACCGTGCTGTCGGTCCGACCGCGCGAAATTCTTGGTCTCATTGATACGTCATTGCGTGACGTTAGCGCCATCTACCCGTCTGTTTATGCAACAGCGGGCCAAGTAGTTATTCTTTACAGAATAAATTCAACTTGGAAACCGACAGCACGGTAGCTCAATTGGAAGAGCAGTTGGCCCGGATTGCCAGAAAGATGCTGGTTCGAATCCCGCCCGTGCGCAATTTTTGGTTTCATATTTCATCTTTTAAGAATAAAATATGACACTGTGAGTGTTAAAAATATTGTAAAAACCATTGTAAAAACCACTAACATTCTTGTTTTGTTTACTAGCACACAAAAGTGGGATCACTCACCCGTGACGACTAGCAGTGACGTCATATTTCCCAGAAACCAGTAGCTGCCAATAGTCAAGATCGGCATCTGTCTTTACGATATGTTTAAGGCCGTCCACTGATAAAGTAGCGTAGTAACTAGCACTCTTGTTTTGTTTACTAACTCACAAGAGTGGGATGACTCACCCGTGTCGACTAGCAGTGACGTTATATTTCCCAGGAACCAGTAGCTGCCAATAGTCAAGATCGGCATCTGTCTTTACGATATGTTTAAGGCCGTCCACTGATATAGTAGCGTAGTAACTAGCACTCTTGTTTTGTTTACTAACTCACAAGAGTGGGATCACTCACCCGTGTCTGCTAGCAGTGACGTTATATTTCCCAGGCACAAGTAGGCGCCAGTAGTCGCCATCGGCAGCTGTCCTCACGCCGTGCCTGATGCCGTCCACTGATATTGTAGCGTTGGGTAGGGGACTGCCGATGTGGCTGTGAACGAAGCCGTGGACGCCTTTGTGGACCTGAGTGAAAGAAAATTAGTTTTATTTCAATCTCATTTTGCTTATACAGTTTGTATTGAACTGAGTTATGCGCTAGAAACGAGAAAAACGGGTATTTGTTTTATGTCTGTGTATATTTCCGAGTATTACTGAGCAGTTCAATATGAGACTTTATTTCTATAAATTAGGTTAGAAGTGTAGTTTAAACTTTAATTAGAAGTAGTGTAAAAATTGGTAGACTGAAATACATAAGTTCGAAAATTAAAATGGAGATTTGGCTGTGTGACAAAAGTATTATAGGTAGACCGCGAAGTTGATGTTAACTTTGGAGATAAAACTCCATAAAAAGACTGAGATTTCAATAGTTTCAATTGTTGAGATCTCGCTCGCCTGCGGGCAAAGGGGTGCGGGGGGACTTAATATTAGCATCAAGTGTCAATTTCCAATACCTGTTCAATGAAAGCCAGCAGCGCGTTTTTATTGTGTTGCCAATATGTGGGCAGGTCAGATTCCGGAGGGAACTTATAGCAGCCAAGTTCGAGAGTCAGCTCCATGTCGTTCGTGTGAAGGTAGTTCCAGTCTTGCATGCCTCCGGCTAATACGTACCTAAAAAGAAATAGGATTCAAATTAAAATAATGTAGACCACTTCATTGCGACTTCGCCTGCGGGGCAGCGGGGCGAGGGAAGGCGAGAGCGGGTTTCGTGAGGGGTGCGGGCGGCGTGGATACACTCAATGAAGCGGTTTACCTATAGTCGGTACACGGTTGCATAATTTAAATGTAGTATTTTTTGGGAAAGCCAAAATACATATCAACCCGCGAAACAAATGACTACCTACACCATTCGGAACCACACAAATCTCTTAGATATATCTTTTAATAGAATGTATACTAAATATTCATATGCATATTAATATTTAAATGTGACTTACCACTCGGCGCCGTTGGTAATGCCTTCAGGGAATCTTTCGTTCGGTACATTCTTGCAGGGCTGTCCTAAATGCATTTTTTCGTGATTCTGTAAGAAAATAAAAAAGTTTATTACCTTTTTTACCTATGTTTAATATTATAAAGCATTTCCTATTATTGCCTCTTGATCTATGAACGTAGATACACGAACAAACATTAAGGAATAAGTGCTGTTGTTACAACCACCTTTGTGAATGTTGATAAACTCCATTCATCTTTAGTCCAACATTGTAAACAATCTTTTTTGTAAATTTTAAAATTAAATCAGCAAATAATATTAATTTACTATTTACTTCAAACAGATCTCAGTGTTGAACGATGAATTAGATATGTATGTTGTAAGTTTTATGTTTATCTTGTCTCAAAAGGAATATTTTCGCTAAAAAGGAATGTCAAGATTGTTTACAATATTCGACTAGTGAAAAAAACGGACTTTACAAGCTCGTCAGTTCGAATTTGCTACCGACTGGCATAATAAACTTTATTTTATTTATTTATTAATAAAACTTATACTATAATTATAGGAGTGACCCAATGCGACTAGCAATGGATTGACGATGCGCATTTCAAAAGTACATGCATAAGCACGAACTAAACTGTCAAAAAACTAGCCAGGCGCAATCACATGCTCACTTTAAAATTAATGTTCAGACATAATAATACAATGAATGCATTTACAAAATGTTGAAGCACATGTTAAACTATACTGAAAATAGCTAAAAGTCGTCAATGATCATTTTTTGACAAAGTATAAACAAATTGTGTTCTACTAGTGCTGAGGATCACAGACCGTTCTTAATTCCGTGCTCACCACTGTTTATACAGTCGAGACCACATAAACAGTGTTCAATTTCCGCAATGAATTTCCACCTTTACGTAGAGCAAATAGAGTACTTTTTCATTTGGGTTACATATTCGGCAGATTTGGGTACGTCGATTTATACTTACGTCAGAATACACATGAGCCAAATGCATAAACACAGCGTCATCTGGCGACGCGTATTTCAAACCGGTCCTCATGTCAGGGTTGCCATCGTACGGATAATTCGCGACCAAAGCGCCGCCATGCAAGTTCGCGGACAAAACGAAAGGTATGGTCTGGGACCACGCCATCACCGCCTTTGTTTCTGGCTCCGGTGATTGGTTATCCTGGAATTTGTTAGTTATCACTCGTCACAAACTGTTATTTTAAAAAGTCATCCAGTATTTTTAGCTTTGAGGATGCAAAAGGTATTGGCAGACGCAAAACACATGCCTTCAAAAAAAGGATATCACTTCGGTGATCAGAATTCGACACAGATTTACATTCACCAACTAAATTTAACCTCACAAACTAGTCAATTCATACACTGACACATAATAATGGGTATATCCAGTAAGAAAATGTCTGTCTATTCGGATCACAGTAACTATATTACTAAATGCAAAATCTGTAGCAAAAATTTAAATCCTTCATGTATAGCAAATGCCAATTTCAGTTATAGGTTAACCGTGAAATTTTGGGGGGAGGCGTAAGGAGGCTCGTGCGGCGTCGCCGTCCCCGCGCCCCGCCACCCCGCAGGCGAAGTCTCATTGAAGCAGTTTACCTATAGTTCTGCAAGTATTAAGTAGTTATACAAACCTTGGTAGGTCCGAACTGATCAGGGAAGTTTCTGTTCAAATCCACGTCGTGTGCGTTGGCTCTCCCGCGCATACTGCTGTAGTCACCTGGAGTCATTAACCAAAAATTAAAGTAAAGAAGAATTTATGATTTATACCATTAAGATTCATGTATTCTTTCTTAATATGGTAAACTCGTTACTTGAATTATCGACTACCAAGACTTAACTTTGATCTAGTCAATTTATGTGATTTTAAGTGTATCTTAGGTATTTTGTTTAATGACAGAAGGTTATAGTTTATCAAATATTTACAATACAAGCATTCATTATTTGAGTTTAAAAAAATTTGACGTCACGATTACTGTATTTGATCAAATTCTATACTAGACTAGATTTAATAAGTGCCTCTAAGTTAGCTCTAAGCGGCTATCAAGACTTCCCAACAAGAACATTTTTCTTTTTACTTTTTTTATATTTACTAATACTCACGGACTCTAGACTTCTCATAGCCGTCAGGGTTCATACTCGGCAGCAGATGGACCCTCGTAGTGTTCAGTATGCGTTGCACCCTCTCATCCCCCGCGTAGTATCCGTTGCAGAGGTACTTCGCAAGGAGGAGCAGTAACTCCCGCCCCACTACTTCATTGCCGTGCATGTTGGCTACGTATTTGAATTCTGGCTTGCCTGGAATGGGAAGAAGAGTGGTTAGAATTAGGAGTTTAATTCTTTTTTTTTTTTTTTTTTAATTATTTTGTTAATTTATTTAATAAGAACACATACAGAGTACAATCCATACAAAAAAGATAAGGCTTAAAAACTAATAAATGTCTAGATTTTAGGTTTTATCGGTAGATAGGTTTTGTTAACTGTTAATGTCAAATATATCAGCTTGGATTGGTTTCAGCTCTTTGAGTAGTAGACTTTTAGACATTGTTATGGTACATAACGTTTCTTTTAAATACATAACTTATGTATTCAAAGAAAATGGCTTTTGGGCAGGCTATCTTATACGTTACGTACGTACTTGATACGTGCTATTCTATTTCTGTTTTTATGACGAATGGTAAAAACAACTTTAAAAATAAGAACAAATAATCTAGTTGCTTAGTTTCTGACTTTTTACGATGACAATATGATGATACTCTTTTAAGATTTTATTAATGACAAACAAGAAAAAATTGAAACTAAGACATGCAACATAAAAAAAATAAGACTAACCTATTCAAAAACAAAACCATTTCCTTGTGGCAAGGAGGCTATAATAGATATATACTAAAGGCTATATACTCTTTTTAATGTGTATTGATTTATATTTTGTCTCCGCGCTCAGGGCCCAGCGGATTTTATATATTTTTTATAAATTTCTCTACATTTTTCTGAACTCACCCGGTATATGCTTCCCAGGATGCTGCGTTACTTCTAAAACGTACAGTTCTCTTCCCTCCACCGACTTCCCGATGCTGGTTAACCTTGTGATGTCCGGAAACTTCCCGTTCAGGTCTTTTAAGTACTTCTCCATGGCCGTATAGTTGTGGTGGTGGAAGTCCAGAGCTGAAATGCCGTCGAGGTCGTGACGCGCCTTCCTGATATGCTCTGGAGATTTGCCCGACATTAGCTTTGGGTGGGAATGGGTTAAGGAAGGTTGAAGGGTTAGTGTTGTGAGTGGAGAGAAGAAAGTGACAGCGCCATCTATGTGTAATGGAAATGTGTTTTAAGTTGAGAGTAGCCGTATAGGAAAGTTATTGTAAGAAAGGGCATTTTTTTAGATAGGCATGTTTAATTATTATATTAGTTTGTAAGAAAAGCTGAAGACCTTTTCAGGGATCCGAATAAGCATCAAAAGTTTTTTTAAATATTAGTAGATTCAAGTGTATTTTTGCAATATATGGATGTCTCCAATTATAAGTCATCTTGAACGTTTACTGAATTATAATAATTTTATTTTTAAACTTTTGCCATTATTTTATTTTCATTTTATATTTTTTGCATTTCAGGGCATCGAGGATATGTTAGGATATAAGAAGGAAAACTAAATAAGCAAATAAAGGGCAAATCTACAAGCATAAAAGAATAAGAAAAACCAACCACCAAAACACTAAACTATTAAAAACTAATTAGTTTTATGTCAATAAAAGAAAAATAAGACTAAGGTACAAGTTCTATGTCGCCTACAAACGCAGTGCTCATGGAAAACCAACAAGAAATAAAACAAATAATAGCAAAAAAATCTATCTTATTTTAAATAAAATACCCCATTTTAAACAAAAACAGTCCTCTGAGCTGATTGATAACTGTATCGATTCGTTACGCATGCGTCATGGAACCGCTACCATTAAACAAATGAAATGAGGAAGAAAGAAGGTTTTCAGAAAAACATTAGACCCAATAAAAAACTTTATTGAATTCTTTCACATCTTTTTCATAATGTCATAGAAATATAAATGTTTGAATTCTAAGTCACGTTATTGGCTTGTCACATCTAAACTTTTGCGATTGGTTCACAAGATATAGTTAACCACGTTTTTTTAAATACGTGTGACAAGGTGAAGATGTAAATATCAAGTAATGTAAGTCTTTGGACAGTAAATTAATGGGCAAGAACTCTACAGAACTGTATAGGTAGACCGCTTCATTGAGACCTCGCCCGCGGGGCGGTGGCGAGAGCGGGGTGTGTGAGGGGTGCGGGCTGTGCGGATACCCCCGCCCGCGCTCCCGCACCGAGCGTTTGCCTTCCCCCGCACCCCACCGCACCGCAGGCGAAGTCTCAATAAAGCGGTTTACCTTTAAATGGAATGTATTACATGAAAACCAACACCTTTTACCGCAATTTACAAGCGAATGATATTTAAGAATATGATAATAACTAGATCACCAATATAATATTAATAATAATAATGTACAGTCAGGAACACATTTTAACGTTTTGGCACATGTTTTAACAATTTAAGGAATGTATTAATTTGACACTAGTAAATGATTACTAACTACCATTACCTTACTCTAATTATTAGTACATTAGTGACATTACATAAATAGTTACGCGTATAAATACACAAATCATTAATTGAATTAATGAATTCTCAATTAAAATATTAAGTAAAACGCATAACACATTGCTTTATTTTACTGTTTCGTGCTCAAAATAAAGTAGCATGTCTCAAATTTGAATTATAACAACCAATAGAAAAGTCAATAAAAGTTTTCAAATAACTATAAAAATAATGAGATCTAATTTGGAATGACTAGATGTTATCACCAATTAATACCAGAAAACTTAAATAAAAACCTTTACTTTTATTTTTTATCTCTGTTTGTCAGGTTTCTCTTAAAACCTACCTAAATACGTATACAATAAAAATTTATCTATCCTAAATTGAGATAAATCGTAAGTCAAGCTTACTTTTATTAAATTTAACGATTGAGCAATAAAAATTCTCCCTAAAGGACTAAATTAGGCCCCATTTTAATTGAGCATGTATACGTGATAGAACCCGGTTTCAAAAGGTATTAATGGCACATACGTAAGATCATCTCAATACCAATTATTTATCGGGTTCTTTTAACTTTTGATTTTTGAAGTATTGTAGCTACTACTAATATCAATGCCTGAGCCTTTTAACAAGATTGAGTACAGTTTCCTCTTACCCTGAATGGGGAAATGTTAAGAGTTACTAACATTGGGAAGCAAAATGTTATAGTGTCAGTGTAATTATATAAATTAGTGACAAAAGCAACTATCAGGTTATATTTAAATATAAGTTCAAGTGTGGCGGAGAACAAATATGTTAGTGACAAATACAATATAAAAAACCCAGGGTGGTGAGGTGTCTCTTTAAAAGTTATATATCTGGTCTCGAATTATTAAAACACAAAGGATTATTATACTAGGCAACTACAATAAGAGTACAAAAACTTGTGAATGTTTTTTTTTCATCAGTATAACTTTAAATTGATCTTTTAAGTTTTGATCTATTTATAACAGTATAAGTATCCTTATCTCCTATTTTAAATATCTTCCAAGGATATTGAATATGTGAACAATTAACCATATAAAATTTATAAACTGTTCACTCAATATATTTTCAAAATTATGAATTGATGATATCGCTGTCATTTAGAAAACACACAATATGAGTACAATTCAGAACCATTCGATGGCGTTATACCACTTTGGAAACATTACACAATGCCTTTATTATTGCATATACCGCGATGATCACAGCTAATGATCAGGCTAAGTGGCACCATCTTGTTATATCCATAACTTTGACAACTATTTGAAGTTTCTTATAGTTAAAACGACGCGACCAAGCCCAAGTATAATTTCGTTAACTCCTAAGAGACACCTCACTACGCCCCAACCGCCACCAGCACAAACCCGAACCCTATCAAAATCAGTCCAGCCTTAACAACACACGCGGTGGACACGAGTCCGTCAGTGCGGACCGACTTACCGTCCGAGCGGCGGTGGACCGTCAGGTTGAGGGTCAGCGCCTCCGAACCGAGCGGCGGGACCGTCACTGTAATGGGCTCTGAGTCGTATCTGAAGGTAGAGATATATTTTATTAACCCCCGACGCGAAGTTATAAGTTTAACGTGTCTGTCTTTGGTATCTTTCCGTTATTTTTTTTTTGTGTCATAGATAATTTTATCCCGAGTGTTCTTAGTCATGTTCCATGAAAAGTTTTGCGGCGATGCACTGTAGCATACCATGTCCCGCTAGCCGATTTCGACAACGGTGGCCAGCACAACGACTAACCGACTGCGCGGGACATATTATAGTGCACAAGTGTGTGCGCAAACACAGGTGCACTCTCTATTCCTTTTACTCTTATAGCCCGATGGGACAGCAATCTGACACGACCGGAGAGAGATCAGGTGAAGGACCAACGGCTTTACGTGCTTTCCGAGTTAAGGGGGTGGGGCTAAACACCGCCAACTTCCAAACTCCGAGCTTCCCTGAGAATTTCTAAACAGAAAAACCCAGGTACATATTTTTGGCCCAACCCGGGAATCGAACCCAGGACCTCTGGTGCAGCCGTCGCTTTAAAATGCGACCCTCTAACCGCTGCGCCACCGAGGGAGTTATAGCATACCATGACCGTGCTAGGAACGTGTCGGGCAAAACATATATCTTTGTATTGAAATCTATGACACTTTGCGCTAAACCGTTCCGTGACCGACCAACACCGTCGCGTGCCATGCAGCGAGCGTGTCAGCACCGGCAAAATACGTTCTCGCTCCATATAACTTCAGTAGGCAAGGTAGAGCGTATCGTGTTGCTTTTTGTGCCTGGAGGTCTACTACGAAAAAAGAAATCCGTCAATACGATTATTGTTTTTCGGATCCGAAATATTGTTAGTATGGAATCCTAACTACGAAATGCTTCGGATCCGCACAACGATTATCGTTTTGCCTAGCACGGGCTATACGGGCATGGTAGGTATGGTTGGTTTAGTGAAAAATACCTTTAAACCCGTCGAGTCTTTAGTCTCATTGGAGGGATATTTCCAAGACAAGTGACCAAGCATCTTCTATCGCGTCCTATTGGAGCTGAGGCATTATTTTAGAGTCCTTTTCTATATTACTTATATTCAGATTACTACCGAAGGTAATAACATAAAATATACAATGATAACTTTAGATACGTACCCTCTAGCAGTGGCGGAAATATTGTAGACACCGGGCATCAAAAGACGCCAGTAGACGCCCTCGTCCGTCACCTTCTCAGGGTGGTTGATGCCTTCCACGTTCACGAACGCGTCCTGCAAACGAGAAAAAACAAATTTATAGTCCGATTTTTTTGCTAGTCGAATATTGTAAACAATCTTTTGCGAGTGCGCCATAAGAATGCCGCGTATGTTATGGTCACAGGCACACGTGTTTCATAAGACGTTTTTCAACACACTTGCGAGGAAAAAACAACTCTTCATTTTTTAATTATTAAAACAGTTAGTAAAAGTAAAATTTTTCGCATAAATATTATTTGTTGCTAAAATAAAAGTTAGAACCCGACTAAATTATATCGCTTTTTCTTCTCCTTACTTACGACTTGGTACTAGGGTACAAATGTAAATTGGTCGGGTTAATAAACTAAAGGCACCCGTTCAATAATATACTGAAAAAAGCACGCGTGTTTAATATCTAGGATTAAGTCCTATCATCGGTGGAATAAAGACGTCGTTTTGAGCAAGTGTGTTAAAAAGAATGTCAAGATTGTTTACAATACTAGACAAGTAAAGATAAACGGACTTTAAGTCGCTTTACCATAGACAAGATAAGAAGAAGGTCTATTTCATAGCATCTGGTGAGGTCTAAAGCAAGTTTACTTTGTGAATATTTATTTGTACCTTGACAGGGTTGCCATCTTCATCCAGGACATAGCCCTTGACACCCAGATGGGTTTGCTCCATAAACGACAGCAGCGGCTCCTTGTTTACGGCCCAGTAGTGAGGCAGCTCGGCCGGCTCAGGGTATTTGCAGCACGACAGCTCGAAGGTCACCTCGAAGCAATCACCATAGAGGTAGTTGAAGTCTTGCATGCCACCTGGAGATGGAGAAAGGGGTGTGTGAATTGTGTGATAAATTATGGTGACTTGTCTAAGCTGAATCAGCACAACGCTGACGCATAAAGATTGTTAAATGAATACGTACATCGCTGCTGCATCTGCGCAAATATCGGTTTTTCCATACAAAATTTCACTCCCCTAATGTATGATTTTCGGGACCACATTATCATTTTCGGGGTCAGCGGATTACAGTGTGAAGGAGTCAGACAGATAGACATACTAAGGCATGTATATTAGTATGGATTGCGTCAAAACCGCGCTTCTATTTGCGCAGTAATGATCTATTTAAACACAAATCAGTTTACAGTGATTGCTGTTATAGTCGACTTTGGCCAGTTTCGCAAAAACTTTTAATTTCAATCTGTTTTATAAACCGTTGTGATGATTTGCGTTTTATAACCACTTTATGAGTTTTGTTTATATAAAAACTTAAAACAATGTTTTACGACTGTATTACACAATATAAGACGTTTTTATGATTGACCGACCACTACTCTATATCTCTGTATTTGTTTAGATTTTGTATAGTACATGATAGATAACATTTCAAAGAGGTCAACGACGCTTTCTGTGTTTGGGAATGAATCATAGAAAAGGGAAGTCCCTCGTTTTGTTATTACCAAGTGTTATTATTAAGTCCACAGACGGTGACTCCGCCGGTGAAGTTGTCTAGGGGACACGTGTTGCTTATGTCCTCGTGTCGCGACGCAAACGAAAACGCGAGGTCAAATTTAAAATTATTTATTTCCTTCACAAAATATTGGTGCTTAATCACCTAGTAAGGGAGGGCTCACTCAAGCTATAAAGGTTAATTTATGAATGTTAATTAATTAATTACTGTACCTTTGACAGAGTACCAGTCGGCGCCGTTGGTGACTCCATCTGTGAAGTTGTCTGGTGGACACGTGGTGCCTTTCTTCATATCCTCGTGTCGCGATGCAAACGTGTGAGCAAGGTGCTTGAACACCTTGTCGTCTGGCGTCAGGCTCTCCACGCAGCAATCGCGGCCAGTGCTGGAATGACACGAATATTTGTTACTATTATAAATCTATCTCTCTCTAGCGTGATGTTTTATAGCCCATTGGCTTCCCCGATAAATAAGGTATGTAACACAAAAATATTGGTACAAATCGGTCCAGCAGTTCCTGAGATTAATGAGTTCAGACAAAGAAACTCTTCAGTTTTATAACATTAAGTTTCGATCTAGGCAGATAATGTGACACGATCTTTAAAGATGTGGTCAAAGAAGAAGGAAATTTAAACACTGCGACTTTTAAGGATTGAAATGTTAATATACATTGCACTTGTAAAAAGCAACTGTGACCCAGTGACAGACGAGGAATCGAACCCCGTGTCTTACGCTATCACAAAAACTATAAATTGGCTTCCTTCATCTTAACCGATTGTTAAAATATTTGTAAAAATATTTTCCTTCGGATTTTGTGAGAGAAATCTCGCAACATTGATGCATCGGCTTGCATCGGTCACGCAGGTCACGCAGCCAAGCACTTGCAAAATTCAAAAGGCTTGTTATTGTGACAGTGGCCGAGTGGTATAGGCATACGCCCGGATAGCGTAAGACACGGGGTTCGATTCCTCGTCTGTCACAGAGTCACAGTTGATTTTTACAAGTGCAATTTATATTATTGAGTTTGTATAGTGACAAAACACTATAATCAACACTATAAATCAAACAAAAATCAACTATTTGAAATGTTAAATTTGAAATCCGCACAAAAGATTCGTCAATCAAAATTGATCGCCTTGGTACAGACGACAGCACGTCAAGCTATACACTGCGGTATCTAATAAAGGCTATTTTTCAACAAAAAAAGTATAGACTGATGTGCTGTCGACTGTACATATATCGCAGTTGCAGTGTTTAAAAAAAAGCTTTATTCTGATAATTGTCTAAATTCTGGTAACATGTTAGTACAATTTCAATATTTTCGAAAAATCATACTTTACATCTAATAATGTCAGTCACTTAGCATTTTATTATATGAGTTTAACTCTTATGATAAAAAAGGCTCGGTAAAAAACGGTGATAGTAAACATTACAAAAATTTTATTTTTTATAATTTTCATGTGAACTATTTCAAAATGTATACTTACATTGAATCATCATAGGGATAGCTGGCAACAACAGCTCCACCATGCAAGTTTCCACTTAGAACAAATCGTTTCCCCATGACCCACTTCATGAGTGCTATGGTCTCTTGCTGTCGGTGACCAAAGAGGTACTCTTCGTTGTCTGACTTGTCCGAGTCGAATTGGTCAGGGAAGTCTCGGTTTAGGTCGAACCCGTTGGCATTGTTACGACCAATGAAGTTGGCCTGTGATTCGCAACCTACCTGAAAGGTTTTTATTAAATTAAATACTGGAAATAGACAAACCTCTTTACAGTGATTTTGATTGTTGACAATGACTTTTTTTTAAAGATTAATATCTGTATATTAAGTTTAATTAAGCAAGTCATACAGCGAGAGGTAGAGAAAAATGGAGCAAAACTCTACTACACTGGTGTCTTAGTTATGGGAAAAGAGATAGAGGTCGCCAGAAGAAAATGTGGGAAGATGAAATCGTGGAAAATAGCAGGAAAAACATGGACTAGGACAGGACAAGATAGAAAGGAATAGAAAAAATTGGAGGAGGCCTTTGCCAAGAGGCAGACAGAAATCAAAAACAAATACTAGGTAAGAAAACTCCAAAATGAAAAAAAAAAGTTAATTTCTGAAGAAAGGCTATAAAAATAAAATAAAACTGGGAATTAGCAAGAGAAGTAAGTACAAGTACTTAGGGCATTTTCTACCAGTCAGCTTTCAAAATGTTTAAGACAGTATTTGTAATCAATAATCAATCATACTTTGTTTTTCACTAAAAAATATAAACCTAATAATAACTTTTAGTTTTAACTTTACAACATGTATTTTAAAAACCTACATTTACCATCTTAACAAACACTATTAATATGGAAAGGTGACATTGTCATTTTATTTGATAAAACTCCAATAAATTTTAAAGGAAAAGTGAAATGATATCATCAATATGAATGGCTGGACAAACAAGTTTATGTTATTATCTGAATTTATAACTATTTGCAGCAAATGACTTGACCTCTCTGCAATAAACACCTCTTTATGAGTTTATCAAGAGAGAAACTCACTTGTACAGAATAATATTATATGCATATGCAACTGTTGACTTGTTGTGTTACTAGTCTGGGTATTGTATTGTAAAGCATCACTCACAATCTTAATTACCATAACACTGCAACTGAGATTGGAAACTAGCTCATTGCAAATCGAGTACTGTAGTAAATTCATTAAAGAAAATCAGAAACATTTTAATATTTTACACAACAAATTAATACTTCAGCTACATGTCAGCAGATTCTGGCTAAACTTATGACAAAGAAATTTACAGTCCAACAAAGATTACAAAAAGATAAACTGCACATAACATAAAAAAATTGATAACTACACACAAATGCAACCTAGATTAGTTTATTTTTGCATTATCATCTTATTTTTAGAAAGGAAAATAATAAAATTTGAAGACTTGTTAAATAGAAATGTTGCTAGCTTATCAAATGTTTTAGGACATTAATATCTCAACAACAAAGTGGTCGCATGTTAACACGTTCCGGGACAGTGACCACCTACAGGCGTGAAAACAATAAAACATCTATTGTGTCTGGAATAGTGTCCCGGAACGTGTTAACGCCTAACCATGGAATTTCTATTGTCTCTCGTTTACATATGCTTGACGAGTTAAGTAACAGTATAATAAGGAAGTTAAAAAGTATCTTTATAATAACTGTACATTACCTGACCTTGATTAAATTAATATGTATGCACTGTTTGGATAATAAAACTAAAAGTAAAACTATTCAAGAAAAGTAAATTCCATAATGTTTAGCATGGAGTATAAATTTAAGAAATAAAAGTAAACAACTGATAATAATGCTAATGTTATTTGCATTCAAGAATCACCTGACAAACATAAGGCTACAAAAAGAAATGGCTTACCTTACTGCTATCAAAACCATCTGGATTCAGAGACGGCATCAAGTGAATATCAGTGTTGTTTACCAGCTTCGTGACTCGATCATCTCTTCCGTAATTCATGAGCAGATATTTGGCCAGATCTATCACCAACTCCCGGCCAACAGCTTCGTCTCCGTGCATACTGGCGACATACTTGAAGGCGGGCCTGGTCTCGTGAGGCTGCCCTACATCTTTTGTGATCTGTATCACCAACAATCTACGCCCTTGAACCGACTTTCCGATGGAATAAACTTTCGCCAATTCCGGGTACGACTTTTCCAAATCACTGAAGAGTTTCTCCAAATCTGAAGACGTGGTGTACTGAGGCTTGGACTGAAATAGGTCTTCGTCTTTTTCTACAGTGCGTGGCGAAATTTCTTTCGCAAACAGAGTCACAGAAACCAGAACAAACAAACACGTGTGATGAAGGGAACCCATTTTACGCGAATGCTGTGCCCGCCCTCTTATCAGAATACAGGGAACTCCTACTTTATGACACGTAAACAACACTTGTTATCACCGTAAACATAGTACGGTAAACTGATTAGTAAAAACAAATTACAAAATTAAATTTCGCCCAGCCCACCGATGACAACAGCTTACTCATATGCTGGCTGAATGAATGGGTGAGTGAAGTTTTACGCGGACGGAACTGACTGACGTTAGTTTGACTTAATGACTCGAACGAATGAATGAACAGCTGTTTTTTTATGAACAGTAGAATAGTGTTGTAGAAAGTCGATAAAACATTATTGGTTTTGGCACAGATAATATAATACTACTGTTTTGGTAAGGTAAGGAGGACATGGGCCCCTATTTTTGAATCGCTTGGATATTGCGAGTGATTTTCGTTCGAAAACGATTTTTTTTCTATGACTTTTGACACTACGTCGAACGAAAATCACTCGCCATCTTGAAGCGAATGATTCAAAAATAGGGGCCATGGTTATTATCACTGAATAGATAAATAAGGTTAGAAATGCCCTAGTCAGTGCAGCAGAGGTGAGCTAGTTGTGAGCATATGCATGAGCAGAACTTCAGTCGCGTGACAGGAGCGTTGCAGTAATATTCTGCAAGAACAGCGATTTTGTTTGCTACCTTAGCACGCAATGTATCGCATCCAATTTGCATGGTTCGCTTGCGTACACAACGATAGGGATGTAAAAATAAAATGGCATTTTATTTAACTCATATCCTATAATTCATATCACAATAACTTGTGCATAGTTTGCTAAACTGAGGAACTTAACTAACACTTACAATAAAAACAAGGCAAACCACCGTATTAAACATTATTATACAACAAATACAACTTATTCACTTATCATAATGAACACAAATTACAGGCTTGTGCGATTGGGACTTATTATGACGTTTTAAAGCTCGCTTTATTTTTAGACAAATTAAAAGTTAAATTAAACCTTGATCTTGGCTTAAATCTTATTAGCTTTAGGAAGGGCGACGTATCTAATTGGTTTACAATCACATATTTATACAACCAAAATAATCGTTAAATCGATTTAAATCCATCGTAAGTTTACTTGACAGAACTACTGTAAAGTATACTCAAGTTATGCATATGAAAGGGTAAAGTTAGGCTGGAGTCAATATAGTAACTCAAATACTGTCAATACATGTGAATATTTTTTCGAAAATCTACATTATTAACAACGTATGCATGCTTAACGTGTATTTTTTTTTAAATATTTGTGCTAAAATTGGACTGACAATGAGCAAGCAACTGTAAAATTGTATAAGTATTGAAGACATTAAAATGTCGGCACATTACGTACAAGTAAATGCATCCAAAGTATATACAGATTTGTATCAAATATTCTTAAAATAAGGCACAAGACAAGTTCACAACACGCAATATATTAAAATACTCTATGAACATACACTTAAGGTACAGAATACTATGGCAACGATTTAGGTAGTTAAATAAGTTCACGCATCTACAAAAGTTCTGTGTTCTTATGTGAGTCTTTTGAAGTAGGCAAGCTGTTTGGTGAACTTATGCGAAAAGTAACTTAAACGGCGGCAAGTATCATTACAATATAACAAAAAGGTACTCGAGGTAGGTAATTTTAATTAAAACAAGAAGTACTTACGGGTTAATATTATATCAGAACAGAATAAAATACCCAAAATGAACATTTCTGTACCAAAAATATACTTTTTACAAAGTCACACACTTTTCTACAATAAATACTAAAACTAAAAATAGCAAGGACGGTACAGAAAACCATAATACACAGCGGGAATACCTTTATAAAAAAAATACTGTTAAATACAAAAAGATTACAAAAATATCTAATTGTCTTATTCTAGAGAGAAGAATTTGTGTATACTCGTCATACACATTTTAACAAACTTTTTAATTTACAGTTTGTGCATTCCTACATTTATTTACATCGTCTAATAGACCTGGAAATAAATAACCCAAGGTTTGGGTTAAAAGTTAAATATTAAAATAATTGACTGAGCAAGTTTATTTTTTAAGGAACAACAACAAATAGTAGTTCTACAACCGTTAATTCAGGCATCGTAAGACACATTACGGTGTTATTATTAGTTTCTTACGTCGAGTGTAAATGCAGGTCAAGTTAAAATTGGAACTGAAAAAACCTTATTCTAAGTTTTACGTAAAGATGAAGGTAGCATAGCGTTGTCGCAATGGTGTGATGAGTGTAAAATTTTATCGATAACGTAATAATATCGATAAGTAGCGAGGCACAACACTATTTACTAGACAAGCTGTCAAAAAGAACTTGTCAGTCCCTTTCAAAAGGTTAGTTGCTCAATTGTATTATTGGATTATGCACCTTATTACGTTGTCTTAAGGTGTCGCTGCCACGAAGTGTTCAGTCCAGAATATGTTGGCCAAAATGCCGGCGATCATGAGTGAGAAGTAGATGACCACCGCAGCCCACCAGAGGCGCTTCTCCCATTTTCTCTTCTCGAGGTTCCGCAGAACTCCTATTCCTACGAGGAGACCTGAAATGAAACATAAAAACAATAAGTTTGTAACATAATATTTTCTTATAATCCTACTACTATTATAAAGGCGAAAGTTTGTAAGTATGGATGTATGGATGTTTGTTACTCTTTCACGTAAAAACTTCTGAATGGATTTGAATGAAACTTTACCACAATATAGCTTATACATCAGAATAACATATAGGCTACAATTTTTGAGGATTCTAATGTGAGGTCGTAAAAAAACACCTTTTTTTCGCTACTAGACGGGACGAACCTGAAGTCCACGCGAACGAGGTCGCGGGCAAAAGCTAGTTATAAATAATAGCCAGACAACACATTAATTGTTTTGGTTTCGAAGTAAGGAATTTTCTTCCTTGTGTTACGAGTACCTGACAACGATTATGACGGCCCCCGTCATAATCGTTGTCAGCTGGATGATGGCGAACTCCATCTCAGCGCGGTTCTGGTAACCTTTGTCATAGAGAGATGACGTACCGGCTAAGGCCCCGGCTATGCGCGC
Organism: Pyrausta aurata; assembly: GCA_963584085.1. Classification (NCBI taxonomy): domain Eukaryota; kingdom Metazoa; phylum Arthropoda; class Insecta; order Lepidoptera; family Crambidae; genus Pyrausta; species Pyrausta aurata. Next base: position 1,831,042 of record OY757273.1, on the reverse strand, counting down.
GACGTAGCCAATGTTCTGTGTGCTATGCCGCCAGTAGCGGTCGTACACCGCTGTGCCCATGTCGACAGACGCTAGCAACACGAACACGCCCGGTTCTGTTAACCTTTGTCTTAGAGAGATGACGTACCAGCTATGGCCCCGGCTATGTGCGCGACGTAGCCGATGTTCTGCGTGCTATGCCGCCAGCAGCGATCGTACACCGCTGTGCCCATGTCGACAGACGCTAGCAACACGAACACGCCCAGTTCTGTTAACCTTTGTCTTAGAGAGATGACGTACCAGCTATGGCCCCGGCTATGTGCGCGACGTAGCCGATGTTCTGTGTGCTATGCCGCCAGTAGCGGTCGTACACCGCTGTGCCCATGTCGACAGACGCTAGCAACACGAACACGCCCAGTTCTGTTAACCTTTGTCTTAGAGAGATGACGTACCAGCTATGGCCCCGGCTATGTGCGCGACGTAGCCGATGTTCTGCGTGCTATGCCGCCAGTAGCGGTCGTACACCGCTGTGCCCATGTCGACGGACGCTAGCAACACGAACACGCCCAGTTCTGTTAACCTTTGTCTTAGAGAGATGACGTACCAGCTATGGCCCCGGCTATGTGCGCGACGTAGCCGATGTTCTGCGTGCTATGCCGCCAGTAGCGGTAGTACACCGCTGTGCCCATGTCGACAGACGCTAGCAACACGAACACGCCCAGTTCTGTTAACCTTTGTCTTAGAGAGATGACGTACCAGCTATGGCCCCGGCTATGTGCGCGACGTAGCCGATGTTCTGCGTGCTATGCCGCCAGTAGCGGTAGTACACCGCTGTGCCCATGTCGACAGACGCTAGCAACACGAACACGCCCAGTTCTGTTAACCTTTGTCTTAGAGAGATGACGTACCAGCTATGGCCCCGGCTATGTGCGCGACGTAGCCGATGTTCTGCGTGCTATGCCGCCAGTAGCGGTCGTACACCGCTGTACCCATGTCGACAGACGCTAGCAACACGAACACTAGCAGCTGGATGATCGCGAACTCCATCTCAGCCCAGTTCTGAAAATGAGAGGCAAATAAATTAGTTATAATTTCACTGTCCTCCGCTTAGACACCAATATTGTAGCATGGTTGCGAATCGACTCGCACTAGCGTTGCCGTTGCCACTCGATACTAACATTACCAGACGGTGACCTATACATCGCAAAAATATCTATAGTATTGATACTAGTTACTGTTATTCCCATATTTAGTAATGGTATCGATAGTAGTTTTGACATTTATCTTCAATACTAATAGATAATATTGCAGTATAACGACACTAATGATCAAGCAAAGCTATCGATGTCGATATTATAAATGATTTCCGAGGTCCACCATCCATAGTTCGGTAACGCTAACTCTCACCATTCATTCATCGTATTGCGTTTTTTTACACGAATATAGATAGTGCCATCAACGACGGCGCGCCCCTCCACTCGTCCAAATCGTTTATAGTACATGTGTGCAAGCTTTTTCCAACATTTGAATTGAATTTGGAACATCATAATGACTTATGAATGACAAGCACACTACAAAAAATACACTCAAAGGGAAAGATACTCTACTTAGATATAGTTTCAAGTAGGTATGGTTAGCTACTAGACGAGTAATATTTTTTTTAAAATTGCACTTGTAACATTTTTACTATTGAAGTAAACGAAACACGTAAGAACGTTTTATAACATTTAATTGTCCTGCCTTCGTCTCTGAGATTTAATTGACCATGTAGTAGGCCCTGCTACGCGTCCATTCACTCGCACACAGGTTTAGCGCAAGAAAGAGAAGGTAAAAAACTAGTATCCCTCCCTCCTTCCTGCGCCTCACAGCACTGCCAGCCGCCTGTCGCTCATTCGTGTCCGTGCGCGCGCGCCGTTCCGACGCACGCAGTAACCACAGCAAAAAAGAAAAAACCGTTAAGTTTTTTATTTCGTGCTAAACGAAAGTTACCTTATTGTGATATTCATACTGAAAAAATTAAACTGTGAACGTGAACTGAAGTTAAACGCATAACCCAGCGTGGCTGCTACATGCATGCTTTACGCTTCGCGGCCGAGCTATTACGAGATACTAGCCAGTCCGCATTTTAACGCTCCGAATCAATACGCGATATTGATCTGTAGCAATTTTTTGTCCGAGCTGGCACGTGATGCCAGCCAGTCCTAATTATCTTGAATCGAGACGTATGGTATGCGTTGCTTTCAATAAACCTACCCTTATTGAAAAAAGTGAACTAATGGGGCCACAAAGGCATTTCATTAAAAATGTTAAGCAGCGCTGACAACGCGCCATCAGGGCCTCTCAGTGTGAAGCGTTCCTCGCCCACACTCATCAAGCCCCAACAGGCATCATAGTGTGTCCTGCCTGTGCCAACTGCCAACGCGACGCCATGCGCCGTGAATTGCTTGTTTGTTACGGTGAACTACCGTCCAACAATCCTAGCGCTTCAACGTCTCGCGCTCGAAATCAGAATCCGACCAAATAAAGGTAAGGTCTTTTTTCATTAAAGCTAGCTAAGCTTGAAGCCGTACCACGTGTTACGGGCTACCGTATTCCATTCGTGGTAAAACCACGACCGAACACTTGACTCAGTCAATCTTTTGACATAGATTGGAATTGAGTTTAATGTGAGCTTTTACACTTACAAACAAAAGGAGCAATATATATGTTTTACTAAGTACTTTTTTGTAAGCACCGAAAAACAATAGTGGCAGCAGATTTATTTCAAATCTAATAAATTTATATTTATTTTGTACATTTTTACCTGAAATTTTAAAAATGAAAGACTTAAGAACACTATAACTGCCTAGACTGATAAACATAAGTACGTATAGTGCCACCTGCGATGCGGTGCACGCTCCTTATTTTTTTTCCCAAAGCTCTAAAAACGGTACTGTATACATCGATACTACATAGCTCACAATATTATGGTCTTATGTCTGCAATTGATTACAACTCTTTTTTATTTATTTCTGGCTAATGGCTATAAAACTTGTCTTGCTAGACAATGCTATAGAAAACATAACATCGCTTATTAAATGAAATATTTAACATTACTTAAATATCGAAGTTTACGGATTGTATAAAAAGAAGACAATTATTATTTTTTAAGTAAGCAAGTTCTTACTTACATTTCTGTTTTCTACTCAATGCATATGGTTGGGTCCATATAAGAATTATGTAAAACTGATTTTATTTACTCATTTATTTATTGCTCACAATTTAAATAGCTATACTAATAATATTGAGCTTTGCTCATTAACTGGCATTTGTATGATTCTGAATGGTGGAATATTTACAGTAGGTACTTATTCAGTCTTGAAATCCAACTAAGATTTGTTTCACTCCTCAGTTAATTATTCGGTACAGCTTAGATTTTATTAACCGATGTAACAACAACCAGCTGGAAAGCGTAATGTGTTTTTGGTTTATACCAAATTACCAATGAGTTCTTGTTAAATTGCGAAATCAATATAGCACTACCGTCATATTCGATTTAAATAGGTAGACGGTAATGAATTGTTTTAGATGCTATTTTATTTTTCGAAAAATATGGTGTGATATGCACTAAACTTTTCATGTATGCTTCTTAGATTAAATCGTCGCAAAGTTCGGTACTTAATGTGAAGTCTGAAAAACTAAATAAAGATCTGTGTCCATTATCTTCAGAAAAGGCGATGCCTGAGCCACCGCCAAAAAATTGTGACAACCATAGGTCAACTTGAATTGACTTTAGTTTTTTATGGGCTTGTTTTTTTTCTCACCATTTACCACCACAAACACCACCGAAGAATAATTCAAACATAGAATGACCTATTGTTTGAAGTACTATTATTATTCTTTATATTTTTTGGCTATATTTATTCCACTATTTACACGCCTACGTTAAAGGTTGGATAAATAAAAGACATGGTCATTATTGTACAAATTACAAAAATCGATCTTTTTAAAACAAAAGGCAGCAACGCAGCATCAAACCTAAATTGCACTACAAGCATCTAATTTGAGTTATTGGGAATATAAACTATGCATATTTTTCCCACTATATTCTGTGATTTAAGAATTAACTTTATCGAGTAAATATCTTCTATCATCATCAGTTTTTTTTTTCAACTAATCACATACACCCACTCCACAACCATCTCCCCAGCAAAGCCACTATGATATTAGGAAACCATTTATATGGAAACATTGCTGCATTAACTATAAAACAGATTATTTTATTTTATGAATTGTATCGTTTAATTGATGTTTAAAAGTATTGAATATACTATGTTAAATAAATTTTCAAAGGAAATCTTGTCTTAATATTCACCAATTACTTAGGTATGGTGAAACAATTGCCGACCACAAAATAATAACCAATCATGGTCTGCCAAGTTTTAACATATTTTTTGCAAATGTTATTTTTTACGCTCGTTCTTATACTCTTGCGCCGTAAGGCGTCGAGTAGTTCGACGATTTATTTATAAAACCTGAAAGTAATTTATTTATTACAAAGAATAATGCTTGAATCTTTTTATTTATCATTTATATTTGAGGGTGTTTTAATATGTATGAAACCAGTTTTCCCTGGTGACATCGATCTATGACATACTTGTTGTAACACGACATATTCATTTACTTTTGGACTTCTTGTCACAATAGGTACCCTAATTTTGAATCATCAAGATTTATTTTACACTGCTCATAATATTGAAACAAGTCTCATCTGAAGCCAAATAAGACACAAATACATTGGCGGCACAATAATTGCGGAAATGCACATTGCCATTACCCCCAAAAAAGAAGAATAAGTCACAAATATTTGTCAAACTCATAGAAAATATAAACTTAAATAAAAATAAAGTATCTCATCAAAACCAAAACGATAAGATAGGATCGCTTTTTTTTTTTAATGTAACCCTCAGTAATTCAGACATATTTTATCCAGTCAATATTTATGAGTATTTTTTTTCCGACTATGCGCCGACTATCGAATACTCGGCGAACATTCCTGTGCTGGAAGTCTGAAGCGTCATGTTTAATATTTCGCGTAGATAATTTCAATATTTTGATTTTCTACTCCATCTAATATCCTTCTAACTTACATAGCTAAATCTTTAGTAAATCTAAAAAAAAATAAAAAAAATTTAATCTTGATTAAAACATTATTCTCAATCAGTAAATACACGAAAATACCAATTTTGTCTCAGCTTTTTTCGAGCGCCAACTGGTGTTTTTTACAAGGAACTATGTCGAGAGTTCCGCGCCTGGTTGATAAGTTAAATATTAGGCAAACGTCGGGTTAGGTGGTACCAAAACTTCTATCGGAGAAATCGTTTGCGCTCGTATGACCTTATAAAGCCACAACGCCCCCAGAGGTCGTTTCCAAGCTTCTTTAGAAAAAATTTAAATCACTCAATCATTACCTACTTCCTTAATGCTTTCAAGTTTTGATAACGATAATATTTCAAATTCATTGAAATATCGTATTCTTATTGTAACCCAGAAAATATTAATAGCGTTGATATACACCGATGAATACATCTAAAATCTTATATACCCACAAATGAACCAACAATTTTTTTTACCAATCATCTTACACTTATTACAACAAAACATTTTCTTTAGAATTCAAAATTCGAATAATAAGTATTTTGTTTTCGGTATACGGCTGAATATATTTCAAACAGCTGCATAAATACATAATTACCCAATACTTAAAAGTAATCGAATATCATGCGTGTATTTTTTACAAATCTATGATTGTAAAATACGTTAAAACTGCAAGACAAAAAGACTCTCCAATACGCCCGTTAAGTGCATTAAAAATGATAGGGCGCTGGATGAGAAGTATTTCTGTATGTAGCTTTCGCAATCTGTCTCAACAATACGTATTTCGTATTTATATGCAATTTTTATAACAGACCAAAAAAAAAGGGAACTAAGAAATTTTCGTCCTATTTCAGTTAAGATTACTAAAATTATTATTGTATTTACATATTCTTGGAGTTTAACATTAATAAAATATATATATATATATAATATTAAAAAAAAATATCTTCTTTCTTTCCCATTAAAGAAATTACTTATCATGCACCCATAACAATAGTGCATAATGCCAAACATTTTTGTTATTTAAATGATCATTTTAATAATCAAAGATTACTAACTATAGAGGTGTCAACTTATTTTTGTAACAACATTGATTTACTCCGAACATCTACATGGTCAATTAAATCTCAGAGACGAAGGCAGGACAATTGGATGATCAAACGAACTTACCTGTAAGTGAAGTTCGATCCAAATTGTCCTGACTTCGTCGAAGAGATTTAAGTTCCCACCCTTCCCAATTCCCATAGGTACGTGTATTTTCTGCAAAAATTGTTGCCACCCGTACCATAAATCAATGTTGTACATCTGGAACATCGGTCTCCTTGCTCTGAAATGAATGAGCGACAGGCGGCTGGCAGTGCTGTGAGGCGCAGGAAGGAGGGAGGGATACTAGTTTTTTACCTTCTCTTTCTTGCGCTAAACCTGTGTGCGAGTGAATGGACGCGTAGCAGGGCCTACTACATGGTCAATTAAATCTCTTCGACGAAGTCAGGACAATTTGGATCGAACTTCACTTACAGGTAAGTTCGTTTGATCATCCAAAAAGTTATTAAAAAAGTTTCCTTATAAGAGAACTATCGGTCCACCGGGACTTCATATGCTTGAATTGTTTTTTCTTCGTACACGTTGGTCCTAGCGTGATGTTTTATAGCCTTCCCCGATAGAGTACACCCCGATAATTTTATAAGTACCACATGTTTTTTTTATTTAAATTTTTTTATGGTGTTTAAGTTATCATTATAATTATTTAAGTAAATTTAAAAATGACAGAAGATTATACCAGGTTTATTTTTTAGTACAAAACACTGGGTTTTCCTTGACATTTTAAAAATAATTTAAGTAGAGCCACTTTCGTGACGAGTCTGAATTTTTGACTGACGGCCGGCTCGCGACTGACGCGCGTGTCACCCCCCGCACCCCGCACCTTCCTCAATCAAAAAAAGAGTGGGGCGCGCCTTCGTGGATGGCACTATCTAGGTATACATCCTTCAACAGTTTGAGCGCCTTAAACAAGAAGCGCAAACCCTATTTTAAGCCTTCACAAGCAAAAACTCAAAATTCAAAATTCAACACTTACCATGATGATAGTGGCTATATGCGCCGTGATCAGCGCGTATACTCCTCCCGAAGCGCCGGCCAGGTAGACCTTGGGATCCGTGAGACTGGTGGCCAGCGACCCCGCTGCTACCCCCGCTAAGTACACCAGTACCACTCGCCACCATCGGTGGACCATTTCGAGTGGCACTCCAAGGAAGAGCTGGACGAGGAGGTTGACTAGAAGGTGGACCACGCTGAAATGAGAACAGAAATACACGTTGAGAATAACGAACAATTCAAATTTTAAACAAAATAACCAATATGGAGATATGAGGTGCTCGTAGCGTCACCACTACGCTACGAGCAGTGCTTTGGTATTAATACTGAAGTTAAGCAACTTATGGGGCTGTCGTTTTTGGATGGGTGACCATTCCGACCATATAAGTGACGTATATCACGAGCTTGTCCCTGCTGCAGTAGGCTCATTAAGCAGTTGGTCTCGGCTGATATTGGTTGATTAGTCGTTAAGCCTAGTCGGAGGCCCTATAAGCGGCTTGATAAAATCTGACAGAGAGGTTCGTAGCTTTGCCTTGCAAACAAACCTCGGCCAATCCGTACTGAGTCGCGTGGTGGACGGACTATGGCTCAAACTACCCCAAACTTGAGGTAAGGCCTTTGCCCAGCAGTGGGATGTTTACAGGTCTACTTTCCTTTAATGGAGAACTTTAAAGTTTTTACTTTTGTCGCCAACAAAATACCTTTAAGGTAGGTAACCAAAGTTGGAAGGACGAAGGAAGTCCACCGACAAGATGGACAGACGACCTTGTAAAGATCGCAGGAGCACACTGGATGCAGGCCGCTCACAACCGGTCGCTGTGGATAACCTTGGGGGAGGCCTATAATGATGATGATGATGATGAACAGTGGTAACTCACCCCACGTGCACTAGCATGTAGGTCACGAACCGCCACGCCTCGTGCCTCCGGTGCGGGTTGTATATGAACAGCGCGGCGACGGGCCCGCGCGCGTCTGTGCTGCCCTGCGCCGCGTCGTACACGAACAGACCGATCTCCACCAGCGATATGATGATCATGCAGATGGCCGGCGGCCAGCAGCTGTATTCCTCTTCGTAGGTGCCGTCTGAGTATGTGAAGATTGTATGGCTACGTGGCTTTGGGACTGGTTTGCGAACAAAATGGGAGAGGTATGGGTGGAGTAGGGGACGAGGTATTTTGTCAATTTTGAATTTAAAAAAATAGTGATGTGACATCAAAAATTAGATTGAATTTATTGATAGCACGCCAAACGGTTCGTTTATAATTATTTGAATTTCGAACCGTTTGTAATGGCGCGCGTTATTGTACAAACATCAACACAATCAGGTGGCATTGCAATTTTTAATAGGTTTACATTCATTTACGACATTTTGACAGTTTGACAACAATAGCGCCAGGAATAGATTGTTCACGCGGCGAGCGAGTGGCGTTGTCAGCGAGGTGAATGAAAAGGACACATTAATCAATTAGGCCGCGATTTGAATGAGTAAATGGAGTTTAATTGGACAATAGGAACCGGCGAACGGCAGTTTTTTTAAGGGACCGGAGTCATAAGATTTTTTTTTTTAATATTGCAATATGCCGTTATTCAATTGATTATATGAATTTAAGGTAGGTATAAGGTATACAAAGGATATAGGACAAACACAAAACAACAATAGGAAAGAAGAAAAAAGAAAAATCTAGTTAGTAAAATGCATGCATAATTTCTATGTTAATCTAAGTTAATGTATTATGTACAAGTTAGTATATGTTAATAAGAGAATGTATGCAAGGTACTACATGGCTTGAATTGATTTATTTATACTCAAACAACATTAGGTGCTGATTCTCAAACTTAATTTTTATTTACAAAAGTATTGACTATAATTCACTGGCGAGTTTACTTTATTCATACAATGCTTTTTTTCAATTTGCCTAATGTATAAAAAAAGCTTATCAAATAACCCACCACCTTGACCTCGTGACATGACCGTGACACAAACAAACAAACAATAACATTCTACATGACATGCATTTCAATGAATGTGTGTTCTATCATTCCATGCTTATCAGTCTAGCTATCGGTTGCGATGTGACTAAACTTATTACGAAAAAAAAACACTTCTGACTGTATTTCTACAATGAGGAAAAAGTTTAGCAACCAACGACCTTAGCACAGACTCCCATAAAACAATTGCACGCACAAATGATTTTTATAGACGACCCTAATTGCTTGATTAATGATAGGTGAACACACTGACATCACAATCACACATACCGAAATACTCGATGGCATGTTTAAAACACTTGAGAACTTTGTTCCATATCCTAAGACGATTTCTCGATAACTTAGAGCGATCATACTGAGTCCATTTGCAGGTTTTGATGCACATCACTACGAAATTTCAAAATTCGAACTCCATTTCACTGGCACAAAAAAGAAGAAGAAAAATTGAAAGGGAAAGTTTGGATATTCCGCGCAAAATTTCAAAATTGGAATCGTGCGTTGGGAAAGACGTGCGCGGGAGTCAAGTCAGCGGCTGACACTATGGTGACCCTTCGCTGTCCACGCGCCTGTGACCGTGATGTCATGCTTGATTGGATGCAGCGAGGCATGCCGATTATGACAGGAATGCCACAGGTGATTTGTTAATTACTCCGCTAGTTACGTCCTTAATATTGGTTTAATGGGACTTAAATTTGGAGATGATTAGGACGGACTTAACTTATTAAGAACCTTTAGAATGATTGATAAAACAATATAACAGACGCCTAACAGATTCACCTACACATTTTTTTGTGTAAATGTGTATTAAAATTAAAATAGTGCGATAAAAGTAAAATCCCAAGTTTATGACGATGACAAACGTCCAGTAAGATTATCTTAGAGGAAAACCACAATTGTGACTGCGTAACTTCGTTAGGAACCGGTTACTGTGACAAGGAAAATTGTTTGAACGATCTGATTATTAAAAATAACGTGATTAATATTTACGAAAAACATTGAAATATATATTTTACCAAAAAATGGTTTGGCCATTGCAATTCATTGTTGGAATCATTCAACATAACATATTAGAATAAAGACCAGAATAATAGTTTAAACCACCAACTAAAAATTGACGAAACAAATTAGTAAAATGTCCTTTATCTTTAATTATTAAATTTTACAAGATTCTATGATACACAATAGAGATGCTTTAGTAGATGTCATCTTTAGAGACCTTGACAGAACCCTTACCTCATATACAGGGTGTTTCATGTAACGTGTCAAGCCGATGCGTGGTAATAGGTGAGTACCATACCTATCCATTTCACCCCCATGTATGTTAGACAAATATTTATAGTTTAGGAGTTATAATTTTTTTTCGATATTTTTCATGATGCACCTAGACGATATCTTTAAAAAATTATAACATTTTTTTGGGTCCACTTTTCTCAGATATTTTGATCTCAATAGAATGCCCATTATTTGCAAAATTATGAGTAAAATAACTGCCATCCTAACTTAGACACAAGATACAAAATTATTGATCGATACTAAAAAATATTGCATTAAGCAGAACCGAATAGAATTTTCAACATAAATTTAAAAATATAAAAAAGGTTTTCCATAGTTTCTGACTAATTTTAAAAACTGCTTGACTTCATAAACTTTCATTACAATACAAAAAACGATCTACTTAATGGGTAATTTTTAGCTTAAATCGGCCGTTGAATGTGGCATATCGGAAATATCTTGATTTTCATAATTTTTATTTTTATTGATACCTTTGCATATTTTTATCAAATCTGATATTTAGTGTCCCTCTATGTTTAAATAGAGCTCATTTGATAACAAGTACATACATTATGTACCTACTACTATCTTTAACCACGACCATATGAGTTAATGAGGGATCCAAAATTTTCGTACATTGCACTCAAATTTCGTACTTTATTAACAACAAATAAACAAGAAACAATTGAAACTAAGACATGCATCATAAAAATCATCTACAACCCATTTATTCACAAACTAAATCATTTCCTTGAGGCTTGGGAAAGCTAAACTAATCCTTTGAGCTAAGAACTAGCCAGCTTTAGCTTTTTGCCCTAGCAGAATTTTCATTTTGGGTCGGGCTCAGCCCTCAAAGCTGGAGCAGTTAGTGATTATGTGATTGCGCCAAAATAAAATGCTCCTACTGCCAATAATTATTAGTGCTCGCTAGTCCCTACCTTAAAGGATTAGTAAAGCTATCCCACGCCACAAGGAAATGATTTAGTTTGTGATTAAATGGGTTGTAGATTATTTTTACGATGCATGTCTTAGTTTCAATTGTTTCTTGTTTATTTGTTGTTAATAAAGTACGAAATTTTGAGTGCAATGTAAGTAAAATTGGATCCTTTATTAACTCATATGGTCGTGGTTAAAGTTAGTAGTAGGTACATAATGTATGTACTTGTTATCAAATGAGCTATATTTAAACATAGAGGGACACTAAATATCAGATTTGATAAAAATATGCAAAGGTAACAATAAAAATAAAAATTATGAAAATCAAGATATTTCCGATATGCCACATTCAGCGGGCGATTTAAGCTAAAAATTACCCATTAAGTAGATCGTTTTTTGGATTGTAATGAAAGTTTATGAAGTCAAGCAGTTTTTAGAATTAGTCAGAAACTATGGAAAACCTTTTTTATATTTTTAAATTTATGTTGAAAATTCTATTCGGTTCTGCTTAATGCAATATTTTTTAGTATCGATCAATAATTTTGTATTTTTTGTCTAAGTTAGGATGGTGATTTTTTTACTCATAATATTGCAAATAATGGGCATTCTATTGAGATCAAAATATCTGAGAAAAAAGGACCCAAAAAAAAGTTATAATTTTTTAAAGATATCGTCTAGGTGCATCATGAAAAATATCGAAAAAAAATTATAACTCCTAAACTATAAATATTTGTCTAACATACATGGGGGTGAAATGGATAGGTATGGTACTCACCTATCACCACGCATCGGCTTGACACGTTACATGAAACACCCTGTATATGTTATTTACTAGCGGTTCACTACCTCGTACCATAATTTCTTTACCCAAAGGTTGTCTGGAAGAGATCGCTTATAGCGATAAGACCGCCTAAATTGTACATTTCCTTTAAACAAATTTGTAAATTCACTAATGTTGTGTGCAATAAAGAGTTATCTATCTATCTATCTACCTCTCTATTAAATTTGCTTTTGCGATCAAAAGTAACTTACAATTAACCTGATATTTGGTTTTAGATAGCAGTGTATTAAAATTGGTTAATAGATGAAGTTACTAGGGAAAGGGACACATAAAAATACATTACTTGTATTGGCAACACGCTTAATTAAAAGGGCAATTTCGAAATTATTTTTGGAAAGGAGAGGGGTGTTTTTTTTTTGGTTAATTAATATAATTAATAAAACATTTAAAGCCTTGTTACTATTTGTTATTACTGTTGTTAAACACATACGCCTTTACCCACGTGCGCGAATACGCAATCCCACGGCCGGCGCCGCCGATGTTTGGAAACTATCTCGTTCACAACGCTCTTCGTTTAGCATGGATGTGTTTATTCGGTTTATGTCGTCTCTTCTTCCTAGATAATATAGATTGACAGTTTAGCTATCTTGAGAGGTGTCTTCTTTTTATAGGCGACAAAAGTGGGGATTTGGTGACCATCTGGGTTTAGCTTGGCTTTGAAGTTGTATAGTATAGATTCGGTATAAAGAGTGGTGGAAAATGTCTTGTTGATATTGTGTATTACAAAGTAAAAAAATAAATTACGATATCAATAAAATGCGTCTTTGACTTGATTGATTACTAACTAAATTAGTTTATTCACGAAGTAATATAACTCATGATATTTTATTTCAGTACCAAATTCGAAGGTCGTCGGTTATTTACGGGATAAGATATAGATACAGGCGATTACACCGGTTTAGTGTCAATACAGATACTCAATATTATAGGCAATTCTCAGAATGTACACAATTTACAATTCTTATCTTTGCTTTATCTATAACAGTACCCCCCTTCCTTTAAAAAATACTTTGTCAAACTGTGTGTAACGGTTTTCAAATTATTAAGTTTATTTTAATCATGATAAATAAATAAACCATCCGTATAAAAAGTTTTAATAGATCGGATTCTTCACCTACTCTACATCAATAATTTCAATTTGAAATAACAATTGCACTATTATCAAAATTGTACCACTCTCAATTACTGATTAGAATATTTGCATTAAGCGGTTGTCTGGTAGAGAATTCCTAAAAGCATTAAGTCCGCAAATTGTGCAACGTACAGTGCAATAAAGTTTAAATAAATTAATAAATAATACGGCAATTATAATTGAGACCTGAAGTAGATAAGAAAACTAAATACTTATCGAATTACTCATTAGAAAGCCGTGAATCTAAGAGAGACACATACATGACACATTTGAAGCGATATTAGATAAAGTGGTATATTTATTGAATCGCTGATTAGTATTTAGCTATATAGTTGGTGTGTTGTCTGGCGCAAATTTATAATTTTATTTATTTAAAGGACACGGTCGTAAATTGCCCCAGAGTCGTTTTATGTTTGATTAAAGAAAAGCACTAAGAGACTTGACTATATCATTTTGCAAAAAATATATTGAATTTTTAATACAATATTGTTAATTTACTACGGCATATAAATCTACAAAAAAAATAGGACGATTGAATACAATTTCCTGTCCCCAACAATTGTTGTGTTTGGCAGAAAATAGCGGTTTCGAGCACTTATAAGCAAACTGACGACCGCTTAACGAAATGGCATATTGTGTCATAGAACTGGCAGTTAGATGAATAAGTAAGCGCTTGCAATCGCTATTTTAAGAAGGAAGATGACGTTTGCCTCCCATGGGTACTACTCTTTAAACATACCAACCTCTTCCTAAAACTTGAAAAAAAAAACTGTGACAAGGAACTTCTTTTCGTTGGCTATTGTTTGCGTCATCGTAATTTTCACGCGTTACGCACCCTGGCGGGGCAGTTTTCTATATTTTAGTTTTGGTGACCTAGATTGCGGGTTTTCGACACAGATGGCGCTATGATCTAGAAAGACACGTGCAAGAGATTGACCCCACACATTTTATTTCGTTTTATGTAAAAACCCCGCTATTTACGGCTTATATTACTTTATATTATTTAAAAACGCGAAGAAAGGAACCCATAAAATTAGTTTTGGTCGTGACGCATGGATTTTTACTTTTGGGGCAAGCAATGTATGGCGGGTCGTCCGTGTCCTTTATAGAAGTTTGTCAATTTTACAACAATTTACAAGCAACAGTTTGTAAGTATGCAAAAATAAATCAATAAATTATCAGCCATTATTAATTATTTGAGGCATAGACAGAGACGACGATGGAGCAAGCTCACCCAGAAAAAGCCTGTTCACTCTAACTATTAAAATTGTAGGGTTATACGAGTAATCCATTGGAAACACTGATGCGGGTAGAGAGTTCTATTAACTATAATGCTTTTATGAGACGGAAATACTTTTCCCCAAGCTTCTCTCCCTGCCATCTTTTAAAATTCTAGCTTTAATTTCGAGAACGGATAACTACTTGAAATGGTTACAGAAATTTCGAGAGCCAGACTAGACATCACAATATTTTAGTTCAGTCTTGAATAGTTGGCGGTCCTAGACAATATCCCAATCAAATTGGCATGACATCAGAGGCTGGAGTCACGTTTGCTATGATAACAGTCTCAATAAACAATAACGAGCTATTGTACAATAAAACAACATATATCTGCCCTTGCGATATGGGATTTCTTGAGGAAAAACGTTATTTAAGTAAGACGTAAAAAAGGTCAAACATCGTCAGTTTTCTGAATTTTAATGAACTGTTTGACGAATTTTTGACGTGACAACGTCTTAAATTAGGTTGCGGCTGGGAGTCACTTATGAAAAAGTGTAACGCTCGGTAACGTTACGATGAGTCACCGAACGAGAGAGAGGCCCGCCGAATGCCTTGCGTCTCTCTCCCACTCAACTATGATCGGTCTGCAATAAATATTCTACCGAGAAAAAGACGTTGTCACGTAAAATCTTCGCCCGTAAAACCGACTTTACAGGCAACCATTTTTTTTTATTATCTTTATTCATTAAAGGTTTCTTTCCCTATAGCACTCTTTGTATTATAATATCTGTGACTCTACCTAATATTAAAACACTTCTAATGAAAAACTGGACTTAAGTCTTTAGTTTAAAAACGAGTTAAATTTATTTTTGTGAGGAAGTTAACGTTGTGCTATATTTAATGTCTTAGGAATTAAGATTTTATGTTTTTAATTAACCATACAAAAAAATAATGAATTCATCAAACTGTATTTTTGACGACACAAAATGAATAGAGCTCACAACAACACCCCAAAAGCAAATGAGATAATAAAAAATTAATATGAATCCCCAAAATAACGGACAAATGAGGTTCTGAAAATGGAATGACATGGACAAAACAATAAAAAAATAAATTATAATCTACCGGCCGCGGCATCGTAAGTCGAAACTGCGTGGAAACCAGACCAGCGTCCTAGCAAACAAAATTAGTATTTATGACACAGGTAACAACGTACAGTGTTATTTGTAATACATGCTAACAGTACAGCATTCATATACAGCATATCACTACCATACGCCTTTTAGTAGGCCAGTCTTTGAACTGCCCAGGAGGCCTACCACAAAAAACGAAATCCGTCAATACATGTTTTTGCGGACCTGAATCGGATCCGCAAAACAATTTATCGTCCCTGCTTTTGACATTTGAGGTAAACGTCAAAAAAGAAGAGCAGTTCAAAGGCAAGACAACAAATTACAGAGCTTATTGTAGAGGACAGGTTTCGGTAATGGATTTATGGAAGTAGGTAGACAAATAAAAACTTAAAAACTACGGTAAATTGTATATACACTAATACTACAAATAATTGTACTAAAATGAAAGCTTAACCAGTTGTATCGGAATTATTTTGTGTCTATATTTACTTCAAAATAATTATTATTTGAACATCTTGAAAAAAAAGTATTAATGCAGTTGTTATACTGAAAAAAAAAAAACAATAACAAAACCAAGATAATTCGATTGACTGATTCTACTAGTTAAGCTTTCAATAATCTACAAAAGGACTTCTTTTTAGGGTTCCGTATTTCTAACAAGCGTGCGGTATTTTCACTACATAAGAGATTTATCGTCTGCAAAACAACAAGTATCAATAAAACGAGGTGTAATGTTCAGTGAGACATGAAGCGTTCAACTTCCTTCTATTTTCTTTATAAAAGTAAAAGTGATAATCAGCTTCTGGTTTGGAGCCAAAATAAGTATCCGAATATATCCATATTCATTCATACAAAACACACTTTAATATCTGTAGCTCAAATCACCAGATTCAAATCAATAAAAAAAATTGTAACGAATAGAAATGGGTTTATAACGTCTAGCTAGTAGTATATATATTCTTTGTAGCTAGTGATTTGTTTACCTACACAATTAGTGAGCACTTAAAAAACTGATAAATCGTGTCAATACGTCGCTCGCTATCTTTGAGTATATAGCCCCCTGGAGATGCCAATACGGACACGCGTCTAACAAATTTTTTCACCACTTTTAGGGGGGAGTGAGGTAAACACGTACAGCACACCACCATTAGATGAATAACTCAACAGACACAAATTTTGCTGTGGCGATAAACGCACACTACAAAAAAATTCAACACATGAAACATTACACGCACACAATCAGAGTTTTCACGTAACTACGCAGCATACATACGAACAAGATAGTGATGTGACACGCGAAGAATGAGTCAGATCAGTTTGCTGAATGAACTGAATGATTCTCGCTGAAAATTTCTTTCATGTGATTTTTTATAAATTCAAGTTGTGAATATGTGTATATTTTTTAGAAATAGTAATCCTGATACATCGTGACTTGATCGGTGATTGATTGTTGTCCATTACAGCGAAATAACCCCAACAAATATTCATTTAACAGGTAGATTAGTCCAAATCGAAGCCTCTTAATATATGATATATATTTACTAATGAGCTTCAAATGATAAGTACACATTTTGATTATTCTATTCTATAAACGTTAATTTACGTTAAAAGTTAAGACAGAATAACACAGGTAATGCATATCTACGAATATTGTCTCAAGAAATCATTTTTCGTTTTACACTGGCTGCATTAGGATTGCACTAGGGTTGTCCTGGAACAATAATAAATAATAATGAAAAAACCGATTTGAAAAAAACTAAAAAGCCAAACATAAATGTTTGTTTTTTAAGTCGGTTAAAAACCGATATGTACGTACATATCGGTAGAACCCAAAAGCCAATAATTTAATGTGATTAAAGGAAATATGCAGCAGCTGGCAGATCTATACTTAAACCACTCAAGGATTTCAATAAGGCTCTTAGACTTACAATTACACATTGTGAAGATTGGGTAACTGCTTCAGCTGTTGCTGCAGCTGAAGCACTGGCAGTATTCAATATTGTTGGTTAAATTTTTGTATGTTGGTTCAAGTTGGTTCAGTTACTTGTGATGTAGTGTTAAAAATAATAAAGCAACTAATATACTACACAAAAATTGGCGAAAAGAATACAAAGTTGAGGGACAAAACACGAAAAAGGGGAGCATTAGACAAAAATCGGGAGTTTTTATAAAATAAATTAAAAGTCCGATAACTTAACGGTAAAGTTTTGAATATAGGGTTCGATAGTCAAATCAGTCAGGCATGACGTAAACTGCCACGTCTTACAGGATTTAGGTCGACTTAACCTGTAAGCCTGTAGCCCTGTATATAGTATATAACATACAGTCATAATCCCGGACCAAATGTATTCCTTTTACCTCGAAATATTTTTATAGCCAACAATTCTTTTCATTTTCAGACTAAATTTCAACATCGTATGACCAGAGGATAAGAAAGTATTTTTTTCTTATTTACCGTACAAGATTTAAATATAACATACATTATACTTACTACTTAATTCAAAATCTAATTAAAAAAACTGATTATAAAACTAACTCCAGTAAGGCCAGTGAGTGAATGATTATGTTAAGTCACATCACTAAGACCGATTCACCTCCGTACCACTGTATTCATGTTTACATTTTTCTGTCGTTTACGTATCGCAACGGTTTTTTCTTTAAATGGAAATTGTACTTAAATACACATTTAATAGTTACTAAAAATACTTAACTATGGTAGGAAACGCGATCTTGTTGCGAATTTGAGCTGTCAGATCGCCTTTTACATGAGAATACTTGTGCAGTACCATTTTTCAAGAGAAGCGTCACGCGATACGGAACGATGCAAAATGGCGGTGTAGCGACTTCAAG
The DNA here is from genome assembly GCA_963584085.1 of Pyrausta aurata. Classification (NCBI taxonomy): domain Eukaryota; kingdom Metazoa; phylum Arthropoda; class Insecta; order Lepidoptera; family Crambidae; genus Pyrausta; species Pyrausta aurata. The sequence continues at coordinate 1,812,459 of OY757273.1, read as the reverse complement.
TAGTTTTATATAACGTGTTTGAACAGTTGACCAACGTACTTTGCCGGAGGGGGTCGCCCGTGTATGGCATCTCCAGGGGCTATATACTCAAAGCTCGCTATTCAACCATAAAGGTACCAGACAAAGTGTGCCACATTATCTTTGTGCATTCGACATCACATCAGACTATACATTTTTGTTCAAAAATTCCATGCCCTTACTCGAACAGCTTAAGATACCGCAGTGTTTAGCTTGACGTTCTGTCATCCGTACATTTAAAGCATTATAATTTGTAGCAAATAGAAAATGCAACAATACTGTTTTCATTAACTACCTATTAGTATTGTGCCTAATGACCATGGATATTTTTACAATGCTGCAATAAGATTAGACTCAGTATAGTATTATTAAGTTCCCATAGTTAAATAATTTATAATTCACAGGCATTGGATTCCATTGATTAGTAGACAATAACTTTAACCAAAGGTGTCTCATAAACTTCATTCTAAAACAGTATATTCTTTTTAAAATCTTCAACAAAGTGTGTGGCTAAAGCACCGCGAATGAATATACAACCAGCGCCATCTCTTAACGACCGCATCAAATGCTGTGGCACAGTTATTTCGCTAGGCATGTTATCCCCGAGGAGGCGGGCTGTCAATGGAAAAAGCAATCCTTCTGTCTGTTTTATAGTTGTCTTGTCTGTCCAATTAGCATAGATCATTGACACTGTGACATTGCAATTCGCGGTCTCGTAGATACACGTGACCATATTGGACACATCCTGAACACATAACCCAATAAACCTTGCGTAGTTTTTTGTCCGACGATTAACAAATTGGGCAATTGAATGGAAACTCTATTCGTCTAATTTTCTAATATAGAATACAAAAACATTTTATTGATCTACTTGGAACTTGTCCATTCAAGTCATAAAGAAGCCAACCATATAGTCCAAATGCTTATATGACTAGCAATCATAATAAAATAAGACCTATGTATGATGTAGAGAAGAGGTCGTTCATGGCATAACTTAGTCATTGGACTCAACCTAACAAAAATACGTTTCACGTCTCACTCAACATTATTAGCGTGATAAATGTGCTATTCTCTAACACTAACAATATAAAAACATACAAGTCAATAAACTCGTATTGTATCTTGTAAACTTTGCAGTCGTTAAATGCACATGCTATTTACTAAAATCGTAAAGTTACATCAACAGGCAAGATGTAATACTACTGGCATGAAATCTTGTTATACTTTGAAGGTGGCGTAATCAATCGATACCTATTATGAAAAATCTAAATATGGATCATATTAATAAAAACAGTAATCTCTGATTGATATGTCAGTAATATTTATCGAATAGTTAACCTTGCTCAAAAACAGGGTCGCTGAGCTAAAAATAAGATTAAGGGTAGAATTTTATACAACTGGAGAAAAGACCTTGCTTTGAACTGGCCAGCTATTTTGTCGAGTTCGCATAAACAAAGTGTCAAGCAGAGCAGTAGGCCTACTACGAAAAACGAAATGTGGAAAACATTAATGGTTTTGCGGATCGTACGTAGCATTTCATGGTAAAAAATGCTTCGGATGCCCAAAACGATAATCGTTTGAAAAAAAAAATGTTTTTTGTGTTAGGCCTCCGGGTTAAAAGTTGTACTGCTAAAAGATTTCACAGTAAGGTGTCAACACCACTTCAAAAAAATGACATGACTTCCTTGTCTCAATCACCTAAACTATACCTATCTACATCATACCTGTAGTATCAACCGGGTTCCTATGCGGAATGATGGAGTGCACATATCTCGCGACGAAGTGTCCAAACACCGCTTTCAGGTCAGGATTGTGCATCATCTCGACAAACTCCTGGAAATCCAGGTACCCGGAGTTGTCCCTGTCTACAAGAGACATGATCTTGTCCACGACATTGTTTGGTAAGTCGTGATCGTACTCTCTCGATTCGATAATGCCTTTGAGCTCCACGTAGGATATCTTGCCGTCGTTGTCTCGGTCATACTGGAATTGGAAAGGGTTGTAGTTAAAAAAGGGTTCGTGATTAGATAGAGCACTTGAAAAAATCTATCTTCTGGGACGGTGAATAAACTATGGGTACTGCAATGTAGTAGAGGTTTGGATAGCTACGCGTAAAACCTCTATGTCTCATTCGTTCGACTCTTCGGAATTTAAACACAGAAAAACTTGCTTTACAGTCAATTTTGATATACGAATGTCTTTCTCATTGTTTTTCAGTCTAAAAGGGGAATCTTTGTGTAATACTTATATAAATAAGAATACTCGTATATAAGGACTATTGTGGAAATTCAATAAACTGGATGTTGAATTATACAAGACTAGCTTTTGCCCGCGACTTCGTCCGCGTGGAATAGTGACTTCTTTCTCCCGTTTTTTACACATTTACCACTATATCTTTGCTCCTATTGGTCGTAGCGTGGTGTTATATAGCCTATAGCCTTCCTCGATAACTGGACTATCCAACACAAAAAGAATTATTCAATTCGAACCAGTAGTTTCGGAGATTAGCGCGTTCAAACAAACAAACAAACAAACAAACAAACAAACTCTTCAGCTTTATAATATTAGTATAGATGAGTAGTTGTTTTCATTGATAGATTGAACACTATTCGTACATAGGACACGTTAGGATTGCAGACTCGAGGACATCACTGTACCTAGGTAGAGGTCTCTCAAGCTTAACCACCTAAAGAGCCAAAATCTCTTGTACCTCGCGTCATATTTTGTTCAAAGTGACGCCCGTTTTTGTGACGTGTTGAAATAGTGTGTGATTAGGTGATAAGAAATTATTTTTTTAAATATTTGAGACGGGCAGGGAAGGTGTAATTAGGTCACATTGTATTTCATCATGTACCCTGTATGTAAAGAACGTGTTTTTGAGAGAAAACAGAATGGTGTTGTATCCATGGCAGCTGCTGACTTGCCTTCTTGTATTGCGTTTATGTAAACAATTTATTTCCAGCAATACACCTGGCTACAATCTACATCAATTGTTGCATTCGTGTTAAGAATCCGATGGGTTACATGAGCACGTAATATTTGTAATAGATTTGCTCTAGCTATAGTAGGAACTAGCCTGTAAACATCCCACTGTTGGCCAAGGCTTCCCCTTAAGTATGAAGTGGTATTATGATCCATACTCCACAACGCGGGCCCAGTAGTGGTATTTGCAAAAGACTAGTCAAGTTTGCGGAAGAGAGAGTCGACATGGAATGAGCTCAGCACCCTCTTTTAAGAGATGGTTGGCCTGTAAGATTAGGAAAATATCGGACAGACTGTATGTATGTAATATAACGGCCTTGCTATTATTGATTATTGATTGATTTTCTTCAAACAATGGAATCCTCGTGCGTGATAAATCATAACTTTAAAATATGCAGGCAAGCAGTATTGTTATCAGTATTAGCTCATATCATTAGGATGAGTCGGCGCGGGCGCAGTGTTTGGCGAAGAACACTCATGTTTGTTCGTAATCGTTAAAAATAAGTCACCTAATTCGGTTAGGCGTTAGTTTATTGATACAGGGTGTACGCGACAAGTTTGGGAAGCCATGTCTGTCATGGCATAAATTTATTAAAAACAGTTTTTCGTTTGGGCTTGGTCGATTGCCACGTAAAAAACCTCTTGGGTCTTTACATTTAACACATTTTAACCGCATTTCCGTAAGTAGACGACGAAATTTGGAACACACGACACTTAAACGGGCGTCACTTAAAATAAAAAAACAAAACGAGCGAGGTGCAAGAAATTTTGGCTCAAGTTAGTAAGGCCGCGAAAGACCACGACCGTACACCATATTATTATGATCTACATAAATACGCTTCCAAATTTAAAATCATCGTATGTACATTCATCATACATGGTTGTTGGGCTACGGTTTAGTCTGTAATTTAGAACATAAAAAGGACTGCAATCTGTATGTGTGCTTCTACAACTATCAATAACAGGCTAGGCTAGGCTAGATTGCTAGTTTACTTCCATCTTTTTAGGTCTATCGAATATTTTTTACCAACAAGTGATAATAGTAATTCCACGTTTGGTTTTTTGCACTTGTTTTGCACACCCGGTATTTGGTTTGAGCTGGGCAAACATTCAGTTACTCACTGTTTCGTTTCACTATCGGCTAGAGTGACCGTTTGTTTGTTTGACCAACTACCTACCATAGTTTAAAATATGCTAAAATGATACAATCTTAGAATAGTTAGATACGGGATTGTTACCATGTACCTTATTATTTATGAGCTTCCGATATTAATTTATATCTAACTATTCTAATGTTACTGAACATGAAAGTTTAAAACAATATATTGATACACTCTTGTTTGTATAGGTATAGCCGTTGCGAAAGATAGATCTAGTTTAGCCATTCCCTACTCTTTTTGCTACAGTGATGCTGATGATAAAGTATTTCACGAAATAAGGACACATTTCACACCACTGCAACTCTTGTGTGCTAGGATTTACAGCTTAGCTTAAGTGAAAACCCTGCGTGGCTGCGGAAGAATGCCCAGGGCGCTAACTTGTGGCTCTCTCCTCACTAATGGCACCGGCGGACACCATCAGGTTTTAGTGGGTAGTATACCCACCCTATCTGGGTGGGGGAGCCACACATAACCTACTGGCGGCCCCCGCGCTGGTATTGTAAGCGTAAGGCATTTCCTGGAGAAAAAAAAGTGAAAACCCTGGCTGTACAGGGTGTCTCGGGTGAATGCTTTCCTAGCTTGATTAAACACCACAATAAAGCTAATCTGAATAAGAAAAACCAGCAAGTGCGAGTCGTACTCGCGCGAGGTTTCCGTTTCTTACCATAGCAGAGGTACACACATCACAGAAGTCTTCTTTATCATAATAGAAAGTCGTGTTAGTTACAACACTACTTATAACTCGACAACGGATGGACCGATTTTCATGATTTTTGTCGGATTTGTCTTGGCCCCGAAAGGGAATCTAAAAAACGGGGCCGGGGCGAAATGAAGTTCACTGGGGGCGCTAGATACAATTCTGCGTCATACATCAACTATAAATTGAGCTGCAATCTTAATGGTTATTTAGGTGGGATATTATCCTGGTTCCATAAACTTTTGGTAGTTATCATAATTCAATATGTAAGTACCATGTACCTAATAGTTGCTTATCAATATATTTTAAAGGCAAACATTATTCATTAAATAAGGATTAACCAGTTATTGTAGGAAACCATATGGGAGGCCTATGTTCAGCAGTCAGGTATACATATTGATTTAAAACAGAGTGCAAACCTTAGTGGTTTATTTTACAAATAGCATTTTTCTTTTTCTTTTTTTATTTCATAGCTCCTTTTGTACTGAACATCTTTATTCAGAGCACATGCAACCATTCACAGTGGTTGTTTTAAATGCAAATGACCATAAACCATATCGGGCTTTGCCGTGAATTGCACTCATCCTGTTAGTCATCACGTCAGTTCATCACACTATTACTAACAGCTTCCTTGAGCCCAATTATTATTTTATCTGTCACCCATCTTACGATGGTTTGATATTGTTTAATCATTTCTTGTAAATCTAATGTTAAATGTATCGTAACGGAAGTGAATCAGAGATTCAAAACTGTCTACTAATAGTTACAGTAGGTGATTCAGAGGGGTCCCATTTTACAATTTTTATCAATCCATGGTGGAAGTTATGATGTAGAACTGAAGGTTTCTAATTTACAGCCTTACTAAGGAAACTTTTAACAGTAAGATTATAAGAAGATTATACTGATTCTTTAGGATTTGGGATTTTTCTTTTCTAATTAGTAGGTAAGCCATTTGTACCATATATGCTGTAAACATTACAAGTGCAAGTACAAGGAGTAAGTATGTAACTGAACTGGTCATCAAATGCTATGTTGTTTTTACGCTTTTTTTGAACAAAGAAGTTGTTTCATAAAGTCATGTTGTATAGACAAGTACTAGGTCTACTGTAAATAATTGGACACAGATGTGATTTACCACACTAGGAATTACTAGATAGTGTTAGATAATTTGCTCATGTACTGTGGAAAAAAAACTGAGTAATAAACAAGTATGCATACACAATAGCCTAAATGCTTGTTTTAGAGATGAGCAGCGGGTCGCCACTACGAACAATCAAAATTATGAACGTACTTTGTGCCAACAATCACTATTCTACCAAATTAAAAATGTTTGACGCCGCATAGTATCACGTTATCATGTCAGCATTCTAATTTTAGTCGGGTTATACGTCAAATTGAATGTTGGTATTATTGTCAAAATGGCGATTCTTTCTGTGTAATTTCGTAAATCACGTTTTGCAATTTTGTTTTCATTGAATATAACAGAAGAATCGTGTAAATTCGCAAGTTATGGGGGGTAAATCACTAAGAAAATGTGATGTTTGTGGTGTGAGGCGAGTCAGAAAATGTACTTCTGACATATTTTTAGCCAGATTTCCTCTGGAACCTAACAGGTAGATGATCAGCAAGTTTACGTTTTTTCTCATTATGTGCATGCAAATTATGATGTTTAATGACTGAATTCGGCTGCCTACTAACTATATTTGTGACAATAATCGCAGAAAAAAAATAATATTAACGTTTGTAAATAGTGCGGTGCTCATACATAAAATTATGTCGATATTTTTGACGAGTGATTTCTATTGTACGTGCTATTTTTGAAAATTGAATGCAAGAAGAAAAAGGAAAGAAAATTCCTTAGTTCGAAACCACGTCAATTGGTGTGTTGTCTGGCGCATATTTATATTTACATATTTATATTTATAGGTTCTAATGAAGATGAATGACGACACCTAATTTTGTACATTATGGAGCTATAAAGTATTGAGTATTGAAGCGTAGGCAGAGGCCCCAAAAGACGGACTGCCGACCGAAAATCTCCGGATGGGGATAGATCTGGACCGATTATTGTAAAGAAAATCCAGCCAAAGACGTCCAACGGCTGACGTGATTGTGATGATGAACCTCAATTATTCTAAATAAACGACTTGATTCTTACTCTTTTTTTATTAGAAAAAAGTCAGCGGTAACCATTTCACAGCATGTCAATATTCTTACAAATATTCTGTGTATATGCACTATGAAGGCGTGCTATGGTGGAACTTACCGCTTGCTTTTATTTTTTAAAGTAAAATATTTGAGATTTTGAAAGTAAATCCTAAGCAGTATTTTTATCGATATCGATAGCATGTTTAGGTTTCAGGTTGGTGCAGCACTATTATTTTGACATTTATTGTTTAAGTTGGTAGCACTGTATTTGTTGTTAGGTTGGTAATAAGTACGTTCATAACCCTAACAATGGGTAAAAGGGAGGTGCCAACTCTTAAAACGTAGTGGTTCTATCCTCTTTGGAGATGAGTATACCTGTGTTTATAAGTGACAGACACTGTCTGTCATTTGAAGAAGCATTATTGTCAATACAAGAAATAATCACCAAGATTTATTTTTTTGATACAACTTTTGGAACAGTTCCAAGACTACTACTGAGTATTACTGTACAACACAAAAATAAAGATTGCAAGTACATTCACATTGAATAAATTATTTTAAGATTTACAAGCCTGGTTTAAGGAATCAACAAGTGTTGACTTAGAATGATATTAATACTTAGCTACCTGTCAGCCGAACCCAGCTCCGTAAGCAATTGATTGTTGGTAAACAATGATATGAGCAATTCATACTGTCTTTACACAAACATACAAGGCAGAAATCTCAATCCCACTACACTTATCCTGCAGGGAAGTAGAAAATATAAATTTAAATACCTTATTTGAGTTCAAAACTTTCATGAATGGGAAAGTAATGTAAGTTTACTTTCCCATTCATGAAAGTTTTTTTGCTAAAAATATTGACCTACAGAGCAGAGAGTTCTAAATAAAACTTTTAACACAATTGTTTATAGTGAAATTGGTTACAGTTTTACATTGGTGAATTATATTGATCCATTCACTATAATGATATACATAAATGAAAGAAAATCTAGAATTATAGTAGTATTAATATACCGTTATAATTCGAAACACAGACGTAAGTAAATTGGAAATTTGGAAATTGATACAGTTGTAACAGATAAATAGCATAAAATACCTTGTTGAATATTCTCCGCCAGTACAGATCTGACCTTGTAGGGGTCAGTGGTATGGAAACATTGGTTTCCCTCTGCCTGGACGGCATTTTCACTAAAAATTACACGCGTGAATCACTGAGAAAACAAGAAATGCAAAAATTATTGACCAAAGTAGCACATCACAATATCCGCTTTTACAAGGCAAGGAAACGACGGTTCATGATCGATTTACTGTTGTTCGATAGCGATAAGATAAAATGTCCGGCAAAGATTGTGTGATAACAAGTTGGGGTCGGTATTTTATTAATTTTTACTGAAAAAGCGACGATACCCTCGTAACAATATTTCGAAACTGACGTTTTGTTGCCTTTTTTTGTGCTTGTCGGCTTGGGCTTGGTTGAGTTGGCCATGTAAATATAAATTATCGATATCGATATGTCACTCAGTATTTATTTAATTGTTATTTTATATTTACCATGGTCATAATAATAAAATACATAATACTAAATTAATTATATTTCTAAAATTAATTTCTTAAATTGATTAAGTATAACAATAACAACAAAATGATAAATATTTTGTGTGTATTACTGGTACAATTAAGTTTGTACCAAAGTAAATTTACAGCACTGAACGCATATAATTATTACTAGCGTATGGAATTGAATGACTGACACCACACCACGAACAAATCTCGTGCGCCTGTAGCTAGGTACAATGACAAAATAAGAAGATAAACAGTTGATACAATAGACAAAATTAACATTCAATCGATACATTACATTAACAGCATCATCAATTTATTCATCCATCATCCATAATATTCCTCTTGATTTTCTCGATATTAGAATTAAATACTTGCCCATCCTTGTTAACTTTTTGAGTGACAGCCGCGCAGTGACAAGTTTGAAGTTTGCCACTTCAGACACTTGACGTCCGCACGAACGCGTGCTATTGGTCGAATTTATTTGATGGACTTTAATGATTGGTTGATCGGAGTATCATATGCTCAAACGTCAAGTTGAACATCATGATCATGAACTAATGTTTTTTTCTTACTAATCTGTGGTGTGGGTCAACTGAAAAATGAAAGGTTTTTAATTTGTTATTACTTTTAGAGGCATTTTGGAATTAAAGATATTTTTATGAACACGTTTTTATTTATACTTTCCCAATCACACACATAGATATGACAGGTGTCCATTATTGTTTTTTTAAACAGAGATCAGAGAGTAATACCATAGATTAATATCCATAGATAACATTCCCTCCTAATTTTAATATTTTATAAGTTTAACTATGTTAAACTTTTAAATGTTTAAATTAAAAATTTACGTTATTACTTTTGCAAAACAAAATTAAAAAATACTTAAATTGTTTAAGTTTAACATAGCTTTACAAATTGAAATATAAAATTACATCACAATTAAATTATGTAAAAGTTTTTTAAATTTAATAGGTTCTAGTGGTTTAGTTAGTATGTCTGCATATTGATCTGAAGTAGGCACATACAAAACACTAATATCACCACTAACTACTTTTTCATGTATGAATTTATATCGCACATCTATATGCTTTGAACGGCGATTCAATACTCCATTTTCCATGAGCTTGATAGAGCTTTGATTATCGACATACATTTTTGTCTCGATATGTTGTCCTCCCAGCAACTCTTTAATCAGATTTTTCAAATATAGGAGCTCTTGACAACATTCGGCTGCGGCTATGTATTCTGCCTCGCAACTAGATAATGCTACGATTGGTTGTTTTCTCGAACACCATTGTATCGGGCCTCCACAGTACATGATGACATAACCAGTGGTACTCCGCCTTGATTCTGTATCGCCAGCATAGTCAGAATCACTGTAAGCAATAAGCTTGGTTAGGTCTGAGTTATTATCATAACCAATGCATAGTTCTTTTGTTCCTTGTATGTATCTTAATGTTCTTTTTACGTTAATTATATCTTGTTGAGTAGGATTTTCCATGAATCTACTTTCATAGTTTACGGCAAATGACAAATCAGGTCTTGTTTTCTTATTTAAGTACATTAATGATCCAATCGCTTCTCTATAAGGAAAATCTCTAGTTTCCTGATTCTTGTCCTTTTTTTCTGTATTTTTCACCAAAGGTGTTGGACAGGCTTTTGAATCTTGCATATTAAATTTTTCTATTACCTTTTCTGCATAGTTTTTCTGACCAAGTTTGATTTTGTCATCTGTTCTTTCTATTTCAATACTTAAAAAATCTGTAGGATTTTCAGAATATGTTATTTCAAAATTTTCTTCTAAGCTTTTCAGCAAATTAAGTAATCTTGATCTGTCTCTTCCAATTAAAATTCCATCATCAACATAAATTCCCATGATGACATCTCCATCCATAGACATGAAAATGCAGGGATCAGTATCGAGAGGATGTAAACCTTTTTCTTTTAAAGTTGATGAGAACTTCTGGTTCCACTTCAACGGAGATTGTTTTAATCCATATAAACTTTTCTGTAGCTTACATACTTTTCCTTCTTGTTCTTCATACCCTTCTGGTATTTGCATATATAAATCTTCTGTTATTTCTCCATAAAGGAAAGCGGTTTTTACATCAAGTTTCATCATATGACATTGTTTATTTGCAGCTATAGCCAGTATAACTCTCAGCGAGCTGTCATTTATCACTGGACTAAATGTTTCCTCATAATCTATTCCAGGTTGTTGCTCAAAACCTCTTACTACGAGTCGAGCTTTATATCTTCCATCACTTTTTCTTTTTAATATCCATTTATTTGTAAGTATTTTCCGGTTTTTTTCTTTAATTGCATTCTTGTCAACTATTTTCCAAACTTTGTTATCTTCTAATGATTTCTTTTCAGATTCAATTGCTTTTATCCATTCATTTATCTCTGGGCCATTTATTGCTTTTTTATAAGATATATAGGTATAGTAGTCTTGAAGTTTCATTGGAATTTTCTTAGTTCTCTGTGGTCTTCTATTTTCTATTTCACTTGTATTTGTTTCAGGTGTTGCTTCTTCATCAAGAATATCTGTTTCAATTTGTTCATAATCTTCAGTATTTCCAGAATCTGTATTTTCAGTATCTTGTTCATTTTGAGATTGAGATTCAGGTGTACTTTGTATTTGTAAATCTGTGTTATTTATAATATTTTCAAAAGTTGTAGGCGTATTCTCTTCACAAAAGTTGTATCTTATTTTTATATTATTATTATCTTCTTTATTTTTCTTTTGGTTTTCATTTGAGAATATAACGTCGCGTCGTATCACAACTTTCTTCTTAATTGGGTCCCATAGTCTGTAACCAGTTTGAGCATATCCAATCATCAAGTATTCTTCACTTCTTTCTTGTAGTTTTTTAAGTGGTGTTAGAACTTTACTGTATGCTTTCAAACCAAATATCTGTATGTTCTTAACATTTGGTCTATGACCAGTCCATTTTTCAATAGGTGTTTGCGTCTGACCTTCTTTGGGTATTCTGTTTATGAGATATGTAGCCGTTAATGCAGCTTCGCCCCACATTTCTTTTTCTATTCCAGATTCAAACATCATAGCTCGAGTCTTTTCCATTAGACTGCGGTTGAACCGTTCAGCTTTGCCATTTTGTTGGGGACTGTAAGGTACTGTATAGTCTAAAATAATACCAATTTCTTTACACCAATCTTTAAGGGCATTACTTGTGTACTCGCCACCGCCATCACATCGAATGGTACTTATTTTCATATTTTGGCTTCGTTCGACTTCTCTTATGTACTGTTTAATACAATCAAATACTTCACTTTTATGAGCAATTAGGTAAATTTGTGTATAATCAGTGAAATCATCAATTACTGATAGTATATATCTCTTGTTATTCCAAGTTTCAGGACTTATTGGTCCACATACGTCAGTGTGTATAATTTGTAATTTTCTTTGTGCTGTTTTTCTAGGTGTGTTAAAAGGTAAACGTGTTTGTTTTGCTTTTATGCATATTTCACAATTGTTTGTAAGTTTGTCTAATTCTTTATTTGAAATATCTGTACCGTCTACGGTTTTAATTATATTCTTTAACGTTTCTTTACCAGGATGTCCAAATCTCTTATGTAAATCTTCAGCATTATTTATTGTCTTTGCCAAATTAGCATTGTGAACATCAGTCTCTAAGGCAATGTTATATAAACCATTTTCATTTTTCTTTCCTTCAAGTATTATGTTGTTTTCTTTTTTAATTATGACTTTTTCTTTAGTAAATATTACTTCTCCGCCTTTATTTGTAATAGAATTCACGGATAGTAAATTTTCTTTTAAGTCTGGAATGTACATAACATCAGTAAAACTTACATCTTTTGTAGTGACTGTTCCAATGAATTTAGCTTCAATGCTTTTGTCTTTTTCTGCTGTTTGGATTTTAATTGTGCAATGTTGTTTGTCATGTAGTATGTTTTCATTTTTAGTCATGTGACTAGAGCAACCAGAATCTATTATAAATTCTTCTTTATAAGTTAAGAAACTTTTGTAAATTGGACATTCTTTTTTATCTTTGTAAAAGCAGTTTTCTTCTGTATGATTTCCTTTATTGCAAATCGTGCACTTGACATTTTCTTTGTTTTTATTAAAATAGCAATCTCTCTCCGAGTGATTTGTCTTTTTGCATATTTTGCATTCTTTCTTTGTGTTGACATTTTCTTTGTTTTTATTAAAATAGCAATCTTTCTCCAAGTGATTTGTTTTCTTGCATATTTTACATTGCTTTTTCATATTCTTATTGATAGCTTTGAACACCATACCTTTTGGTTCATCGCCCTTTATTCTGCTTTCCTCGGTATGGAGTCTTGATATCAAGTTGTTTAAAGTTCTCTCTGAACTTGGCACTGACTCCCAGGCAGTTATGAAAATATTGTATTTTGCAGGAAGACTTGCTATTATTTTTGAAATTATCATTTTTTCGTTTATGTTTTCGCCTAGTGAATTCAGACGATCACTAATATTTTGAAGATGTGAAATGTGAAATAACATGTCTTTATTTTCGTTATAGTTGTATTTGTAGAACTCTTGGAGCAAGTTACATTTTTGTTGTTCACTTCCCTTCTCAAATATTAAGCAAAGTTTATCATACATTGCTTTAGCGTCTTTGCAAGCCATTATTAGTGGAATATGTTTTTTAGCTATTGTTTGGCATATAATGAATTGTACTTTGGCATCCATTTTAGTTTCCTTTTCGTTTTTCGGATCGCAATTTTCAGTTATTATTCTTAGCATTCCGGAGCTATTTAACAATATATGGAGTTGGAATTTCCAAATATTGAAGGTTTCTGAATCCTTTAGTAACTGTATATTACTGATTTCTTCTTGTTTTATATTCTCCATTTTATTCTTTTGTTTTTTCGGTTTTTGGTTTTTACTTTTAGTTGTTATTTCTCTTCCTTTTTATATTATTTTCATCGTGTGTGCTCTGCTACCATGAAAGGTTTTTAATTTGTTATTACTTTTAGAGGCATTTTGGAATTAAAGATATTTTTATGAACACGTTTTTATTTATACTTTCCCAATCACACACATAGATATGACAGGTGTCCATTATTGTTTTTTTAAACAGAGATCAGAGAGTAATACCATAGATTAATATCCATAGATAACAAAAAATTCATTTTTCGTTGGCATGGTAACCAACTATGATGACAGACACTACAGACAGACAGAAAATTGGATTGGACAGACAAAAGCACAACAAACAACAACAAAAGTAAACAAATACTTTTCGAATTGCTTTTTATCTAATGTGCTATCCAGATACATATATTATTCATCTGTGATGTGCAGTGTTTCATGCGTGCAATGTGCAAATTGTAAACAAGCTCCTTATCGTATGAATTATTAGTCTTTTTTAGAGATGCGCCGAGTAGCACTTTTGCCGAGTACCGAGTACCGAGTATTACTCGGTTCATTTTTTTTCCAACCGAGTACTCGGCCGAGTAACTCGGTTCAATCAAATTTCTGTTTCGGGTGTGTAAACAAGTGCAAACCAGGGTCGCGCAGAATAAGCTTTCATCAAGCCACTAGAGCGCGATGATCCTAAAAACCCCATTACTTTTTTTGTATTACAAAATCCACAACATGATGATAACATAAAATATAGACCAATGACGGATTTACATTTTATTTACTAAATTTAAATAAGGTCGCTGTTTCAAAGAAAATTCGCTAGCAAAAGACAAGAGTCCTTTTGAGTGGTGGGCAAGGCCTCAAACAAGGTATTCAGAACTGGCACGCTTAGCAAGAGTGTTTCTATGAGCACCTGCACCATTCACAGCGACTGATTATTTTCGGAGGCTGGTAAAGTCTACGGAGAAAACAGGAATTGTCTGTTAGTAGAACGTGCAGTGAGCTATGCATCACCACAACACAATCTAACTTTATGAAATTTCACATATCGCCGCTTCGCTAAAAAAGTGTACAATCTCAAAAATACCAAACTTTAGAGGAGAGCGTTTTGAAAGTTTAACAGTTAATGAAAGCGCCATTTATAGAGTTAAGTAGTAGATTTTTTTATTTAAAAATAATTCAATCCTTTATCTTTCAAAATAATATTTTTTTATATAATATTAAGAAAACGTAGATATGAAAAAAAAACTTTAAAAAAATCTTGTTTTGACTTTAGCTACTTTTTGAGAAAATATCTGCTGATAATTTAGTTAAGTGATAGTTTATATATGAAGAAAACATAAAAGATGGCGTTTTTAAATGAGGACAAAGCAACAATGTAACATAAACTTTAACATTAAACCTGTTAATCATTGAAATCTTGTACAAAATAAAGAATTAAACATTATTACTAGGTATGACGTTTACTATCACGGCACATTAGTGTGCTTTTAATTAAACAACCATTTTTAAGTTTTTCTGAGTAATAAAAATATTATAATCTATGAGATTTTTACTTTCTTCTTGACAGAAAGTATCTATTAAAATATTAAAACAGAGCTACGACCCGCTGGAACTTCTGAGCTGCTATAGCATAGCAGCTAAGATCACTCTACAGTGTAGCTAGAGGCGCCATCTGTAGAATCTACATACTGTATAGGACGAACCAAGTCCAGAAGATCTCACCATGGAATTCAAGGGCTAGATCACAAGCCTGGAATAGATTAAAAAACTGCAGCTTTCTCGATGCTAAAACGTGGGAAGAGAAGTGCAACGTTGCGAGATCCATCTTCTGCGACGCGAGGGAAGAACCCTACGCGACGGTTGCACATTGGAGGCTCACCTACAGCAACAAGGAAGTAGAAGTAGTACTGGTGGCAGCACGCGCGAAGGTCCCAGATTGGAGCTACAAACAGCATTGATTGGAACAAGGTTTGCGAAGGCCATTGAGCAAGAACACTGACTTCGCATCAATGACACTGTCTACTAGAGTGACTTGCAGACAGTCTTACTTATGTTGGCTGAGGAACGGAAGTCGACGCTACACGACCCTTGTAGCACACCGGCTCGGCGAGACCACCCAAGAAACGAGCTTAGCAGACGTGGCAGTGGGTTCCTGCAACTCACCAGAACTTAACTGATGTGGTAACACGAGCAAGCTACGTGCCAACGTCAAAACAAGATCCATGGTTTGGAGTAATTTCTAGAGAAGCCCAGGCGAGACTGGCTATGCCCAGAAGAAAGCAGCGATGACATCGCAAACGAACTGCTATACGTTAACACTGAAGAACAGAAAAAAGGGGATGCAGCACAACCTGACATCAGCCCATTGGATCCAGGGCAAGAGTACTGCAGTTCGTGGACTGTTGCCTCAATAAGAACACTGCGCTCAGCCACGACCATATCGAGAAGGCAACGTATCTCTGCTGCGACGCGACAACAAGACTCGTTTCCTCAAGAAATAGACTGCACGAAGAAAGGCATTCTTCATCGCTTCGACCTATTGTTGGAAGATGGACTTCTGAAGCTCAATGGATACAGTATACAGTGGTTGGGTTATAAAAGTGCCAAACAATAAATCCATAGTAACAGTGAGTAAATTAAATCAGTGCAGTTTCAGGAGGTCCCCTCCCAGTGCCTAGCAACAAGTAACTATGATCATTCTGCAGACCATTCGCTCTGGGCCAGGATGTGATCTACTCCTCCTCCATGGCCTAACTCCTATGGAAGTAATTTCGAAATAGTCTTATTTGATTTGTCATCTTTACCATTTTTAAACTATACAATTTAAAAAAGAATCTTCAATTTCCACCTTAATTTTTCGTTAAAACTTAACAATTCATAAATAATACAGTTGTTAGTTCAATATTTTATCGTAAAAACTGCATAATTTTGAGTATGTATAGTCTTTCTGAAAAGATTTGTCTGAATGTGAGGCCACTCTTATCACAAATACCATTCAAATACGATATAATATAGTATTAAAGAGAATTATAACTTATTTATGAAGAAAATACTACGTTGATTCTACGGATGCTTTGTCTAAACTGAAAAATGATTTCTTTTTGTGCGAAAAAGATGCAAAATCGCGCCAATTCAAAACTAAACATTAGATCCCCTTGCGGCGATTTTGTGAAGTAGGCTTTTTAGTCACTATTGAAGAGAAACATTAGGTGATCCTGAGTATTTCTGTATATATAACTCAATTTCGCAAAAATTTCGTTTTTGTATACTTTTTGTGAGAAGCGGTTATTATTATTTTTCCAGTTTTCTTCATTTTGTCTCTACTCATTCATTATCATATGTTTGATCATATTGAGGTTGTGAAAGATTTCCCCAGTCGTTTAGATGATATCTACCTAAATATATTGCTTTACTTAAACCGAGTATACTCGGCATTAAAACCGAGTTACTCGGCCGAGTACGAGTATCAAAAAACCTGCCGAGTACGCCGAGTACCGAGTATTAACCGAGTACTCGGCCCATCTCTAGTCTTTTTCAAATAAGATAGCGATGCATGATTTCAAGCGCACAAACAAGATATCCGGCGTTCATTGGCTAAAAGAACCTATTGATAGTCTGAAAATCGGGTAAGTAATTACAAATTAATAAAATGACTATATTCGTGTTATTTACTGTGTAAGCTTACAAAATCCAACTTCTTAGTGTCAATGACCCATTATTATTTTATTATTTACTCTGTAAAGCTCTGGTACCTACTATATTCATCAAAGCTACTATAAATAATTCTTTTTTCAGTGTAAAAATCAAACCTCATGATGGAGTGTTGTCACTACCAAAATTCGAAAACTATGCAAATATTTCAGACGGGGTCAACAATGAATCGTTCGATCAAACTGAAGAGTACACATTCAAGTGGCAAGAGAAAGTGTTCAGTTTATGGGAAATACAACGTTATTCAGATGTTCACCATTGCATCACAGACACTGAACTGACATACCACAATATGCTGAATGATTTAGAATATGAGCCATCAAAAGTATTCACCTATATTCATGATGATTACTACATGCCGTTACCTCCAAACCATGTTAAGAAGAAAAGTAACAATAACATTACCCACTTAAGTTCATGTTTTGAAAAGTTAAACTTAAATGATAAGATTGAAAGGACTATGTTGAAGGAGTCCAGTTCAATGGGGCATCTGTTTAAAAGTGAAGAGAATTTGGATATTGAAAACGAGCAATGGACTGCTATGCATGTTGTCTTTGATAACTCAGATTATAATGAGTAAGTACCATAATATTTGTGTCACTAGTCACTACTAGCAGTAAAAGTCTTAGCACCATCACCTTATTACAATCAATCTAAGTACAATCAAATCAATTTAATTACCTGAAAAATTTATCACAAAACTATCTTTGTGTTATCCTACTTGTGCTGAATTACGGTTGCAATAACACAGGAATTGCAATAACATACTCTCCTTCCCTCAATACAGTTTGATTTTATTAGTAAGAATTTACCTTCTTGATCATACTCCTCAATTTCACTCCTAACAACAATTGCCTATAAAAAACCATCAGGGACTCGCAGTTAGTGTACAAAAAGGAAGCGCCCTTGTTGTCTCTGTACCACAATAGGACACACAACTATTTGCTGGTGTCCCCTGATGAAAACCAGCTGGAGTTAAACCCTTACTGCATGGAGACAGGCACTGGTGTGTCTTTAGGGCGTCACTACTCTGTGGGGCTGAAGTTTGAGGATGAAGAAGATGAGGAGGAGCTGACTGTGCTGGTAATGTTTAATCTTCTACTATATAAAAATAAGTCGGGTTTTCCTTCCTGACGCTATAACTCCAGAACGCACGAACCGATTTCCACGGTTTCGCATTCGTTGGAAAGGTCTCGGGCTCCGTGAGGTTTATAGCAAAGATAATTACCGTAAAACGGGGCCGGGGCGGGACGGGGCTGCGGGCGAAACGAAGTTCGCTGGGACCGCTAGTGATCCTATAAATATCACGAAATAATTTCTTTTGTTTTTTGTACCCATGCTAGCTAATGTACTGGCGAGCAATTATGTGAAGTCGTTGTTAATTTTCTCGATATCTTGATGTTAGCTAACTCTATTTGAATATAATAAATCGATAAATTAAACTAATTAGATTTTTGGAATGTGGTTTTTAGTTGCAAAAGAGGTTTCGTGGTTATTAAATTGACAAGGTTCCAGCGCATTTTGCGGGACTTACGACCTATTTTCATAAATGAATAATTAATTGCTATGTGGTATTAGGCTCTCAATCAATTAGGAAATACTCATACTAATTCCTATCCATATTACTAGATTGACAAACAAGCTTTTTTCTATTCAAGGAAGACTTAAAAATAATAAAGTTCATAACACATTTTTATGTAGGTATAATAGGCACGAGATATCGATAGGGGACCGCCTTACCAATTTGATAGCCATAATCGCTGGCACGCTCGTGTCATCTTTTGTTTGAAGTGGCGCCCGTTTTAGTGCCGGTACGTGTGCAAGCAATTCTCGTTTGAAAGTGGTTAGGTGGCAGATACCTCGACCGTATTTATTCTTTCTCTACCTACCCTGATGTTACTCATGAACATGATTATGATGTGAACTTCAATATATTTTAAGACCTATTTGTTCGTTCTTCATAAAATAATGTTATTTTCAGCTCAATAAACTTCACAAGAAATGGGAGAAGAAGCACAAACAACTAGTCAATTTCACCATGCCACCATTGGGCAGGAGGGTATACAACCTCTCTCTGGAGATCCTCACAGCGGCTGAATTTGAGGCTGACGACTTATACGTGGAGTATACCATAAAGGTCTGGGCTCGCTACATGATATCATACCATTGCCGTGCTAGGAGCGTATCAGACACGATAAGCAACACGATACGCTCTACTTTGCCCACGGAACGTATCTACAGCGTTCTGTCTGTCTGTCTCACAGTTATAATAATATGGAGTGCAGCGAGCGCATATTTTGCCGGTGCTGACGCTCCGTGCATGACAAGCGACGGTGTTGGTCGGTGACGAAAAGGTTTAGTGGGAAAGGCGTCATAGTTTTCAATACCAAGAATATTTTTTTGGCTGACACGGTCCTAGCACTCATGGTATGCTACGTAGTAGGCAGAAACCTTAAAGGTTCTTATCATCTAAAAAAGGTCCCTTCATTATCTATCAGCTACAGGAAGTCAGCTAACTTAACTGCCTCGGTGGCGCAGCGGTGAGAGGGTCGCATTTTAAAGCGACGGCTGCGCCAGACAGAGGTCCCGGGTTCAATTCCCGGGTCGGGCCAAAAATGTATACCTGGGTTTTTCTGTTTGAAAATTCTCAGGGAAGCCCGGAGGTTGGAAGTTGACGGTGTTTCACCCCCGTGCCTCGGAAAGCCGTTGGTCCTGCGCCTGATCTCTCTCCGGTCGTGTCAGATTGCTGTTCCATCGGGCAATGAGAGTGAAAGGAATAGAGAGTGCACCTGTGTTTGCACACACGCTTGTGCACTATAAATGTCCCGCGCAGTCTGTCGGTTAGTCGTTGTGACTGGCCACCGAAGGTAGTATTATTACAGGTATTATTACAGGAAGTCCACTGCTGAATGTACATAGCCCCCTATCGTTTTTAATGTGTGTGAATGGTTTGGGAATTGTATGTGACCAATTAATTGATGTGCTGCTGAACTAAAGTTTAATTATGTTTATTATTACATTTAACATACAATTAAACAAGTCCTTTTATGTACGATTAAAATAAGTGATGTAGCTGCGCTGCACCAAATTGATTATTTAAGTAATATAAGCATATCTCATTGTATGTGAACTATGTAGGTATCCCTTAGGTATAAGTTCTTATGAGAAGTAAACTTATTTAAACCTAATAGGTTGCAAGTCGCAGTATGATAAGATGAATAGGTAGATGTAAGGTACGTTAGCTAGCTCCTTGCTGGCACACACAAGTCTTTCAGCTCGAAACTTGTTTTTGTGCTCGGCAAAATACCTACTTTTTTACGGCATCTTGACTTCGAGCATGACTCCGAGTCAAGTCTCGGCATCAGCCGTATATTTTTTTGTTGGTCAGACGAGTTTGAAAGGCTTTCAATGGGCTGGGTTCTCGTGTTGGTATATGGCTCATACGGTACGAGTCATATGTCATATATCTTTCTGATCAATGATAACACACTGAATACAGCATTCAAAATACAGCTATACAAATAGGTTTATGTTACCTTTTACTGCCTCCTCAGATACCAGAACAACTAAAATGCAAAGACGAACTCCACGGGCGCACCCACACCACCAGAGCGCTCAGATCTGATGACGTCGAGGTGTGGTGCTTCGGACACATAGTGGAGCTGACCCTGGACATGGAAGGTGGTGCAGGTAAGCGCTAGACGCTATAGTAATCGGTTTTCTGTGAACCACAAGCATGGTAAAGTGTTTTTTACTGAATAGATAAATATAGGTGATATCCCGATATCCCGGTGGTATCCCGAAATTTGAAGTAATTCAAAGAATAAATTGGTAAAAAATCTTCTGTAAAGAACATCAGTAAGGGACTGGATTTCTTGTAGACCATTGCATTCTCTAGTCAACCAGAGTTTCTAGCAGTTGTCACTTCTCACTGGTTCCATGTCACAATAAAAACGAAATCATGCGAATTAATTCCATCTCATTCACTATCTCACCACACCATTTAGGAATGGAATAGGTAGAACGTTTATGAACTGAGTTGAGGTTTAAAGCGAAACTGCATGAATTAGTGAATAAGTGTGGTTCCTGGCGCATTATTTTAAAAATTTGAAATAGATTTGCGCTTAACTCTAGTCTAGACCTTCTTGGGCTTTGACAGAGTCGACGATGGAGCGAGCTCACCCAGAAGAAGCCTGTTCACTCTGATTTTGAAGGTATCGGGTTTCCTTGGGAACACTGATGTGGGAGTTCCACTCTTTGTGCGCATCATTTATTTGAATCAAATTTTATTACATCCTTACAGACCCACCACCTCTTCAGATATTCTTCGAAGCGATATCAACAGATTGGTGGGGCCGCCACCGCACGGAAGGGTACAGCTATCTCGCTCTACCCCTACGGCCAGGCTCAAACCAGAGGATGCTGTCCTGCTCTCGCCCTGAGGAGATGGACCGGGTGGAAGCTAGCAGCAGGAGGTTCTTTGTGGGGGGATGCAACCTGATCAAGGACTTGGATGTGCTGGCTCAGCCGCACTTGCAGGTGAAGTGTTGTTTATTTGCTGTGACATGTGAAAGGGTATAGTCTAACATCTGTTTCTCATCTGTAAGTGGCAATTTTATAACAGTTGGGTGCGATTAAGAGCCTTTGAAAATGTCAAGTAATTGATAATTACCTACACGTAGTAAAAAGTAACATTTTTGTAAGATTAATAATAGACACGTACATAGTAAAACTTTATGATTTGCATTTTTTTCAAGATTAATGACAATTCTATAAAAGATTTGCTCTTCACTTCCTACGTGGTATGTCATCAACTTATTTAATTTTCTACCCATTTTGCGTAGCAGTCACTGTATTCAAGGCTAAGCAGATATTTGACCTCGATCGCACCTGATATCTAGGGTGGTGCATATCTGTTTAGTAGCAACTAGCCACCTAGCAACCTATTCTCTTGCCTTAAAGAGGCTTACGTCATTTAGAATTTTAAACCGATAGCTTAGTGTTTGGTGTCGCCGCAACCGATTAAAGATTAGCAAGTTGCGTAACTGTGAGAACTTCACACTTGCATGTTCTCCTGCTGGGAACATGTGTTCTTTCAGTCCATGAAAGATTGAGACATTTTGAGAAAGACCAGTAACAATTTTTACAGGATGCAAACTTCGTGTACACGACAACTGGCAGCCTCTCGCTCCGCTGGCACGGCGTCTCTGTATCAGCGCTTTCCCAGCAGGGCCGGGCCCCGTCGGCGCCGGGCCCCCCCTGCGCTGCGCTGCTGCGAGGCGCCGAAGCGGTGCTGCGGCAGTACCGGCGGGCGAGGGCCAGGCTCGCCGCCGCGGCTGAGAGCTGTGACCCCCGCCCGAGGGAGGGGGAGGGGGACGGGCTGATTACTGTAGAAACATAGACCCATAAGTTTGCTTGGGCTAATCCATCGTTAGTTACTTACCAAGTTATGATGCTTATGATTTTACCTAGTAACTTAATAAATAAAAGATATTCACAATATTATGTCTTTCTTCTTCTTCTTCTTCAGCCACTGTCTACCAATCGCTTGGTGTACGCTCCTTTAAGCCTCTCCATTCATCCTAAATTGATGGATGTTTTTATCAAAAAATTTTTTGCTTACGCGATAGCTGGCTAATATAAGCGTTTCAATACAATACTGCTAAGTAGCACCCTATGAGTGACACCCGAAGGTAATATTTTTACAAATATTTAACAATCTGTTAAGATAAAGGAAGCCAATTTATAATTGTATTTTCTGCTTGTTGTTGAGAGAGTAATCTCGCAACATTGATGAAGTGAATTTGCAAAATTCAAGAAGCTTTGCTATTTACAATACAATTTTAATTATTTTGTATAGTGAAAAACAAAACACTAGAAGAACAAAAAATAAAACTAGAAATGAAATTGTTCAGTATGAATTAAAATAAAAACTAAAACTAAATCGTCGTCATCATAACCTATGTTTTATTTTAATTATTATTGTTGCTGTACACACAAATATACCTAGGTATCTGAAGTAAGTAACACCTAAGTGCTTCATCGAAGAAGTACCTGAAACAGAAAAAAGCCTTAAGCTGCATTTTGATTGTGGGATATAATATATTAATATATCTTACGATATATTTTATATCCCGAGATATATCTTTCACCCGATCACACTATGGGATATATATTTTCTTAGTTTTGTATAGGATTGTCCACCACCGCGGGGGGTGGAGGGTCGTGCGGGGGGCGGAAAATATATATTTCTCGAATCGCTCCAAAACATATTATAGCTCGGGATATAAAATATTATATTTATCAGTGAGAAGGGTTACATTGTAAACTATGGTGAGCGATATCGAGTATATCTCGGTATATTAATATATATTTCCCAGTGAATACGCAGCTTTACAATTTTTTACAATCAATTCTTAGATTAAAAGCAACTGTAGTTAATTAGGCTGATGAAAAATCGTGTGCGCATGTGTTTCTTGTAATTGGAATTGGAAAGGGGTACATTGCCAATGCATAGATACCTACTTAACAATTTTGTATTTTAGTAGTATTTTAAGCCAAGTCTCTGAATCTGAGCCAGCTTTTTCGAATCACTCGCCATCTTGAAGTGAGTGATACAAAAATAGAGCTCCAGATTCTCGCGTCAATCGAACTTATTTCGTCTTTTTTTATTCGATTACGAGTTTTACTGTTCTCCCGTAAAAAACAATATAACCACACGTAAAAAAACCACTACCGCACGAAAGAAATCAAAATGTATAGAAATTGTGACCCGGATAAAGCAAAAACTGTATTTTCTTCGAAAAAGAAAATTCGATCGGTCGGTGAAGCGGGGAATTCCCTCAGGCGTCATGCCCCTTTTTGTTTTGAGGACCGCTGACTAAAAGCAAGACCAACCAAATGCCAACGAACAAACGACGATCGAATAGTAATCAAATAAAGTAATAAGTTTACCAAATTATGTTCTCATAGCCATCGACGTCGCTTGCGATATCACGCTCCCAGATGCCACGTTTCCGAAGCATGACATGGCCTTAGCTGCCAAGCTGCCGGCCACGATGCCAGTGGCAGTAAAACCCAGCTTTGCCAGCAGCCACAAACCCTTCCCAGTGTATATCACTATCCCGCCAATCACTTGAACTATGCCCACTGCAATCGCGTTACCCATTTTGAATCACTGGTGTTGTAAGACGTGTACCGTTTTAATCAAGCAAGAATGGTGAAAAAGAAGCACTACTTACTACAACAAACGAACGACGTGTACCTATAATTCCTTTTGTTTGTTTTATAGGGTACAAGGTCATTCCCCTGATGAAAAGGGTTGCCAAATTCAATTTTCATTTATCCCACGACACTGTGAGTATAATCACATAATGCAGTTTTATTTTATTTTTATTTCTTCAATCACTTTTGTGTCATCAACGAAAATCATTAAAAATATGGCCCATAGTCATATTTTATGGGCGACATTATCAATCAGTGAAACATTCTCCTCTGAAATTTTAGCAATTTGGCGCGCGTAGCATAATAGTTAATTCATTTCAGATACAATCAAAATATGGGTCTTCAAGACAAAATGTAGTATTGTAGGTAATTGTTTACCCCACTTGTTTCCAGGATTTCTGGGAAAAAAGTTTAGAGCTAGCAAACTCCTTTACAATGTGCCGGGGGGAATAACCGACCATAGAGGCACATAGACGCGTTGTGACTTGTGTTATCGATGTTAGTTAAAGTAGATCCAAAATAGAGGGTTTATATGGGCAAGCGCACACGCATATTTTCCTTAAAAATATATCGTTACAATTTCTATAGAAAAATGTATTCTTGAGGTAGGTCTACAATCACTAAATTCGTTGCATTGAGGAAGACAAAAAAAGCTTCGATTCATAGTTATTGAATATGGACCATGGATTGGTCTAATAAGGTCGCAATTTTGCAATCTTTTAATATTTAACGCGCGACTTCGTACGCGCATTTTGGTTTTAAGCAGTTTTTTATGTTTTCCCTTTTTCGATACATACTTAAGCTTTAAGACAAAAATTATGAAATCGATCCAGCGCATTTCCTGAGATTTACGTGTTCGATGAATAAGTGTTAGACCACAGTGTTAGACTAATATATAGTCTGCGATGTAAGGAGTGTTTATAATTAAACAAAAAAAGGTGTCTCATCTCAATCATTGACTCTTTTTATTACTTTTATAATATTATTAATTATTACTGAATACACCTTACATGCAATCCTACACCTTAAACGTTACATGGAATGGAGGTAGTTGTCACACACATTACATACTCTTAACTTGAAATAATCAATTAAAAATCACAAAAATACCTACACATGATTAGGGGATTTACAATCGTCTTTGTAATGTCTGTAAATCAGACATTTGGCAGCGATCTCACGATTGGTGTTTTGACGATTTAAGTGTGGCCTAGGCTCTTGACGGGCCACGTCATGTCTGACTAGTATGATAACAGCCCAAAGTTGAATTTTCAAAAAGAAAATCTGTCACCGCCAGCACGTATGGGGTAAGGCTAAGAAATCACGGCGCGAATTCCTCCCACGTCCGCGCGCGGGCGCGAAAGAGAAGTTTTGTTTCAAAACTCACAAGCCCGCCAATTTTAGTGCTAATTTTCAAGCCAATTTCAACTAAACCGCGCGATGACGCTGTTTTTCACCCGCGCCCGCCGCGGCGGCGGGAGCCGCAACCAAACCGCGGCCGCTGCGGGCGTTAACCGCGTCGTGAGTTTTTTTTTAACTTTCTACATACAAGCGCAATCGCGCCGTGAGTTCTAAGCCTAAGTATATTTTTTCAGAGTACAAATCTATGTCAGCAGTACATTTGTAACTAAAAACGTCTACAATTTGCTATTGCGCACAGCCTCCCTCATCTGCGCAGTGATGGCGGCCACCTTCCTCGCCCTGGCAAGCCGTAGATCCCGCGCACGCGCAAGACGTGCACTGCGCGCCGACGTGAGTGCTGCGCGCGCGGCGTGCGATGCGCGTCGTGCTGTTTCTAACGCGCAAACCTCTTGCCGGAGGAGAGTGGACTCCCAGGAGCTGAGCGCGTTGGATATTGCTGCACGCTGTGGAGTAGAAAACGGTTTTATGTGATTCGAAAAGCTGATGTTCTTTTTTGGTGGCGATTGTTCTTCTGGATTGGCTGAATTGTGCGTGAATTCTGGCTGCTTTATCAGAAGTATCCAGAGAAAGGTTTATAAGAGCAAGCAAATAGCTGGTTGGTAAGGTAAGATGTTGTTTTCCGCATACTGAGCTCTACATTGACTCTATACTATACTCTAAAGATGCAATGTATAATAAAATAAAATAAAAAATATTGTTTTTCTATTTTGCATGTGCAAATATGTAATCTCTAATCTCCAGCAGCCTCCAGCATTCTCAGCTTGAGCAGACCCGATCGAAAGCGCTTCGTTGGGCGTTTACCGACAAATTGGACAGACGATCTTGTAGAGAACTCAGGACCAAACTAGATGCAGACTGCTTATTGCAACCGGTCGCTGTGGCAAAATATGGGGCAGGTCTATGTTCGGCAGTGGAATACAGTTTAGTAACGATGTTGGCTGACGTCTCCGGTGGTCTCAGGTAATCAGTATATTACTATATTTACCTGAGCAGCGTCTCTGAGGAAGGCAGTCTTCCTGTCTAACGCAGCGTCCGCTCTTCGGCGCGCGTCAGCAAGCTCGAGCTGTCTTCGGCACTCTTCAGCCGCACTGCGTCGCATGCGCCGGTCTGCAGCCAGCGTCGCCCGCGCCTCTTCTTCTATCGCTTTGTCTACTATTTCTGTAACCTGTTTAGAAAGGGTTTTATTGGCATATGAGTTTAGTGCTAGTGCTAAGGTAATCATTACAAATAAATTGTTTTGTAGTCATAACAATAATTCCCTATTATAATATGCACGTGACTTATGTGTCAAATAAAGTACTTTCTATTCTATTTCTATTCTATTGTTTCTTGAACTAAGAATATCCCTACGTGCTGAAACTAAGGTTTCTGGACAAATATCTTTAGAAAAAGTTGTATTTTATTCAACCTACATCATCCCACTGCTGGATAAATCTCCCTCAACACTTTAGATAAGTTATCTGAACAAAAAAGCAAATTTCTTGCTACTATAGAAATGTGACCCTATACAATCAGTAGTGATCATACGTGGCTGAAGAAAGATGTGGTAAGGAAATATGTAAATGGATTACTTTTTGAAAAGCAACATTGCCAAGCTCACTACATATGTGGTTAGTTGTTAGTCGATCCAAAGCATAATTTGAAATGTTGTCACTAGGTTTAAGAAATGCATAAACCGAGACATCTGACGTACTGACAGACGAATCTCTGACGACGACGTCAGACGATCTCAGAATCCTGAATACTAGAAAAAGTTACCTACCTTCTGATCAGTAACAATAGCCCTGATCTCATCGCTGCGCCGCTGCTTAAACCTGATGCAGTCGAGCAGTTCTCCCTGGCGATGGAGCTGTTCAGCCGCCTGTTGCAGTTGTTTGTGCTCGTGCCATAGGCGCTCCTGGCGACGTTTGTTGGCTAGGTAGCGTTTGTATTGCTCCATGGTTTCTGCCTCTACCTGGGGAAGAGTGGGAGTTAGATATCTTTGGCAGTTTTAGAAATTAAGGAAGCTTTTCATAAGAAGGTTGTTCCATTATTAGATAGTATTTTGGTCAAATGTTTAGCTATTCATATAAAACAGAACTTACCATCTCCCTCTCCTCTTTCTCCTTCTGCCACATCCTCTTGAACTCGTCAGCCAAGCGCTCCCTTTCATCGCTCTCTTCTCTCTTCTTGGCGAGGGCGGCCAGCAACCGCCAATCCCTCTCTGGAATGGCGTCCACCACATCTCCGGTTTCGTAGTCGAGGGTTCCCACCAGTTGGGAGATTGAGCTGGGTACTGGAGGAATGGATGGTGTTATAATTACATTTTTGTCTTATAGTGTCTTGTCACTATACAAACTTAATTTATAAATTGCACTGGTAAAAAGCAACTGTGTCAAACGAGGAATTGAACCCTGTGTCTTACGCTATCCGGGCGCATGCCTATACCACTCGACCACCGACACATTAAACAGGCTTCAACAGGCTTACATTAGGTAAGCCTGTTGAATTTTACAACCTTACCTCATCAATGTTGGGAGATTGCTCTCATAATATGGAGTTAGTTATATGATACTAGTTCAATCTACGCTTAACTATTTTTAAACCTAGTGAACGTTTTAAAGATGCTTATTTTAAAAAGCTTCTTAACTTTTGAACGGAACGTTTTGCACGTATGAAGAACTTCACTATTCATGGTGCTAATAGTGTATTATATGTCATGCACGGACGTACCAAGCTTACTCATCATTGCTTAAAATAAAGGGCGGATGGTCTTCAGCAGGGCGCAGGGTTTTATAACCATACCTTAACAACTATAGCATAGATTATTACAATTTTCGTATCCTGTTACACTTACTATTAGTGGCCACTGGCCTCCTCGTCGGCGATACAGACCCAGAACGCCTCGGCGTCTCTGTTATTACTTTATAGCAAAACACCATTATCGCGACTACCCACACTTCCTCTTACACAACGCTAAAACCGTGGGAGAACTACTTAATCACTCATTGTACCGTCTTGTGTACATATAAGTGGACTATTTGTTTCATAACTCGTTATGTTTAATTAATTGACTGTGATACGAGTTTTCATTTGAAGTTTTGATTGATTTGGTCGTCACTTTGTTTTTGTTTAAATTAATGACTTATATGTTAATTCTTAAAAGCTTTCATTCGATCATAATACATAATGCTGACACTGATTATGAATTTCTTTGTTCACCGAATAAGAACTGATACACACAGAAAAGACGATGTCCAGTCTTTCAGCCACTATTCAGCAATTTCTGTAAAGTTACTGAAACGTAACTAAACGCAAATAAATCATGTTAATTGCTTAAAAATAACATTTTGTTTATCACATGCACAATCTTATTCACTCCAAGATTTACACTCGTGATTTATCTATACAGAGAAGGCATACTCTCATTTTCTATTGAACAGTTTCCAATAAAGCGATGTTTTAATCACTGATAGAATTTCAATCGCAAATTCTTATCTCTAGCACTTGCAAACTTTTCACTTATTCAGGCACTTTAGATAAATTTGAAATTAATCTTTAGTTGAGTAGAATTACCACAGTTGTTGACCAAATACTGAAGTCGGTTGCTATACGGGGCGTGTATCGATCTAATTCAGGGTCGCTTAAAATATGTAAGCCATGTCTGGTTAGTTTGGGTGGAAACCGAAGTAGTTTAGTAATATCAGCAAGCAATGTGCCTTTTTCAGGGGGATTTGAATATTATGAATAAAGGTGCTTAAATGAATATGGTTAGTGGCTAGTGGTCGTAGCGTGACTGCATTCATGCAGTAGATACATTGTTACCAGCTCTATACACTTACTTTTTTAGTTGGGAGGAAATTATTAACAATAAAATATTGTAGTGATCGGTGCTATTAATTTTAATGTTAAGTAAAATCCTCAACTTTCCCAGCTAGAAGTTACCCACCTACAAAAATTGCTTATGTGGTGTGGTGTACATTTTATTTTTCACAAATAATGGTGTACAAAGGTGGACTTAATGCTAAAATACTTTGGTGATCACCTTTTTTAACTAATTACTAGATTGAAAATTAATTTCCAATTTTCGAACCCTATAAGCAAGACAGTAGGAAATAGAGCCCGAGTAGTAATTGCATGTCAATAATTATCAGTTTTCAGACTTCTAGAGCTAACTGCTGGTGGAAGTAATTTGTAGTATGTCATTTCCTGCTTATGTTATTAATGAGTTTTGTTCAGTGTGAAACAGAACAAATTTATGTCGTGTAGTCTGCAGTAGGTGATATAAAAAATATATTTTTTATAAGCCTAACAAATTAAAACTCCTCGCGACAATTTTTATGACGTATTGAACATAATAAATAAATAAAAAATGCTTATAAGGTTTTAAGTATGTTTCTTTTTAGTTGCGGAATAGATTTTGTGGTTATTAAATTGATAAGATACCAGCTCAAGTCACGAGCAACGTGGGAGATTTGTTCGAATGTAACTTTTTGGGAAATCTGTTAACTAGTGATAGTTAACAGATTTCAGATTTCAGCAATAATAATAAATCAATAACCAAAGTTTAATTGTTACTACGAGGGCGGGATGATAAGTAACTAGCCTAATAATAAAACACTTGACTTTCCGTAATAAAATTAATTTTATTTTTCGACATAGTCTCCGTGAACCTCTACGCACTTATTCCATCTTCGTTCTAAAGCAGTAATGCCTTCCATAAAATGACTTTTTTAGAGGCCTGCAAAATACTCCTCTACAGCGGCTATGACTTCATCATTTGTGGAAAATTTCTGTCCGCCCAAAAAAGTTTTGAACTTAGGGAATAGGTGGAAGTCTGATGGCGCTAGATCAGGCGAATAAGGTGGGTGGGGCAGCAAATCATACTTCAATTCGTTGATTTTTGCTATAGCTTTAACACATGTGTGAACCCTAGCGTTGTCTTGGTGGAAGATGATTTTTTTTTCGCCAAACCTGGTCGTTTTTGCTGAATACATTGATGAAGCTTATCTAGAAGATTAGCGTAGTATTCTCCATTAATTGTTTGACCTTTAGGAAGGTAATCTATCATCAAGATCCCATCTGCATCCCAAAAGACGGAAGCCATCACTTTTCCAGCCGACTTTACAACCATGGCTTTTTTTGGAGCTGGGCATCCCGATTGAGTTCACTGTTTTGATTGAATTTTTGATTCTGGCGTGTAATGATGAACCCATGTTTCATCTGTTGTTACAAATCGACGTAAAAAGTCGGCCTTATTACTCTGAAAACGGTCCAGACATTCTTTTGAGTTTTGTACCCGAATCCTCTTTAGATCGTGCGTAAGCAATCGCGGCACCCAACGGGCCGATAACTTTTTCATATTTAATTCCTCACTTAGGATATGATGAACCCGTTCTTTTGAGATACCTGTAGTGTCAGCTATTTCAGATAACTTCAATCGTCGATCTGCTAAAACCATATCATGTACTTTCACGACCATTTCCGGAGTCGTGACGCTTTTTGGACGTCCGGGGCGGGCTTCAATTTCAATTTAAACTCAGCCACCCAGTTTTTTACTGTGGCATAAGAAAAAGCACATTCACCCAAAACATTATTTAACTCGTCATAGATATCTTTCCCCTTCATGCCCTTCATATGAAGAAACTTTATCACCGCTCTTTGTTCAATTTTATCCATTTTGAAAACCGTAGACGAAATATATTTTCAGATGACAAAAAATCAATAAAATTTTCACGCCACCAAATTCAAATTTAGAACACAGGTGGCCCAGAGATACGAATTTAAAAATGACAGATATATTTTTTTAATATTAACTTTTTAAATAGCAGTGGCTAGTTACTTCTTATCATCCCGCCCTCGTATTATGTGCTCTGTAAAAATCCAATTTAAATTCTAATGATGACGAAGATTCGGCACTCCCATCGCTTCATAGTAAAAATCTAATCTACTTTTTGTTTTATCTTATCTGCTAAAGGTTATATTTATCTGCACTTGTATTCTTTACATGTCAAGCAACACGAAAAGATTTACTTATAAAGTTTTGCTTAAAAGGGTTTTTAAAGTCATTTAAAGGAAATAGAAAAAAATAAAGAAAAATACTTTATTTGACCCAAATAATTAAACTGAATTCCAAATTTTAAGACAATTAATCAACATTCATTAGCAATTACAAAACAAATTCACTAAGGGCCGATTTTAAATATTATTCCATTGTCTAGAAAGTCTTCAGGGTCAAATTTAGTCTTGTGGATGACAGTAGCTGGATTTGAATTAAATTAAGATATAAAATATCAACGATGAAGGCAAGGAAATAAACTAAACAATGTAGGACACCTAAACACACAATAGCAGGTAAGCCAGAAGCACCTACAGAAATTCAAACTGATAATATTTGTTCCGCTCACATGCAAGAAGCAAATAAATACTGGCGTGTCCTTATCTCTTATCGCTGATAGCGCTAAGTGTTGATAGCCAGTCGCCGCTCCACCGCGATACGGTGATGACGAACGTCATGGACCCAGATAAACCTAAGCCCCTTGTCAAGAGGCCAGATGTGCTCAGGAAACTCAACGCTGAGAGCCTACAGCTCATTGAGCGGGGGCTGCTCGGAGAGTTGCCACTCAAGCTCCGCCCGCAGGCATACCCCGTCAGGGGACAGTCAAATGAACTAGTCACCAGAAGAACTAGCTTCCTCTCCTCCTGTCTCCCCGTCATCCCGGACTCCCCGAGATCAGAAAACGCAGCAACTCCAGCGTCGTCCTCCGATGAGGAAACAGCCTCACTAAAGAAGACATTCAGCTTCCGTGAAAGATTCTCCCGCATCGGACGGTTCGGCAAAGACAAAATGGACAAGCACAAAATAAAAACTATCGCAGAAGATGACGACAAACACCGCGGAGACAGATCGCCAAAGATCGACAAACACGAACACAGAAACAGCAAACGGTTCTGGATTTTTGGGAATAAGGACTCGAGTGCTGACAAGAAAACAACGGCGACGCGTCATTCTAACATCTACATGAGAAGCAAGAGTTTTGAGTTCTTGCCGAGAGCTTTGGAGGAGCAGGAGGAGAAAAAACCAGATAAGAGTAAAAGGACATTGAAGACCAGCATTTCTTTTGTCTTTGGAAGTTCAGATTCTTTAGACGACTGGAAATCCAACGATAGTTTCGAGTATCCTTCAAACGTGTACTACGATAACGACGATGGTGTATTTCTCAAAAGCATCAAAGAGTTCCCAGCTTCTGAATCGTCTACCGCCAACTCTAGCATGTCGATAGGCACATCAGCTAGTCATTCCAGTGGCATAGTAGTGAACATGTTTAAATCGCAGTCCGTTCAAGACATCTTGAACGAGTTCGACAAAGCTGTTGAGATGTTCAGTGAGAGTTACTTGAGTGACAGTGAGCCTTATACAAAGACAGGCGAGGATTTGCCAGTTGCTGAGAAGAGGAAGAGTTCTTCATTCAGCACGTTGCCGTCCCCGAAAGTGTTGCATGTGAACAAGGCTAGTGAGATCAGTGAAGACTTTAAGGTGGAGTTGTCGCGAGTGTTGAGTGCGAAGCGTGAGAGTGAAGTGAAGCGTGATGTTGGAGTGAAGTCCGTGAGACGGGGATCCGTGACGGACTGGTTTGTGCTTGAAGACAGGATGACTGCGGAGGCGAAAGCGGAAATGAATAAGTACAGACGAGCGCAGAACAAGCCCGTCAACCGTGTGAGGAGGATCAGCTCTACGAAATATGTAAGTACTTTTGCATTTTTATAGTAGTCTTAGGCCTTCTTACGCATGATGATTTTCACGCTTATCCTGGATTAAATCATCATTCTTTCTTTGTCAGTTTATTTGACGTCGCTAGAGACAGAAATAAAATTAAATCCAGGATTAGTGTAATCCTGGTTTAAATCATGATGCGTAAGTTGGCCTTACTGTATTTACCTCTGAATCTTCTGGGCAAAAGGTCAAAGAAATGAACATGATGATTTTATCTTAATCAGTATAGCAGATAGTTACTACAATGGTAAGAGTATGTTTTTCTATAGAATGTAATTTATAAAGGCATTTTCTTTTATTGCTTTAAATAACAAAATGTTTAGGCGGTAGTGTAGGTGATGTCAACTGTTACATATTCTGTTCGATTCTGTTACCTAAATCCTGTGGCCTTCAAAGAGCTTATGATAAGAACATCTTTGACATGGTTTGTTTACAATGAACAGGCAGAAGTTACAAAAACCTTTCTTTGTTTTCGGTCAATTCTCTCGACTGATATGACGTAGAAGAGTATCTGGTGATCTTTTCTGAGTAAAGATATAACATGTACTGTTTAAGTGTGTCAATCAAATGGCATTTATCTAATCGCTTTATATCGATAATGATTATTTATCTGAATCTCGCGTGAGATACACAAGAAGATATACATAAGAATAGGATAGAAAATCAACTTTTTATTTTGTTACATAAATACCATTTATTTACGAAAGATTTGGTTAGGTATTCTAAAACATACTGTAATAAAATAAGTTAATGGCTAGTACTGAAATTTGGAAGGCTTACACGTGATTAATTAAATTAGTAGTTCTAAACGTTGAGTTTATCAAATTATGTGTAAAAATAAATCATTGGTATAAATCAAAGACTGGTATAAATCAGTGATTTGCTATTATTACTGCGTATAATAGAGAAGCAATGCCGAGCAAAAATTAGTCGCAACTTGATGACAAGATTGTTTCGTATTTCTTTAAATATGAATGTCGAATTTGAAACCGTTTGTATGCGTTGATGCCAGTAGCGTCAAATCATGGCGCAAGAAAGTTCGTTGTGTCAGTTCTCTACGCTAGTATAGTAGCTCAATGTATAAAATGTACGCTTTTTCCAGTGAGTTGTTACTACTACGTATAGAGAAGCTACGCCAAGCAAAAAATGTGTCGCAAAATCGACGACAAAGTTGTGACGTTTTCTTTGAAAATTTGAATTTCGAATTATGATTATTTGTAACTACGAGTTGATGACCGGGCCATCAATTTATTGAGCACAAAATTTGTTCGTGATGGCAGTTCCATACGCTAGTAATAGTAGTTCAATGTTTTTTTCAAACTTATGTGGTGTTAAATACGGAGTACTAGGAAAACAGTCCCATCAAGTCATGAATGAGGCATGGGAGGTTTTTTAAACAATTTATTAGACATTATTGAATCTTTAGTTGTCTTTTAAAGATCAGTTCACAAAATCTCACCTATTTAAACGATCGCAAGGCGTAATATCAACAAAATCTTTCGTCAATATATATCTGGCCGAAAGGTCACCATTGCCTGCGTGACATTTGCCACAGTTTCAATCCTTTATGGGGCAACCGCGCCTTGCTCTATGCTGCAATCAGATCTAAGCCTAGGTCTGCATCTGACCAAGAATTTTTACGCCAGGATTTTTTAAATCTCACTGTAACATGTACTGGGATTCATCTGGATGAGCTCGCTCTATCTACGACTTAGTCCATTCCACGCTTTTGGGTGGAGTACTGGAGTCAAAGGGCAAACCGATTAAAAAATAAAACAAATGTGGACATAAACCTCTCCCGAACATCATTTCACTTGAACTCAACCTCAACTCAACCTTTAACTTGACCATTCTATAGTCTTCACAGATCTGAGTAAAAAAAATAGGCTTGCTTGTAATCCCACTGCTGGGCAAAGTCAATCAATAAATTTTCACAATCTTTAAACCTTATTCATTTATTTATTCAAACTTTATTGCACTGTAAATTGTACAACTGGCGTACTAAATGACCTATGGCATTCTCTACCAGTCAACCGCTTGGTAATGCGTTGAGATTAATCAGTTGGTTAACATATTTATTTCTGAAGTTTACGCGAATATTACACATTTAATAAAAACAATTTACGGATAATTTCGCGATAATTTATTTGATTTTTCATCCCGACGTTTCGAACACTTTACAGCGTACTTTACAGCTTTATGTAAATGACAAATAACATCTTAGTCTACCCCGTGACCACGAACGTTGTAAAGTGTTCGAAACGTCGGGATGAAAAATCAAATAAATTATGGCGTAATTATCCGTAAATTGTGTTTTATTAAATCAGTTGGTTAAGTTAAGTTTACCTTGGTTAAAGTTTTTACATAAAACAGTGAGTAGGTAACTAGCCTTAAAACCATGTAAAGTGCGAAAGGGATTATTACGCAGGCAGGTTATTCCTAAAGAGGTTCCGTTTTGTAATGTTTTGAGAGCAGATTATAACCTTTGCTGACAGGTGACCGGTGACCACAGTATCTACCTAGATTAGCATTTCGAACCCAGGGAATAATGCCAAGTAATGAAATGCTAACTTTAATATTTTTACTCTGATAATATAATGGATTAGCTCTTTTGATAACCTTTTTAAACAATAATTACCTGTTTTGATATGTATCATTTATGCAAAGGCAAATGCTGATGTTAGGCAAAGTACTTACTCGATGTTTTCAAAACATGTTTGTTGTTGATGTTTCTTCAAAGTGGACGCTCTTACCCGTCCCCATTTTTTTTAAGGACTGCATGGTTCTTTTTCTAAAGAAATGTGGAGTAAATTGCATGGTTTCACAAGACATTTTTGACGCTAGGTCTGACATTTCCGTTTGGACGAAGTTGCTGATAGATAAGCGCTAGTATTAGAGTTAGTTATATAAAAAAAGTAATATCACAGTATATCCATAGACAAAATGTCGGATTGCATCGTCCGGGAGTGCAAGTGCAGTGAAAGGTGTCGTTCCGCACTGAATGCAGTTAGTCTGTTTCACTTTTACCGGGACAGGACATCGTGTGGGCCGCTAAACGTTCATTGCCATTAACCATCTCAACTACGCTGATAGATTAATTTGTTTTATTATTTATCATTTGCATGACTTAGGATACTTTCACTTAAACTTTATGGTTCTCGCACTTAACATACAAATTACTTGTAAGTTCAGAAGATTTCTGGTAAGCGCGTTCCACTTAAAATATTAAAAAGGTTTTGTGAGTTTGGAGTTCTGAAAGTACTAAACGAAAGATTTAGAAAATTTCTTTACAAGTAGTAGAAAGCCCTATTTAATTATATTACATTTTCAATGATAGGAGGTGTAATTTTATTTTATTATTTCCGATAGATATAAGATAAAAATTGTCTTGGTTCAAAATTACTACCAAGGAAGAAGTGGGTCAATTTATTTCTATAATCATTATAAAATATCAATTTTCCGTTACACCACCATTGCGATTGTAATATACGTATGTATGGCGTTACATCTGCATATTATTATAATATTATTTGATTGAGAATATTTGATAGCATTGAGAAAGGAAACTGCGCAACGTTTAATAAGGCAGATAAGATGATGACGTACTTATCTTTCGCAACGATTTCCGAAGTCGATGTTAAAATATAAATGGGAAATTGGATTAGCCAATCTTAGTTTAAATTAAACCTTATATCTAATACTATACGAGTCTCCTTCTAGTTTTGTTTTTTTGCAATCTTTTGTATGAACGAAAAAATCTGGATGGTAGAGAATGCCGCTTGGAGTATGGGCTCTAATTCTTGCATCAATCGAACTTTTTGTGTGTGGTAATTCGATTACGAGTTTCATACTACCGAAAAAAATCAAGTTATACCATTAAACTAATCAAAATGCATAGAAATCGTTACATAAAGCAAAAACAGATTTTTCTTCGAAAAAGAAAATACAATTGGTGAACTGATTTTTCTTCGACTAAGAAATACGATTGGTGATATTTTTTCGAATGCGAACTGCACTGCTGCTAATTTGCGGGCCGAGTGGTCTACCTAACCAGTCATACCTTCGTTAAGGTTATATGCACTGTTAGTGGTTATCAATAGAAACCCATCGTCTACAGTTGGGTGGCTCTAATGACAGTGACACAACCCGGGGCAATTAGCGACGAACTGTCAGCCATTGCGACCGCAACACAAGTATTAACTGCAATTAGTAGTTTACTGATGCACACTGATAGTGCTGGGAAGGTTAATGATGAAATACCTTTATCCGGAAAATATGTTCTTCTCCGGAAAGGGCACATAAAAATGTCTGCCAATGTCTGAGTAATGTGTTTATCTGGATAACCGATAAGCAACTTTAATTGTGCCTACATACAAAACATAATATTTGTATATTATGTGCAAACATAGGCCTCCTTCACAAAAAATACAAACTATGCTATGTCCTAGGAAATATAATTAAGACATTTGCAAGTCCGGATAGCGATAACACTTCTCTAATGCAACTCTACATTCGAACTACTTAAAAACACATAGCAAACAACACAATCCTTTAACTGAGAAAGGCTTTGTATATTTCAGACATATTTTGTAATATTAACCTTTTATCTAGGTTTTTCTCAGTGAAATGAAAATGAGTCATTATCAAAAAAAGTTTAAAAGAAATCTCGTTATTAACACGGACGATCACAGGGAAAACAAGCATCGGCCTGTTTATTTTGTTTTTCTAAAAACCCAAGTCACATCACTAGTAGAAAGTGCACTTTGAAGTGATATTATATCTAGTCTGATAACTAAGTGTGATGTGCAAATTGAACGTTAATGGTAGACAGGCATGGAGGTCATAAGTAAGCACCTACGTTACTAATTTTCAGATTGAATTTAAAGTGATATTTTTTGTATATTTCTTTATTTCAAGTAGTTGAACTGTGTGTTGTAAAACAGGCGGACTTAATGCATATACTAATTGACTTGATTAAGTCATGGTTGGAATGGGCAGGCCTTAAGTTATTCGCGTTATGTGTTAACGCGAATAACTTATGGCTGATAGGGCAGAAAAGTTTTAGATTGGGGTCGTTCGACCAAAGATTCAGCGTAGGTAGGACGTCCACCTACAAGATGAATCAACGACCTTATAAAGATCGCAGGATCGCTGGATGCTGACGTTGCTTGTCACGTTGAAAAACCGTGAAGAAAGCCTATGTTTAACAGTGGACGTTCTTTGCCTGATAATGATAAAAAGATTTGGTAGCATTTAACAAACTGAAGTTGAACTTTGAACTCGATTACAATACAACGTTTAAAAGTAAACTATAAGTAGCATGCTTATTAAAAATTCAATTGTAAACCGCCAAGACTGAATTTCTGAAAAAATATTTCTTACTCTGAAGGCCAGTGCTCTATGAATTTCCTTGAAACAATAAATTAACTTTTACAAAATACGAGTAGGCAGACATCTTCAATGCCATGTCAGTATTAACATGATTGATTTCGGCAACACTAAGAACAATACCCTACAATTACTACCAATTTATTATTATTATTGTTCTTAAAAGCGATTTGTAAACGATAGAAAAATTACAACACGTCACGTTGACTGATATATTGCATGTAAAATTGATTTGTGCATTTTCACGATTTACCGTGATTTTCGATAAGCATAGATTGGAAATGACGATTGTCATCTTTCAACAAATAAAAAAGAAAGCAGTGAAACCATGACGTGTGCTCTTGGATGAATAGTGGTTTATTCGTCCAAGCGTGTGCTACTAAATACTTGTTCTAAGGTGGTATAGCCAAAAAACTATGATATTATAATTAATTGAGCCAGTTTGCATGGCAGTAGGTAAAATAAGGTAGCGTTTACGAGTCGAATGTCAGGCTAGTAATCATGTTTTAAAGTTATATCAAGACAAAAAACAAACTTTTCTATCACTTGCAAATAAATCTAGCCAGAGCTTTAAGTGTTTTAAGATGATAGTCGGAAAACTGTAAATGAGATATTTAGATTGAGTTACGCCATTTTCATCGGCATAGTGTTGAGTCACGGCGAGATGGGACGAAGGCGAAAGTGTAACAATGGGCTATATGTGTGTACGATCAGCAAAAAACAAGAAATATTTAGGATTTCAACTAAAATCGAAGGACGTCCACCGAAAAGATGGACTGACGACCTTGTAAAGTTCGCAGGATCACACTGATTGCAGACCGCTCACAAGTTCGGTCGCTGTGAAAAACCGTGGTCTATTATGTTCAGCAGTGGACGTCCTTTGGCTGATAATGATGATGATGATGACTTAGGATTTGTTTGTGATAATATTATCGGCTAAATTTGCAGGAGGTTTTTAATGAACAGGCGTGTGTGCAATATTAACAGTGTTTCGGTTCTTTTACTCTCATTATTACGCATCATTCCTACATGATCGAATGCAGGACCAACGGCTTATAGTGCTTTCTAAAACACATCGGTGTCTCTCTTCTTCCCTCATGTTCATCAACTTTCTGACTCCGCGCTGTTTCTCAGAATTTTCGAGACAGTAGTTAAACCATTAAATGTACCTACCTACAATCTCGTTTAAAATTAAGTTTAAATATAATTATAAGATAAATAAGTAAAATGATTTAAGGTACCTAATATTTCACAATAGAAAAAAAAACTTTTTTAATTGTAAGTCATTTTTGCTATCTGTATCAGTGGGAGATCATTATTATTGCGCGTACTATTTAGTATGCACGTTAAGAACAGGGCTGGCAATTGCCATAATTTTGCTTGGAACATGTTGTAAATTACTAAATTAATTTAAGTAAATTAGCTTCGAAGTAAGGAATTTTCTTCCTTGTGTTACGAATACCAGACAACGAATTCGACGGGGACGTCTCTTACAAATACTTAAATACATATAAACATCTATGACTTAAGTAGGTACATACGAGTGGTACATACCTCTATCCAGAATATTTGTTTTGATAGAAAATCAAACCATCAGCACTAAAAATGCTGAAAGCAAATTAGAAAAGGCATGCCATATTCACATATTTATTAAGTTGAACAACTGTGTTGCGGTCGCTGCGGAATGCCATAGAGGAGGCCTAAGTTCAGCAGTGGACGTCCTTTGGCGGTGAAGCAACCCTACTAAAACAATGCGGTATAGAAACGCAGTTAAAAGTAACAACGAAAGTGATCTATGAACGCGAATTAATATGAATCTAGAATCTGTACTAGTATTGTGGACGGTTTAGAGTGTTCCTTCCATCAAAATCCGGGAGAAAAACCATGCTACTAATTTTTATAAATGTGAAAGTCTGTGAGGATGCATGGATTTTTGTTACTCCTTTACGCTAAACTAAAAGAAAATTTAATTATTGTAGGAATAAGGGAAAACTCGCGATAGTAGATGTACTTCTTTTATATTTATTTAAAGCAGAGAACACTATTGATTACTCTCGTAGACACTCCAAGACTCACCCTCCTCTCACATGTCAGTCCTTATATCAACTTCTACATTCCTCTTTTAAATTCAAACGTTCTTCTCCTTTCTCGCTCTCTCTCGT
Organism: Pyrausta aurata; assembly: GCA_963584085.1. NCBI lineage: Eukaryota > Metazoa > Arthropoda > Insecta > Lepidoptera > Crambidae > Pyrausta > Pyrausta aurata. Next base: position 1,771,350 of record OY757273.1, on the reverse strand, counting down.
CTGTCATCTCATACGTCTTACGTTCCGTTCTACGTCCATATCCCACATTATTACTTGAAGAAAATTTTAGAGACATGTCATGTTGTGTGATGTTAATGTTGTGTGAATATGATTGTGCTGAAAAACAAAAATTAAATATTCGAAGCAATCTCAACTCATATGCGTGTACATAATTATATACGTAGAGTCAATTAAAACGAAGGCAATAATTTCCCGACTGTCATCTGTGTCGTACCATTCGGATATATTCATTTAGTTTATACAGAGTGTCCGAACAAACAATATCAAACTGAAGGATGGATCATCGTTCATCATCCCTTCTCTTCTGTTCTATATATCTATAATGATATTTATATCATATTCGTAATCATATCTCTACATGTAAACAACTCATAAAAAAACAGAGAAAGGTGTATCAGATCAAAGTATTCTAGATTCCTACAACACCATGTACCTTATTTAAGAGTTTCTGATATTTCAGCACTATTTCATCACCATTGGGATACTCTAATTAAGTTACCATGGACCCTATTTTTGAATCAATCTCGTCAAAATGTTAATATCCGTTGAATAATGTCCGATTTATACTACACACGGCAGTGATTGAAGAAAAGATAACTCAATTTTGTAAGTACTTACGTAGGTACATATTTTACGTGATTTGCGTTGATTTTCAAACGAAAATCACACACCATATTCAAGCGAGTGACTGAAAAATAGGGTACCGTGTATGTTACTGCTTGTGCTTGGGCCAAAGTTTGATCAATGCTTCCACCAGGAGGCCTACATTTTGGGACGGCCTGTGTAATAGCAACAACTTCAATGCGCCGGAGCGTTAAAGAACGCGCGCTTTTCCCCTTTGGGCATGTGTTAAGGCGCACATACACTTCGCTGCGAGCCGTTTCCACTAACTCACACTATTTGGGAAAAAATCTTTGCATAGTGGAATGGATGGTTAGGATTTAAAATAAAATAGGATAGTTTAGTTAAAGGATTTCGTTAATAGTAGTTTGTTCAGGGTAATCTGTAAGCTTTGTTAAAGGAAACAAATACATACACCGTGTTTCATGTAACGTGTCAAGCCGGTGCGCGATGATAGGTGACCACCATCCCTATCATTTTGAACCCCTATGTATGTTCAGCGATTTTCAATAGTTACCAAGATATTTGCAAATAATGGTAATTAATACCTCTAACCATTAGTTTTAAAAAATAAAACGGCATTGATGCTAGTCGATCAGCGAAGTGATATTTGAAATTCGATTATTCTATCAGATGTACGGAGTATGGGACACTGAACATACATAGGGGTTCATTTGATAGGTATGGTGGTCCCCTATCACTATGCACTGGCTTGACACCTTACATGAAACACCCTGTATAAAAGATTTGATGAGTACGATAGATATCGAGGTCACTTTAACTCAGTAATGGTTTTAGGTACTTAGTAAAAAACGTTAACTAAACTTCAGATATATTTTCAACCGATTTTAATACTAATATGATTCGTATTTTTGGGGTCTGTACCCTGATGGTGCTTGTAGGTGGCCGCAGTGTATTTAATTTTTGAAGTCGGTTAATTACCTTTTTGTTATTTCTCCGACCAAGTGTAGTGGTGCCTTAACTGCCAATGACACGCACATTAAATCGCAAGTGGCATGCAAATCGCTCGCGTCAAATCGCGCATCCTCGCGTGCTAGATGGCAATCGAGTTGCATCGGAAAGTATTTTGAATGCTACAGAACATGCAGGCTGCCCTTGGTACCGTTTTGTAGAAATCTAGTAAATAAAATAGTGTAATAGTCGAATATTGCATTTTTAAGGACATCCAACAAAGCATACACTATACAGGGTGACCCCGAAAACAATCGACAAACTTTAAGGGTAGGTTGTATTACGGATACTTATGCATTTTGTGAAATCAAATGAAAAATCGTAAGTGTTGAACCTGTCATAGTGTTTTTGCACTAGCCAGACTTAAAGTCCATAAATAAGCATAATACAAATTAAAAACAACCAAAATCAAGCTTACAAAGTAACACTCATAAAATATTACATTATACGTGCTAAGCACTTTTGTTCACAAGTGTCGCATTGCAATAAATGGCATGTTTATAATAACAATATCTGTATGAAGCGGGATAGTGCTAAGCAAATATAATCTTTATCTCAATCGCATAAAGCGTACGGTGCGCAAGATTCGCCTCACCCACACGCTAGCTCTTTGATCCCGCCGCGCGCCCCGGCGGCGTCCCCCGTAAACAGAAAAAAACCGTTCAGTTGCCGCGCGACCGTGACCTAATTAGGCGAATTTGCGATAAGTTTGTTGAGATCGCAGTGACCTTCGTTGGATTGCAGTGAAGTGATAGGATAGTGCATAATTCGTCATTATGTCGTACTCTAACCGCGAGCTTTTTTTATGGTTAGTGTGTAATCACAGACCTCCGAGAAACACAGAGACGTTTTCGTCAGATGCTTCCAGCCACTCAACTCCCATACGAGGAACGAATATTCAGTGCTACGCAGAACTTACTCGATTTTGACCAAAAGGCTAGGGGTAGAGGGCCAGTTTACCCACAGCACCTTTATCGACAGATACGGCTTTCTTTTCGTGCGAATCCATACACGTAGCTCTGGTAAGTTAATTTTGATAGATGTTTTTATTTTTCTTTTGTAAATTTTATTCATAATACACGTTGTAAAAAAGCCCGCGTAATACGAATACGAATACCTACGGGGCGTAAAACTGTAGGTATGCATCGTCTCTCGGCCGCAACTCGCGACTTTCCGTCTGTACAGTTGCGTACAAAACGTGTTGGCCAAAATGTATAATAGCATATTTTTTTGTTTTAATGTACTGCTCCGTTCACGCTAATATTTTTATTTCTTTATCAATACTATTGATGGAACATCCTCTTAAGTTTTGTCGACTGATTTCAAATTCACCCTGTAGATAGTGCCATCCACGAAGGCGCGCCCCACCACTCGTTCAAATCGTATATAGTACATGTGTGCAAGCTTTTGAATTGAATTTGGAACATCATAATGACTGATGAATGACAAGCACACTTCAAAAAATACACTCAAAGGGAAAGATGCTCTACTTGGATATGGTTTCAAGTAGGTATGGTTAGTTCTTTGAGTATATAGCCCCCTGGAGATGCCAATACGGACACGCGTCTAACAAATTTTTTCACCACTTTTAGGGGGGAGTGAGGTAAACACGTACAGCACACCACCATTAGATGAATAACTCAACAGACACAAATTTTGCTGTGGCGATAAACGCACACTACAAAAAAATTCAACACATGAAACATTACACGCACACAATCAGAGTTTTCACGTAACTACGCAGCATACATACGAACAAGATAGTGATGTGACACGCGAAGAATGAGTCAGATCAGTTTGCTGAATGAACTGAATGATTCTCGCCTAGAGCTCTCATTTCTCAACCGTTTCTAATGAAATGTTGTGAGAAGGTTTGATAAGTAGGTATATTGAATATTTTTGACCGACTCAGTTTGCAAAATTGAAAAAAGAATGTGGTGAAGATATGCGAGACGAAAACGTAAAAAAGATGAGTAATAAAAAGGTAAATTTCCGCCATATTGAAACAAAACGAGGTCAACAGCTCACAGAGCCACTAGTATGATAATAGGGTCACCAGCACCACCTATATAAAGAACATTATAAAGTTACATAAACATTTGAACGAACAAAGGAAAAGCAATAAAAAATGATAATTTAATTGGAATGATTTATTTAAATTCTATGGTAAAGATTTTAGGACCCAGTTAAGACTTTCCTTAATATGTATTTTATTCATAAAATTACTACCCCTGTGGGATAGAACGAAAAGAGCGAGATATCACTAGCAGCAAACTCTGTGATAAAAAGAGATGCGAGATGCGATGTAGCAGAACCGTTTTTGGCGGCTATCAGTCAGTTTTAGAGGCCCATGGAGGCTCGCTGAAAATTTATTTCATGTGATTTTTTATAAATTCAAGTTCTGAATATGTGTATATTTTTTATAAATAGTAATCCTGATACATAGTGACTTGATCGGTGATTGATTGTTGTCCATTACAGCGAAATAACCCCAACAAATATTCATTTAACAGGTAGATTAGTCCAAATCGAAGCCTCTTAATATATGATATATATTTACTAATGAGCTTCAAATTATAAGTACACAGTTTGATTATTCTATTCTATAAACGTTAATTTACGTAAAAAGTTAAGACAGAATAACACAGGTAATGCATATCTACGAATATTTGTCTCAAGAAATCATTTTTCGTTTTACACTGGCTGCATTAGGATTGCACTAGGGTTGTCCTGGAACAATAATAAATAATAATGAAAAAACCGATTTGAAAAAAACTAAAAGCCAAACATAAATGTTTGTTTTTTAAGTCGGTTAAAAACCGATATGTACGTACATATCGGTAGAACCCAAAAGCCAATAATTTAATGTGATTAAAGGAAATATGCAGCAGCTGGCAGATCTATACTTAAACCACTCAAGGATTTCAATAAGGCTCTTAGACTTACAATTACACATTGTGAAGATTGGGTAACTGCTTCAGCTGTTGCTGCAGCTGAAGCACTGGCAGTATTCAATATTGTTAGTTAAATTTTTGTATGTTGGTTCAAGTTGGTTCAGTTACTTGTGATGTAGTGTTAAAAATAATAAAGCAAATAATATACTACACAAAAATTGGCAAAAAGAATACAAAGTTGAGGGACAAAACACGAAAAAGGGGAACAATAGACAAAAATCGGGAGTTTTTATAAAATAAATTAAAAGTCCGATAACTTAACGGTAAAGTTTTGAATATAGGGTTCGATAGTCAAATCAGTCAGGCATGACGTAAACTGCCACGTCTTACAGGATTTAGGTCGACTTAACCTGTAAGCCTGTAGCCCTGTATATAGTATATAACATATACAGTCATAATCCCGGACCAAATGTATTCCTTTTACCTCGAAATATTTTTATAGCCAACAATTCTTTTCATTTTCAGACTAAATTTCAACATCGTATGACCAGAGGATAAGAAAGTATTTTTTTCTTATTTACCGTACAAGATTTAAATATAACATACATTATACTTACTACTTAATTCAAAATCTAATTAAAAAAACTGATTATAAAACTAACTCCAGTAAGGCCAGTGAGTGAATGATTATGTTGAGTCACATCACTAAGACCGATTCACCTCCGTACCACTGTATTCATGTTTACATTTTTCTGTCGTTTACGTATCGCAACGGTTTTTTCTTTAAATGGAAATTGTACATAAATACACATTTAATAGTTACTAAAAATACTTAACTATGGTAGGAAACGCGATCTTGTTGCGAATTTGAGCTGTCAGATCGCCTTTTACATGAGAATACTTGTGCAGTACCATTTTTCAAGAGAAGCGTCACGCGATACGGAACGATGCAAAATGGCGGTGTAGCGACTTCAAGTAGTTTTATATAACGCGTTTGAACAGTTGACCAACGTACTTTGCCGGAGGGGGTCGCCCGTGTATGGCATCTCCAGGGGCTATATACTCAAAGGGTTAGTTACTAGAAAAGTAATATATTATTTTTAAACTGCACAAGCATCATTTTTACTATTGACGTAAACGAAATACGTAAGAACGTTTTATAACATTTAAAAAAATGATTAAAAACTTTCTTATAAGAGAACCATCGGTCCACCGGGACCTCATACGCGTGAATTGTTTTTTCTTCGTACACGTAGGTCCTAGCGTAATGTTATAAAGCCTTCCCCGATAAAGTACATCCCGGTAATATTATAAGTTACCACATGTTTTTTTTTATTTAAAATTGTTTGTGGTGTTTAAGTTACCATTACAATTCTTTCAGTTAATTTAATAATGACAGTAGATTATACCAGGTTTATTTTATAGTACAACACACTGGGTTTTCCTTGACATTTTAAAAATAAATTAAGCAGAGCCACTTTCGTGACGAGTCTGAATATTTGAATGACGGCCGGCTCGCAACTGACGCGCGTGTCTCCCCCCGCACCCCGCACCTTTATCAATCAAAAAAAGAGTGGGGCGCGCCTTCGTGGATGGCACTATCTATACAGTCACTACACAATAAATGCAATACAGTTAATGACAAAATAGTTATAGTGTTGCCTTTAATTAAAGGCTGCCACTACATATACTTCTTGTCATTCACTTCAATTTTACGGAATATTCTGTTTATCCACTTTTTTTATTTTTTCCCACTATGTGTCTTTGGGAATAGGAATGTATGATAGCAAACACTAAAAACAATCTTTTTTAGTTGCCAAAAACGTAAAATAGATTCGTTTTATCGTCTGGAGCTATATCTATTAGCGCGTGAAACGCTGACATATTTCACACATAACCATGAACCTATAACATCCCACTGTCCACCACCGCACTAATCTCCGCCCGAATTAGCTTCGATTACAACACAATGACACAACAGGCCTATCCTGATCAGTCCTGGTGAAAGCGAGAGTGGTCAAGCGCGTGACGACCGGTCACGTCGCGTGGTCATGACGGATAGGCGTGATTGACAGTGTCACGATGTGGTGGCGACAGTTTTGTATTAACTGATTATTAGTACGGTAAGCCCTTAGGGCTGATAATCATGACCTTTAAGTTGAACTTTGCTTCGTTTTTACCCGTTGATATAGGGTTGACATAACTACAAAAAACCGGTGAATGTTTCAAGTCATCAAGTGCCAATCTGTGCCCATTATTGATATCAAGCAAAAAAGGGCTAGCTAGAGTTTTCATATGTTACACAATCGCAAAAATCAGGCAAGAAAGTATGGTAGAGCCTTCAAAACTATTGCTTACCTTCAGTAATACTCGTACGTAATTGAATAGATTAATGAATGACTGTTCCCTATATGCAAACAATAGTCAAAGGAATCTATCCTCGACAGGAGATAGGATTTCGTACTGCCAGGAGTTTTAAAGGGACACAAATCTATTAGATAGATAACCATTTCTATATCTAGTAAGGCAAAACCACAGATAAAATGGATACAGACAATAGCCGTTAGTTGTGTACCTAACTAGACTATATAATATGAATAGCAGCGATTTGTAATAGCTTAAGAAGCCGTACACAGATAAGCGAGGCTTCGATAAACCGCAGTCACTGAAGTGTTCGTATAGCTACGGAAAACAGTACGTAGGTAGGTATTCACTCCTATTTAGTTTACGTATGAGAAGAAATAAATTATATTCTTAAAAGATGTACAGAAAATACAAGAAGTCACAATGTTAACAAAGGTGGGCTTATCCCTAAAAGAGATCTCTTCCAGCCAAACCAAAGGTGTTGGAAATGAAATAGCCATTATCAGCCAAAGGACGTCCATTGATAGGCCTTCACCACGGTTTTCCACAGCGACCGATCCGACCGAAGCGGTCTGCATCCAAGGTGATCCTGCGATCTTTACAAAGTCGTCTGTCCATCTCGTCAGTGGACGTCCCTAAATCCTTATCAACCGAATCCGGCTACGTAAACGGAAGATTGGTGGTAAAAACGACGTGAGTGAGGGAGAACTGCAGTAGACTGACAGTCATAAAAGACTGACTGTCTGGCTGACTGACTGACCGGCTGTTTGTGTGACTGGTAGAAAATATCCTAAGATTTCCGACCGACATTGTACAACTCAGAATCACAGTGCGATAAAGTTTAAATTCAATTATAATTGAATTTAAACTTTATCGCACTGGTTTTATTTTATACATTTATTAGTTTCATTAGACATCCGAGATACAATAATCATTTATATAAATGATTATTGTATCTCGGATGTCTAATGAAACTAATCATTGATAACTAAATCAGCTTTTTAGGTAATTAAACTAATAAATGTATAAAATAAAACTTTAACTTCAACTGAAATAATCATAACTTATGGTCCCATGCACCCACCTCATAATAAAACGTAACGCACGATGATGAAAGATTAAATTAATTCAATACGATATGATGAAACATAATAACCCTCTAATCCCATTATGTAAACACTAGACAATGTCCCATAAAAGTCATACGAATTGAAGCAATTGCAATGCATGGCACGATTTCTGCGGCACACTAAAATGACCTAGTCCGTTAGGGAAAGGACATGGTAATGCCGAGATTGCTTTAGCAAATCGTAGATACTTTTTGTACACTTTTATTTGTTAAACTGCACGTAAATTGGTTCAGCCGTTTCTAAAATTATTAAGAAGTGCAAAATTACAAGTTATCAGTAGAGCATGCCATATAATGGGGTCTACCTTGTTTCGCAGAATTTTTATTGTCATAATTTTATTTGGCATATCATCAAATAGCATAATCTTCCTTTCGCAGAACATCAATTAGCATTCACTCATTTATCAGACGTTCAAAACGCATAATCGTGTAAGCTAGAATCATCTTTAGGCAGAAATTTAATATTCATAATAGTCTTAAAGCAGAATCATCCTAACGCAGAAAGTTCACAGGTAGAATCTTCTTGTGGCATACAATTCGTATATATAGTCATTAATAGGCAGAATCATCCTATCGCAGAAAGTTCACAGTCCGAATCGTCTTTTGGCATATTTTTCATATTTAAAATCATTACAAGGCAGAACTATCATATGGTTTTTATTTCTCTGTGTATCCCAAGTAATTCTATCTCAGCAACACTAACATACAACATGCATGGCAAATCAAACATGCAGCATGCAAGCAAGCATTCAGCATGCAAGCAAGTATGCAGCATGCAAGCAAGCAAGCAAAGCATGCAGCATGCAAGCAAGCAAGCAAAGCATGCAGCAAGCAAGCAAGCATGCAACATGCAGGCAAGCATGCAGCAAGCAAGCATGCAGCAAGCAAGCAAGCATGCAACATGCATGGTTTCTGTCACGGCTCCGGCGCTGCGGGGCTCCGGCAGTCCCACGCGAGCTTATCGTCGCAGATGGTTTTCGCTCACCACCGCAGCTTCGGCTCGCTGGCCGGCTTTGCCGGCCAGCCTCAGCCGCGGCGGCGCGCTTTCAAACCACCTGCTCCTCAGCTCGCGGGCTGCCTCGCCCCTCCGCGCCTACGCGATTTTGAATTACACTCTAGGGTAGGGGCAAACAAGACTGCGTGGAGTCGGTTTTGCACCGATTCGTTTCTGTCACTAACTTTTGTACCACAACTTAATTACTTTTTAATTCAATTTTAGGGTAAAATACTAGGTAAAAGAAATAGCAATATGCGAAGTGAAATTATTCTAAACGAAATTCTGCTTTCTTCATAGTATGCCTAGTCAAATTATGCCAAATAAACATTATGCTTAGCGAAAGTATGCAAAGTAAAATTATGCCTTATAAATTTCTGCTATCTTAAAAGTATGCCATTGTAAATTCGGGCATATAAATATTCGACCAAACAATAATTATGCTAATAGAAAATTCTGCCTGAATAATATTCGACTAAAGAAAATTATGCCAAGTGTGTTATGCCAAGTGACTTTCGGAGCAAAAAGATTCTGCCAGATAGAGGGAACCCCATATAATGTGCCATATATTATGGTGTCATGTCCATAAGTGATATTTTTTGTGCAAATAAAACTCATTAATCCTACTAATACATAAAATTTTTAACAAACGCGACAGCTCTCGGGAATGTGGGGATGTTTGTTACTTTTACACGCTAAAACCAAAGAACGGATTTTGATGAAACTTTACAATACTTATGCATTGGAATAGCATATAGGCTACAATTTACAATGATACCTTGTGAGTTACGATATTTATACGAGTGAAGCCGCGAGAAGCCATTAAAGTCAAATAAAATTATATTTCATTTATTTATTAACTACTGGCCCCCCACACCCGCGTGTACATTGTAATCTCAAATATCATTATATTCCAGTGTATGAACTATACAGGGTGTTATTGCAAGGGGGTGCCAAATTTTTGGAGGTGAATGAGACTGTCAATATGAACAACTTTTACTATGGGGTCATGGTCAAAATCTTAAATAAAATTTCAAGTTCCCCATACAAAATCAGTCACCTACTTTGACAATAATGTATGGAGAGGCAGAAAATAAAATTAATAATTGAACGATGGTCCCATAGTAAAAGTTGTTCATATTGATGGTCCCTTTCACCTCCAAAAATTTGGCACCCCCTTGCAATTACACCCTGTATTATTGTAAAGTTTCATCATCATTCAGTAGTTTTTGCGTAAATGAGCAACAAACATCCATCCATCTATTCTCACAATCTTTGATATTTCTTATATTAGTAAGATCTAAGATCAAATCGCGTCTCCTCTCTACATGGTCACATCCCTAATCCCCTTCCTATGTCCGGGCTACCGTCAGCGCTTGTTAGGCCACGTGCACACTACACGTTTCCCGGATGCACGTGTGTTAAGTATCACACACACTCAACCTAAGTGACGACCGTTTGACGAAGAAGCATAGATAAACAAGATTCATAGAGGTGTGTTCTATGGGCACTAAGTTGTAAGATAGAGGTGTGTACTATGGGTACCAAGTCGTAATGTTAAATAAGTGTGTGTCTGTTTATTGTACATGTGTTTACGAGTCAGTGTATTGTTTATGTGTTTGTGAGTCGAATAAATGTATTTTCTTTCTTTAGTCAGTCACGCAGCTCAGGTTGTTTTTAACGAACTTTAGGAAAGAGGAGGAATAGTCATTGTTACGAGAATAACTGTTTACATGAAACTTATACTGTTTCCTTTTTATAAATCGGCAAATAAACCTTCTACTGAATGTAACAAATACATTATACAATATTTTTTGCTTACTTGATTCCTAGAGTAGGATTTTTTGTGCCTTTTTAGTGTACTTTCGACCACATGTAATACTTTTTTCACAAATAAATATATATTTGTCAATATTTTGAAAACAGCTAGCCACTTAAAATATTCACCTATGTTGTTTACCTAATCAATGGTACGGAACCCTTTGTGCGCGAGTCCGACTCGCACTGGGCCGTTTTTTAGGGTTCCGTAGCCGAATGGCTTAGGGTTCCGTAGCCGAATGGCAAAAAACGGAACCCTTATAGTTTCGTCAAGTCTGTCTGTCTGTCTGTCTGTCTGTCCGTCCGTATGTCACAGCCACTTTATTCTGAAACTATAAGCATCACATAACTGACTACTTGGTAGGTAGGTGTATTTTGTTCACCGCTTTCCGATTCAGATACAAAAAGTAAGAAAAAAATATATTTAAGGGGGGGCTCCCATGCATGAAACTAAAACCTAAAATTTTTTTTTTACTCAAAACTATGTCTATGGATAGGTCTTTTAAAATGATGTTGAGGTTTCTCAAACCATTTTTTCTAAAAGTGTAAGATTTGAGATATAGACGCTTCCAAAGTGGTAAAATGGGCGTCCCCCCCATCTAACTTATGAACTAAGAAAGTGAAAATTTTGAAAAAAATATATGATGTAGATCTTAACAAAAACTTGCAACGAAAATTAGTTTGAAGGAGATCGAACCAGTAGTTTTTGAGATATTGCACATTTTTATCAACCGCAAATATAACTTTGTCTTTCATACAAACACTATGAAACACAAATTTATTTTTGCCGTCGCAATATATTGTGATGTTTTCGTTAAGTGAAAGTAAGTGGACCCTGAATTCAGTTAAGGGTGGCACGGAACTCTCAGTGCGCGGGTCCGACACGCACTTAACCGGTTTTTTTAACATAGTATTAATTGATCGTGAGCGAAAGGTATAATTGAACCAGATCAATGCACACAGCTATAAAAATTAATATAATTAAAATAAACATATTATCGTCAGTCCGTATATTATAATTACTAGGAAATAAATCATTCAGAGCATGCAGTCGGTTTTTACAACTGATAATAATATTAATTAATTAGTCACATGCGATATTATAATTAGTGCCATGATTGTTAGCTTCAAAAGTGGTATGATCGTTTTGTTGTTGCTAACTAAAAATATTCTGGGCACAGATTAAATAAATAAATAAAAATAAATAATTATCCTTGGACATTTCACACAGCGCCATCTGGTCCCAAACTAAGCAAAGCTTGTACTATGGTAACTAGACAACGGATATAAACATACTAACATAGATTAATACATAGATTCTCGAGTAATTTTTTTTCGATAGATGTACTTTTTCGAAAACGAACTGCATGAGATTTGAGGCCCTAAATACTGACTGGGCCTTAATTCCGCTAATTGAGTCGTCACTGAGTTGTGCATCTTGTACTACGAGAGTACTTGATAGACTTCGCTGTTCTGACAGCGGCGTGTCACCTTCCACCTTTCAATGCTGCTGACTATAAACACACGATGTTTTACAACAGCACTACTGAATGACTACTGTAGTCCAACAGTAGATGCCGAAAATACGTGAATCAGGGCCCTGAAATTTACAAATATTGACAATTAAGTGTGCAACGCTGAATGCTGACGAGTAAATGAGCTTAGAAATTCTGCCGTTACGTTATGTTGTTTCGTTACAATTTAAAAATACTTAGGGCTTGTTTCACCATTGATAAATTAGCACTAACCAACGAATAATATGGAACGACAGTGTGTAAAGTATTAGGCAGATATAGCTAACCAGAACTTATCAGGATATTGTGCAACAGGCTGTAAATAAAAAAATGCATAGTTTCAGCACCAACATTTGATGAATTTATTATAATCTACATATTTAATTATGCTTGAGTCGATTAAACCTTTCTATGGAAAACATAACGGTGGAATTATAATTGTTTGTAGAAGTTTAAATCTATTTTTAAATTAATAGGTTCCAGTTGGAACAATTATATTTTGCTATGAACATTTCTAGTAATGTGAATACAGTGTTGTTATTAGGTATTACAAAATATTTATCGATACTTTTAATAATAGTAGTTTGGAGTTTTTATCCAATATCTGTTACGATCAATTAAATTACGATCGCTTACCCTAAATATAATTAATGCATGTAAAATCATTTTCATAACGCATTATTATATTAGTTACACCAAGGGACGTATTGCGATCCAACTTAATCAGTTCAATTCCCACTCAGTGTAAACGACTATTATCATTATAATAATATTATAATAATACTACAATGCTATGAATATTAATATTTATATTGTTATATTATAGTAATATTATCAATATAATGTGAAATTGCAATAAGAATTGCTAATTTGACAGTAAAGCAGAGCGTTTTAACCGTCAAAACTGCATCGCAATACGCACCCAACACATCAGAGATACGATAAATCGTTCAATTACTGATTCGACACGATCTTTTCATCAAAACTATAATAGAGGGAAGAATAGCAGGAAGAAGGAAGCAAGGAAGACCAAGAACTATAGGTATGGAGCACATGTTAAATGTCATAAAAAACTTTGTCATACTCTTGCTAATCTGTGGTCTATCGTCATTTAATTTCTTACCGGCTCCCATATTAACAAAAATAGCTATAGTCTGATATTTCTCAATCTGGACTCATCTGTAAGGCTGTAACGTCAAACCGTAGCGTGTCAACTGAGCACAAAAATATCGATACACGAACTATCGATACATTTCCCTCACTACCAATCGCAAATAACACCCAGCGTGCCCAGACAGGTCGGTGGCCGATTAAGCACAGTTTTTGCGAAGTGTTGATGCACTTTTTGCGACCAACAGATGATTACACACCACCGTTAGGGGCTAGCCTGACTGGTGTGGGTCAATGAAAACTTGTGTACGGGTCAGATACAAATAACCTGTATTCGGAGATTAATATTATAAACTAGCTTTTGCCCGCGACTTCGTTCGCGTGGACTTCAGGTTCGTCCCGTCTAGTAGCGCAAAAAATGTGTTTTTTTACGACCTCACATTAGAAACCTCAAAAATTGTAGCCTATATGTTATTCTGATGTATAAGCTATATTGTGGTAAAGTTTCATTCAAATCCATTCAGTAGTTTTTACGTGAAAGAGTAACAAACATCCATACATCCATACATCCATACATCCATACTTACAAACTTTCGCCTTTATAATAGTAGTAGGATGTTTTTTTTTGAAAATACATGATTATATTGAGTGCCTGAGGCGGCTGCACACATATCTTTTGATCACATATTGACTGCGTTTTGGAAACTGGGCTGAGACGTGGGAAAATTAGATAAGACCGCCTAGTAGAAGAAATGTACAATTTCTTTAAAACTAATTTGTAACTGAACTTTCTGATGTGCAAATTGTGCAATAATGAGTTACTTATGATTATTGTAGATTGAGATATGGCTCTGTTATGAATCAAATAAATCAATAAATTTTGGACGAATGGTTAAGGTATAATTATATCGAAAAGTTTGGCTAATTCGGCCTTACCACAAATAAATAAACAAGGTTTGAACAACTGTTTTAATGTTATGCGGCTAAAATAAAATGTATGTCACCCTTGTGTCATTTGACTTGATTGATGTTGATTTTATACTTGCTAGCCATATTATATTTAAACAGTATTCAAAACCTTGTTTAATTATTTGTGGTATGGCAGTATGTATTCTTTGAATCTAGGCTCTAAAACTTTTATTTGGGACCGCCAATGTTCACTGCAACAAGTCAATTAAAATCCATCTCCACTTAGGTACGAGTACCAACGACAGTTTGGTTTATGGACGAATGATGTATAATTCTTCTCACATATGTATAAGGTTATTAATAAAAACTTCAGATTTCTGTAACAATGTTTTCTTTTGAACCTACAACAAATTATTTCCGAAACTTGAACGTAATTTGTTATGACTTGCAATAATTACATGCCGACCAATTTCCTATAATCTACCAAACTGTATAAAATACTAATGATAGGAAGTGTGTTGTTACCCGCATGTACAACTTTCCAAATTTCAAATAGTATTATAGGTCTTAATGTCTATGGCATAAGAGTCTAAATATTTAGTATGGCCATTGTACACTGATAGATAACTAAAGACTCATTGGTCTCATCCGTTGCATTGTCATTGGTATCAAATTCCTCAATTGATGTTCAGCTCCTCTACTTATCAGCCGTATTGTAAGATAAGTTAATTCTATTTTTGAATGAGACGTTAACGATTAATTTGACTAGTATGTTTTGTGAGGAAAGATATTTTTCTGATCCGATCTGATCAACACTAAATTTCACCAAACTCAAAATATTTTGTGTGCACCGAAGTATCCTGCCTTTTAATACCCGTCAAAAGCCTTTTCTGATATTTACCTACTATATTTCCCAAGACCCAACCACAGACCACGTTTTGGTGATAATAACTGTTTTTCTGCTTTATCTAAATAAACAATAATAATTATCGTAAAAAAGAGTTCCTAAAGCTACCCTAACGCCATCTAACGAGAGATATAATATGATGGGAGAAAATTGTTCACTGCATCGATACTGTTACGGAATCACCGTCTATTGTTTTAATCGTTCATCTGTTTAAAGCTCCATTTATTTATGCAGCCAGCCAGCTGAAAGTACAGTTCAGAAAAGTCTTCTCAAGCTCAAAATGTACGTAAAAAAGCGATGAATGGCCGATGGCAGAGATAATGAAAACGAAACAATGACGCAATACAATAATAAAACCGTCGCGTACGGCTAATTGCGCGCGCGCAGAGAAAGCGAACGGAAACGCAAGCGTAGGCGCAGGTTTGCCGTTATGAAGATACGAGTACATACTCTTCTTCAAGCATATAATTTATTTATCTCTATATGCAGACTCAATAAGAGCACTTGTACACGTCCCAACATATACCTAGTTTCAAGAAAACTCCAGTCGTAGTAATAACAAACCTTTATTCAATAATTTCACAATAATCATTTTCGCTACAAGTAAGGTCAGTGCTTCGCTAAATAACGGACAACACTTCACTTCGCGATGATCGGACGAGAACTGCCAGAGCATCCCGCTTCCATCGCTCCGTTGATTCGGCCCCCACCACTCAACCCCACTACGCCTGGCGGGGCTGAGCAGTGTTGCCAATATTAAATAAAAATAACTACTACTATCCAAAAATATGACAAATATTACATTTTTAATTAAAAATCATGACATTCGGCCATCCTACAACGTGCAGCCTCCCGGCGCACGGGTCATAACAATACCTAATTGACAAGGCTGTTGCTCAGTTTATCCTCACATTAAATTTAATCTTATCAGTAATCAATTTACAAAATAAGTTGAAACTTATAATACCTATAACTAATAAGAATGTTTGCGACATACATCTAGTTTAATAATTACTAATGAAGAACATGTACAGTAATAACAAAGTTTTCTTAAAACTATCTTGTACATTAATATATATCTCAAACCCCAACGACGTTATCTGGGACGCAACAACATTCAACTGAAATCCCGGTGCCTGACTGTTTAAAATCATGACATTTGGTCTGATGCGATAGTGTATAAATAATTATTATACAATAGAAATATTGTATAATAGTCCTGCATTTACTGTTCTTATCATAATACTTTATGTTAACTGAGAGCTAAACAATCGTTTAGTTTGACATTATAGTATAACTCCAATCTACCAATTTTACATTATCTTATACTTTAAACGAGCAATTCTTGTACATATTTTAAATATCGGAAATGGCTTCAATTATTGTAATGAAATTTTGTAAATAGGGGGTTTGTAAGGCAAAAATCGATATAGATAGGTTTCATTCTCAGCAAATGATGTTATCACCGTGTTTTCAGGCACTGAAAACTCGCTACAAAATCATTTGAATATCAAGGTAAATTTGGCTATCAATGTTCAGTTGGGTCAACGTTAGTTCAGTTGGGTAAGACACGTGGTTCCTGATGGATCCAAACTTTTTACATTTAATTTTAAATAAAATACCGGTCACCCAGGTTCTTTATATGTTATAGAGGAAATAGTCGCGTCACACATCACCTGTCCCAAAAGCAAAATTTCACGCGTCGGACCAAAACTAAATCAATATGAATTCGTTTCCCAATCCTGCCCTAACTATCCTGCAATAGCACGTTTAACGTCTCTTCCTCACTAGGACTGCAACTTCGCCAAATTACTGTAATCACATTGGAATAGACCCCTAACTTTGGCCCCTACCAGAACCGTCAAGAATTACTAACATAATCGACCACAGCAATCCGTCAGTTTGTCTTTTGTCTTTGTATTTTATGTTATCATCATTAAGAGCTGTGGTCTTCACAATAAAAATATATATATAACTATTGCTAGCGCTTCCTTACAAGGGCTAACTGTCAATTCTTCAATATGGGAAGATGTCTAAAGAATGGGAATGTTCTAATATCATATCGCTATCAAGAAAAAGGTAACAAAGCGAATTTAAGCAATTACCGCTCATCAAGTTGACTTCCTTAACTAAGCGCAACTATGCTAATAAATAATAACTGAACTAAAACTCATGTCAAATTTAGGCACTATTTGCCTCACCAACAAGTTTGATTTTTTTATCAACCTATCGAAGATGTTCGGTTTTTAATCTGTACCATGGATCACATTTTGACGATGCAACAGTTATCGAAATGGTAACCGAATACCAGATGCCTTCATCGATTTACCGACCCTAATAAGTCATTTGATAGTGAAGAATCGTGGACCGCTTTCCAGGCATTACATAACTCTTGAATAGATCGTTAATATGTAAATCTAATCAAAAATTTATACGAAAATGCCACGCAGGGCAATTAACCCTTGTTCCAGCAGACGTCTTTAAAAACTGTACTGGGAAAAACGGGAGGACTTTAAATGAATAACTTTAGGTTCATAGATAATCATAGTTCCACTGACAGACAATCCCTAATAACTGCAAATAATGATGCAGGAACTAAGTGAAGCCTCTAGGGGGAAGTTGGTTTGAATAAGAACTTAGAAGATGGTAACAACATCAATATAACCATTTATCAAAACACCATGGAATAGGTAGACAAGGTACGTGTACTTGGAACAGGAAATCCGCATGGGCAAAGATAATCAAATAAAGGTACTTCATAAGCAAATAAAACATATGTCGGCGGTTTATTCTAAACTTGACTTCGCTTTCAAAAAGGAAAACCTAGCTGATCAAAACCCAGAATCTATAATCAGTGAATTCTTCTATGCTCACGTGTGGGACTGAGACCTGGATGTTCACTAAAGTACTTATTCGGGCATTCGTAAAAGGTATATCAGCGGAAGGACTATCCGCGCCTAGAACTAACTATGGAAATAACACTATTTTGTTTGAGGGAGCACAGCTATTCAATACACTACCAAACCCCATAAAAGAGTGTGAAAGTATGAACATATTAAAAATAAGCTAAAAATGTATTTAAAGTCGAATACCGGCTAATTACATAAGATATTTTTTTTCTCAACTCATAAATGAAATGTCATTTCGTATGAGAATAAAGATTTTTAAACCTATGTCCATGTCAGCCACAGTTAAAACATGTCAAACCGCTATTTTCGTTAGATATATTTGTATTACTCCTATTCCCGATCCTTCACCGAACCGGACTCCCATTTTTCTAGACTGCTTACGTGACTTCCTTGTTCTTTCCTTCCTTCACTCGATGAAGACGATGTTGAAGGACTCCTCCTCATCCGTTGCCTCCTCCTTGGTCATATTGAGCGCGGCGTTTTACAATCATCATCTTAACGAGGCATCCTGAAATCCAAATAAATTCCTCTGAGTAGTTACCCACTCTATGCCTACTGTGTTTGATTTAAACAGTATACAAACAGCTGAATTTAACGAACTTCATTGACTTCGTTGAGAACTGTATCAATTGTTAAAACTTCATAAGACGGTTACTAATGAAAAATAAACTCAAATCATGGGTAATCCCAAACTTAGTAAATCAGCAATATATTTTGTATATATATTAATGTGTAGTCTAGTGACCATAATAGTTGACTAAATCATTGTAAAATCCAGCGAACATTATTAATCATTTCAATAAATATAGTGTTGTCAACCTATAAGGGATCATCAGGTCAAGTTCAAGTTTCCCAAAAAGTGATTGTGTGTGACCTTTGCTGTTCATTTCATTGTTGGATATTCAATTCTTTTCTAAATAATATTATGTAACTTTAAGCTTAACTAGTTCGATAGTAACACTATATAATTTATTTAATCCGTATTTCTCATTAAACTTGCATAGTTACAGCATATGTTAGTATTTTGGTTTTCTTGTAAACAACTACCAAATAAAAAGGGTGCGTTTAGCTATTATCGGAATGCAAACTTAACGTGATATTATACCAATGTAACTTACTCGTATATTTCGACTTAATATTTATTTCGTTTGTGTTTCCATAATTAATAAATATAAATAAACTATTTACTGACCCAGCGAATCTCCATAGCTCACTCATAGTAATCCAGTAAACATACATAGTTTACTCATCCAGCGAACCTCCAAGTTCACTCATAGTTATCCAGTAAACATACATAGTTTACTTATCCAGCGAACCTCCAAGTTCACTCATAGTTATCCAGTAAACAAACATAGTTTACTCATCCAGCGAACCTCCAAGTTCACTCATAGTAATCCAGTAAACAAACATAGTTTACTCATCCAGCGAACCTCCAAGTTCACTCATAGTTATCCAGTAAACAAACATAGTTTACTCATCCAGCGAACCTCCAAGTTCACTCATAGTAATCCAGTAAACAAACATAGTTTACTCATTCAGCGAACCTCCAAGTTCACTCATAGTAATCCAGTAAACATACATAGTTTACTCATCCAGCGAACCTCCAAGTTCACTCATAGTAATCCAGTAAACATACATAGTTTAGTCATCCAGCAAACCTACAATAATCCTGCAACCATACAAAGTTTAATTATTCAAATTCAATTCAAAATTCAAATTCAAAATCTTTATTTCAATTTAGGTCATGAAATGACACTTATGAACGTCAAAATATACAGTGAAAAAAAATAAAAATAAATGTGCCCTGAAAGGGCCGAAACATGTCTCCTTATCTTTTGGCCACCACCAGCCGCCGTAAAATCGAAACCACCAAAGGCAAGTACATTAGTCGGTGCAGGCCGGACGGACCACACATTCGCGTCGCCCAGATAGTCCCGAACCCCACAATAGCCCTCAGACATAAGCGCGCTTCCAACGTGCTTCTTAAATTCATCAACCGGCAACTCGACAAGACTGCGTGGCACATTATTAAAGAATTCCATACAATTTCCCATAAACGAATCACTAGCCCTAACCAATCTGAAGTTAGGAACGACAAGCTTGCGCTCACTTCCCGTGCTATATGGGCGAATGTCGCCCCTCTTCATGAAATCATCCAAATTTTTACGGACGTACATTACACTATCAAAAATGTATTGAGAAGCCACAGTTAACATGTTGATCCTCCCAAAGACCTCTCTCAGGGAGTCACGAGGACCAAGTCCATAAATAGCACGAATGGCTCCTTTCCGCAAAACAAATATGGTTTCAATGTCCGTAGCAGAACCCCACAAGAGAAGACCGCAAGACACAATACTGTGGAAGCAACCAAAACATACAAGCCTCGCCGTTTCAACATCAGTCAGGTACCCAATCCTCCCAACTGCAAAGGCAGCTGAGCCCAGCCCCACAGCTAGGGCTTCAATATGAGGTCTCCACTGTAATCCTGAGTCAAGTGCAATGCCCAAAAATACAGTCGAGTCCATCAAGACCAGACTGTTACCATTTAGTACAATGTAGTTACAATTCAGTGAACCAACATGGTTCACTCATAATAATCCTGCAAACATACAAAGTTTAATCATCCAGCGAACCTACATGGTTCACTCATAATAATCCTGCAAACATACAAAGTTTAATCATCCAGCGAACCTACATGGTTCATTTACAGTGATCTAGGAATGAAAAGTGATATTCTGCTACTTTATTTATTGTGAATCTACCGTATTATTTGCATGCTATTTTTGAATAGTTTGTAAAAAAAAAAGAACTTAACTGTATCTGAATCCTACCAAAAATGTGACAGTTTTCTCACGCAAATAAATTACAAATTTCATTTTATTTCACATTTACTTTCATTTCATATTTAATAAACAAACATAGTTTACTTTTCCAGCGAACCCACACGGTTCACTCATAGTAATCGAGTAAACAAAAATAGTTTACTCATCCATTTGATAATCCATTTGTATTTAGAGTGGATCTTTCTTAAAATATCGATAAAGATTGTAAGATATAACATCATAATAATATAGTTATTTATTAAAATCAAGGTAAAATAGTAAGCAAGCAGTTATTTCCTCAGTAATTCGTAGCTTATCTTTATTTTTCTGCGTGTCTCACTGTTTCTCAATGTTCAAACGAGCCAAACTTATATACGATCGAAGAGTAGCCTCGACCACGTATAATGAGCGTAAGAGGTGTTACAAATGCATGGTCGAAGAGTTGCCTCGACCACATGCATAAAATAGACACCTCGTTCGCCAATTCGGCATCGTATGAAATCAGTCTTCATTTGACTCGATACTCAAATCATTTTCTTATAATTCATGAAAATATCGCTTTAAAATAACTGCTTGAAAACTTCCTTCATTTTAACGTTTCAAAAGATGTGAGCGTACATACCTTGGTTTATCCCGCTTCTGAAGTTTCAAGAAAACTCCAGTCGTAGTAATAACAAACCTTTATTCAATAATTTCACAATAATCATTTTCGCTACAAGTAAGGTCAGTGCTTCGCTAAATAACGGACAACACTTCACTTCGCGATGATCGGACGAGAACTGCCAGAGCATCCCGCTTCCATCGCTCCGTTGATTCGGCCCCCACCACTCAACCCCACTACGCCTGGCGGGGCTGAGCAGTGTTGCCAATATTAAATAAAAATAACTACTACTATCCAAAAATATGACAAATATTACATTTTTAATTAAAAATCATGACACTACCATCAATGATGTTTTAAAAGTAATAGATACGCTATACGCTCACAAAACGAACGGCAAATCTGTGGGCCCCTATTTTTGAATCACTCGCTTGGATATGGCGTGTGATTTTTGTTCGAAAACACATGAAAAATCAACGGAAATCACTCAAAATCTAGACGTGAGTACTCACAAAATTGAGCAATGATTTTTCAAATCCTTTTTGTGTAGATTACAACTGGTTTTCATTCCAAAATTCGACTTTTAACATTCAATATCACACGCCATCTTGACGCGAGTGATTCAAAAATAGGGGCCCTGGTCGCGAGCGATTGCACACGTCATGCGCAA
Organism: Pyrausta aurata; assembly: GCA_963584085.1. Taxonomy (NCBI): domain Eukaryota; kingdom Metazoa; phylum Arthropoda; class Insecta; order Lepidoptera; family Crambidae; genus Pyrausta; species Pyrausta aurata. The sequence goes on along the minus strand of OY757273.1, from coordinate 1,749,095 downwards.
TTCTTATTAACCACATTCCTAGACTGAGGTGAAATAGATAGCATAATTGAAACAGTAAGAACGAAAGAGATAGTTGGTAACTCTCTGCTACGCACAAGTGTCAGCCAAATGTCACTATTGACCAATCACGTCACTGCACTGCCCACTTAAATAATCGAGGCACCAAGCAGCAACATTGCGTCCTTTTCACACTTGTAGAAAAACTATTCGCTTTCTCTTGCGCCTTTGTAATCGTACTGTGAAATGGATTTTAAGCAAAAAATAATAAAACGTAATGATTTATGCATTATTCTTGTTTACTTACTTGTGATACGAGATGCCCTGAGCTTTTTAAACTTTTTCGACATAGTTCGTACACCTTCGAAACACACATGATGGCATTTTGATGGATTCAATCCAATTCACAATCACGAACCGAGACGTCACACTCGTTGTATCGCTTTTCGCCGACTGGTGCTAAGAGGTCCTAATTAGGATCTTTTCGCGTCTTCACATAGCGCGCCCGGGTAACGTATCTATTACTTTTAAAACATCATTGCCTACCATACCACAGCTTCGGGACAATCGTGGGTTAGTGCTGAGAAGGAACTGCGCAAGAAACTCAGTCAATATTGTAAATGCCTCTCATTAAAATATTTCATGTTTTATGTTCTTAGTACGAACATGAAGGAGTTTCACAGTAAATTACTGGTTTAAAATTAGGTTGCAAGATTCCACCCGGACAAACATACATTACAGTAAAATTAATAAAAGCTTATTTTTTTATCAAATAACTATGTCCTCATATGTTCTAGTTAGCGTTATCTGTCCAATACTTCATACGACTTTCCGTTGTGAATTATTCGTTGGTTAGAGCTTATCTGTCGATGGTCAAACATGCCCTTATTATCATGTAAGTTAATTTGGAAAGTTGGTTTTGTAATTTTTAAAATGTATTTTCCCAGTCAGTGACATTTGACACTTTTGTACCTTAACAGTGCAGCACAGCAGTGGTTGGTTGTAACCACAAATTGTGTTGCAATAAAAGTACTTATGTAGGTACTGCAAGTAGAATTTTATTTCACATCGGTTTTATATCTCTTAGGTCTTTTCTTCAAAGGGTATAATATTAATTATTTAATGACTGATGATTCTTTTTTATAAGTCATTCACTCATTTTTAAACCAACTACATAATAATAATAAAATAATAATGATAGCGTTTGACTGGTAGAGAATGCCTTAAATTAATGTAGGTATTAAGTACGCCAATTGTATAACTAACAGTGCAATTAAGTTTAAATAAATAAAAAAATACATAATAACATCTTATCACGAATAATCTAATTACCTACTTACATAAAAAGCACAAACAAACAATGTATTTATAGAGCACCCAATTAAAAAACTATGTCGTCGTTACGCAATCAATGCGTACTTCTTGTTACTATCTGATATTAAGAACATACTGTTATTATGAAGATACGATCGTTATTTTCTTTATAATTAGTTCAACATCATATTTGTTGAGAAACGAGATTAAAGGCTGTTTACACTATCAGCAGAGCGCATCCCTTGTTGGATGAAAACAGTTTTGTTCCTTTAGTCTGGCACTTAAGCCAAAATACATGCAACAAATTAGTGATTATTAATTAATAACATAGTTTTTAAGATGTGTTGTTTACTAATCTATTGTTGTTCTATCAGTAAATAAATAAATAAAAAATATCAGGCGTTTTACAAGTGGCAATTTGATAACAAACTTCACCGTTCTATTGAAGGTCGATTGCATAGAAATCGTGAAAGTTCGTTGCAGAGAAAATTCGTCTGGTTAACGTTTTACGAATGTGAACTGAACGAGAACTGAGGCCTAGATCAGCCTCTACAAATAACGGTTTTCGCTATTTAGTAAACTCCGTAACCATCTAGTCAAGTTTGGGCTGTCACTAAAATTACTATAGGCAAACCGCTTCATTGAGACTTCGCCTGCGTGGGCGTGGGGGGAGGCGATAGCGGGTCGCGCGCGGGGTGCGAGCGGCGCGGAAACATCCGCCCTTGCCGCTCACTAACCGCGCTCTTAGCTCCCCCCGCACCCCATTGCCCCGCAGGCGAAGTCTCAATTTCGCGGTCTACCTATAGCTGATACTGGAAGACAGTCCGATTAGTACCTTACATCTGTTACGTTACTCGTAACATGAACATCAGTAACACGCTGTCTCGCTTTGTGTTTGCTATGTAAAGAACTTGCTATTGTACGGAATCACTTCCTGGTTGTACGAGATGAGGTAAATGGAACGAATCGGATTTGAAAAAAAAAACAACAAAATGATTATGGCAGGCTAAGGTCTTTGCTCTGTTGCGATATGTGAGTATAGGTGAAAAAGTATGTTTCGAATTAAATATACATATGTCCTACCTAGGTCCTTACCCCTACCGAACTACCGAAGGCCTACTACGAAAAACGAAATCCGTCAAAACGATAATCGTTTTGCGGATCCGAAGCTTTTCGTAGTAAGGATTCCATACTAAAAATGTTTCGGATCCGAAAAACCATAATCATATTGACGGATTTCGTTTTTCGTAGTAGACCTCCAGGCACTTACGACCCCTTTATTTCAAAAAAATTGAGTAGGTTACTTTAAATATGTTTTTCTTTCAAGTTTTCGCGTAAACTTCAGAACCACATGAAAGTTGCATCCTATTTTTATGTGGTATAAAAATTGTATCTAAAAAAATACGGACTAAATATTATAAACCAAAATTGCTAATTAGTGCCATTTTGAAATTACCGAATGAAATTACTGATTTTATTCTATGTTTTTAAACAATACATAAAATCTTTTGATATTGGTTGGCTAATTTAGTCTTCAATAGGTTAAACCTAACCTAGGTTAGTAACATTTTTGTTTTGCTGATTGATAGTAGATAGATGAGTCAGTTCCACTTTTTATGGTTGATTTTTCCATAGTCAGATAAGAAATATTCGTCGAATAAAATACAAAATGGCTAAGTTGAAAAGTCATCTAATTGTCAGCAACCATACGTTACCGTATTTTTTTTAATCTATCGCATTATAATCAGTCTGATAAGTTTTATCTGACCATTGAAAAATCGGCGCTTACAACTTTGCAAACCTTTAATTGAGCGTCAGGTAGGCTACGAAGAAACTGCATTTTAGTAAATATCAAAAGTAATATTGAACGTGATAATTTTCGAGAAAAGCATAATTTGGGGCGTTGTACGGTATTTCTAATAAATTGTAGTAAAAACTTTATCAATGTTCCGTTAGAATGATTCTAGTCGATATGAAAAGAAATCTATTAAAATATTTATAGAAGAACGCAATTGAGATTACCGGCGCAACAGCTCTTTTTTTGCGAATTCGATTTTTAGTAATTGGCTAAAGTTGAATCAAATAGCACTTTTAGATTTTAAGAGGTTTTTTTTTAATAGGAATGCTTCTGAAAAATGTATATTTCTCTTGTATTTTTTTCTGGTTGGGTAAAGTAAGTCGAGTTGCCCTATTAATATTACTCCATGTGGATAAATTTATTACCACCAAATGACCACAATTGATTTTATTAACAGTTCACTGGGTTTCGTTCAGTTCGTTTTTGACGACGACTACGAAAATGCTTCGAATATCATTGTGTAGTTTGAAGAAAGTCAATTATTAGAAACCGTTTTGCGGTTTTCTTACGTAAACAGTAAAAAAGACATCGACGCTTCAACTAGATTGCGTAAAGAGCCCTTAGACCTTAATGTTTTATGAGCTAAAGCTTATTATAAGTATTACGTACCTATGAAGTGAAAATTGAGTTGTTAATGCTTTCTCACGGAAATGTTTTATTTTCTATTAAGTCCTTTGCCATGCTGATGTAATTAACTTTAGTATGGTATGTATTGGCCATCAATTTATTAGTAAAATCCACTTTTTGATAGTATTGGAGCATGAAGTGACACCCCCACCAAGAATCTGACTAATTCGACATTTGTGCAAGCAAAGCCACGAAGAACTGTTAGTAGATACATAATAGATATTTACTACTGACTAAACACATTAATTTATTACGACACCTCCATCATAATATCGGGTATTAAGTGCCCAATATTTCACGGATTCGTGAGCCGTACACACGCTAGCCCTATCTGCGATGTTAGCGCATATAATTACCCTTTAAATCGAACCCAAAGTTCTGTCAGGGCTATTAAAGTTTTGGTACAGTCAGTGAAAGAAAAATAGTAAGCGACAATGTTACAGCCACATAATAAAATAATAACGCATTAAGTGCCATTATGACAATCGCAGCCACGCGCAATTTTTCGCATATGACAGACATTTTCAACTGTCACGTGCAACAAATCACGTGCGGGCGCGATCAACGACTGTTGGTACCATAAAATTAATATTCCTATCGGAAGAGAAGGACAAGCAAAAGCTGTCAAACGAAACCGATTTTAGATGGCAGTAACTAAAGTAAAAGTAGTAACGTAATCAGTCAGGTATCAAACGACTCCCGAGTCGCATAATAATGGAATTTCTATTGTGTCTCGTTCACACATACTTGACGAGTTAATAGAGATTACCTTTCATCCAGGTGATTAATAACTATATTCCTAGGTTAAACATATTAGTTTACCGCATTATAAACAGTTGACACAAAATATCGAACATGCAGCCGTAGTGTAAAACTAAAACTTATTTCTTTGCACAAAATATTCGTAAATATGCATTATGTGTTATCTTGTCTTTACTTTTTACTTCTCTTTACTTTTTACGTAAGTAAATAAACGTTTATAGAAAAGAGTTAGCAAACTACGTACTTTAAATTTAAAGCGAATTGGCAAATACAAATCGTAAATTAAGTGGCTTCGATTTGGACTAATATTTACCTCTTAAATAAAATGTTGTTAGGGTTATTTTGCTGTAATTAACAATAATCAATCACTGAACAAGTCACCGTGTTTCAGAAGCACAATTTCTCTAAAATATACACAATTTCATTTGAATTTATAAAAAAAAACACTTGTAAGTAATTTTCAGCGAGCCTCCATGGGGCGCCGAACTGTTTGACAGCCGCCAAAAAAGGTTCTGCTACATCGCATCTCGCATCTCTTTTTATCGCACAGCTTTCTCCTACTGACATCTCGCTCTTGTCGTTCTATTCCAAAAGGGATAATAATTCTATGATACAAACAGCATCAAAAAGAAAAATATTGTTGATAGGGACTCTCCTTAATCTACCAGACGATTGTATTTTTTGCTTTCTTACTATAGCTAATGAGTAATGAATCCTTAACTGATTTAAGTATTGTGGGAATGAATTACTATTAAACACACGACTTTCCGAGCAATGTTGATGAAGTCGTTCGCTATTGTCACCTGCCTTTCACACACTACCAAGACACAACATCAGTATACGGAGTCTCTTAAATGTTATGTCTTTGCAAAAGGCTGAATAATTCTGAGAGTTGCAATAAACAACCAGAAGTGAAATTAAGCATTTAAGATACCGATTTAGTTTAAATGCATTTGGTCATAAACTGAAAATTAGATATGACATATTAATATATAAGGTGTTTTTCTATAAACGGGTGAAACTTTACCAGAACTTCAAATTACTTCAGAGAAACCGTGCCCTATCATTTTTTTTAAAAACGGGCTTGTTTTTTATTTATTTTTCCTAACAAAAAAATAAAATATTTTTAAAATCATCCTTTGTCTTAGTCTGAAACATCCCAACGTCATCACCTGAGGAAATGAGGGAAAAGAGAGGGAGGTAGGGCCCGGTTTCTCTGAAGTAATTTGAAGTTCTGTTAAAGTTTCACCCGTTTATAGAAAAACACCTTATATAAGATAAGATAAGATAAGAGAAAAAGAAGGTTCGGGCAATGAATTGAGAGAGGCGAAGCCGATGAAGTAGATAACTTTTAAATTCTTTGCTAAAGAAAATAACAAAAATTAAATCTAGATTTTCCAAAAAATAATGAATGTGTTCTGTTTCTATGATGTATACAAAGACACTATTAAAACGATTTGACCTTATATATCTATATCTCTCATGAAATAACCTCAACCGAGTGTACCTCGTGCCGACGTGTCTGTGTGTCCACTATTAACCCAATTACTATCTGCGTCTGCGCAGCGCGGCTCTGTCGACGACTGTTGCGTTGCCAAACATCGAAGTGACGCTGGGCGGGTTAAATGCGATGCATTTTATGGCTTACTGCGGCTGTTAAACAATTCGGGTTATTTTCGAAAGAAAGAAATCCGATAAGTTTATTAATTTGGTTTTATATTTTCAAAGAGTAACTATGTTGTCAAAAATGGCAGTACATTATAATATATTCTCATGTAGAGCTATGAAGAAATAAGATTCGATATTGTTCAACTAAATGATCATTTAGTTAAATAGATATGAATCAATAATTTAGTATAATAAAACTAGTTTTTTTTACACATTGCAACAGCCTTTCTTACACAATTTTTCAATCAATTTTTCTCTTCGTAGTTCAAATATGACTCGTGTTTGTCAGTATCACGTATTTTTGACTCTTCCAATAAAATACTCGTTAGTAGTTGCCAAACTCAACGTAATTTATTTTTCTCTAACTGCACTAAAGCCAAACTAAATACCTAGCCCAATTTTTCTAGGTTCTAGAGTCAGTGATTCAAGGAACCTAGAGTCTAGCTAGGATCATTGAATATTTCACTGGCACTCCTAATACTTTGTAGCAAGAGTAATCGTGATATTTTTGCAAAGAGCACGGCTAGAAGTAAAGGAATAGTTTACGTAACCCGAGGAAACGAAACGACGCGAGACCGCACTCTCGGACGAAATGGATCGCACTACGCTAGATGCAACTGACCATAGAGTATCTAGTTGTGCAGAAGGTGCGTTTGAAAAGGTGATTATTATTAAACGAATAAGTAACTTATTTAAGAAACGAGAACTTAAAACTGTGAATCTTTGGATATACCTACATAATTTATTTGATAAAAATACAAATGCGTTTTTGGGTATTTTGGATGTTACAATAAAGTATAAAGGTTAAGTATGGCAAACAAAACAGAGTCAATGCGATATAGCGAGCTAACCCAGAAAAAAACTATTATTTAGTTTTGTACTTAACACGTTCCGGGACAGTGAACGCCTACAAGCGTGAAAACAATAAAACATCTATTGTGTCTGGAATAGTGTCCCAGAACGTGTTAAGGATGGTAGGGATCTCCAGCAGTCCCTTGTAATATTCATATTCGCATTCGCATTCTATAATACGTCTTAATGTTCTACAGTATCTGTCTAAAGAAAACTTGATTTTGAAAGTGAAAATTTTTAAATATATGTTATGTTTTGGTATATTGATGCATTGAATACCTAATTCCATTTATTCGAAGTTTGTTGCCTAAGTTTTTACCAGCACTTTACCAATGTAATTCGTTCTTTTATTTGTGACTCAATGTCAATTCAGCTCTTATCTGCCTACAATCAGAAAAAAAACCTCTAACCACACAAAAGTAGGCAGAAAAACCTATCAATCTGACCTATCTACGCATCGTTGCTCTTTGACCTCCGTTCAGCGCAGCTCAGTCGCGAGCCCGCCATGAGGACGACCACACGCTTCGTCGCCTCTCGGATTGTTTACGCGAACAACATTGTTCCATTGTGTCTGTGAGTGCTGTGCTGTTTTGTGTTGTGATAAGTGACAATGGCGAACCTAACGCTGACACGGAACGCGGCTTACCTGGACGAACTATCATCTGTCCTGCACATTCGGAGTAGGAGACACCTCGCGAACCAAGCGAAGGCATCTTCTGTTGGTGACCTTCTGAATGCCGAAGAAGACAGATACGCACCGGTTAGTTTATTTTTCTTTTGCAAATTCGGACACAGAAATTTTGACACCAGAATTTGACACTTTTGACACAAACCAGAATGTTTTGTGGCAGTTTGTCACAAGTCAGAATGTTTCTAAGGAATGTTTATGCACGTTTATGTCAGTGTGACTGCGGTGTGAAAGGAGATACAACAATAGAGGTCGGTTCTTGTAAACCTTTTTAATTGGTAAATGCAAACGATAAACTATTGTACGCTATTAGAGACCTTGTTCCATCTGTTTAGAGATGGTAATTGCGTAGAATCTACGAGCTCATTAATTAATTATGCGATAGCAATCTCAAGTTTGGATCATATTTTTAAGTATTTCTTTCTACGTGCATTATTACCACCTACGCATTGCTCAAGCTAAAGTAATTTTTCCATCGATCGAATTCCAAAATCCCTTCCATCCATAATATAATATTACCCCTCATGCAAATTTTCATCCCCTGTCTAAGGAACCGGACGCTTACGGGTCTAAACGTCCCAAGGTCTGTAAGCAAATATCAAAATTGGTTCATTGGTTTGTATAAAAAGCAAGTTGCTGACAGACAGACAGAGTTACAATTTACATGGTCAAAAATGAAAGACTTGGGACTCCACAATTCGTTGTAGTTCAGTTTAAAGTTGGTTTACTTATAGGGTGTGCAAACAGGGCCTCTACAATTCTAGAAAAAAAATGAATCAGCGATAGGTATTAAATAGGTAATCCTATCAACCGAAATCAACTTCTGAATAGCTCTTATTTATTGTTTAGGCATCCTAAATACAAACGTATTGTGTTCTTAACCAGATTTTTATTATTTAATGGATGATTGTTGATAGATTCCTGGTATGAGTAAGATATTTTCGAAGTTCGTATAGCAAAAACATCTGTTATCATCTCAGTTAGTTACCATATCATGGTTCAAAATTTGGTAGAAGGCATTCTGATTGGTATGAAATATGAATTATGAATTACAAATCAACATCAAAATACATTCAGTACAACGACCTACCCAATTTAGTTCAACTTCCCATCTATAATTCGATCCCATCTAAGTATAATCTATAATTCGATATTGAATCCATTCAAATATTTGGTGGCGAAATTTGACAAAGGGTGTGTCATCTTGTATCTTCAAAAAACTAATTGAATTTAAATCTGGGAACTCACCACTTTTGTTAGTTTTGTCACTTGTTTCGAAACCCCTATCTCCCACGGCCGCATCCCAGGATGAAACCAATCCGCGTTCACAGGTGTGTTCACGGATATATCAGTTTCATTGAAAAGCGGGAAGTCATGGTTCACTTACCCGCATCCACTTACGTCCATAAAAACTGCTGTCAATGACTCAGACGGCCATATTAATTTGGTGAAGCTACATACGGTCACTACTTTACGGTTTTAACGTTTGGACTCAACAGCCGCGTTTGAAAAAACGTGAAAAAGCCACCTGGCCCCATTGAACTACTATTACCAGCGTAATGGAGCTGACATCACGAACAAATTTTGTGCTCCATGAATTGATGACACGGTCATCAACTCATAGTACAAATTCCTAATTCGAAATTCAAATTTCAAAGAAAACGTCACAATCTTATCGTCGTATTTGCGACACATTTTTGCTTGGCATAGCTTGTCTATACGTCGTAGTAACAACTCAATGCCTGGCCTTAATGTTATTTTAAAGTGTCTATATTTTAGAAAAATCGCCATAATTGTAACTAAGTAACTTTATATTGAAGGTTGTTTAAAATCAGGAATTATGAACATTAATGAAACGCTTATTGTCAATGCCAGTAATTGTAGAAACATTAAAATTCAAGGGTTTTCATTAAACTCTGATAACAACGACACATTCATCAACAATAAAACGCACTCTATTGATATTTTTCCTTAAGAGCCATATGACAGTCTGGAGATTTTTTAGATTTTACCGAATTTATCAATGTGTGTGTGCGATTTTATATGTCCGGGACGCAAAAAAATGTTAACTGTAATTAAACAATTTTGATACTTTATCTCTAGGTAGTAGGCTATGCGTATGATGAACACAGAAAATGATGGTCTTATAAAAGTCGATGTGATAAATTAATGTTATTACCAGTTTTTTTGTATTTTAAAATACCTATTGCGAATACAGTGAATACAGTTCGGAATCAGGGCTCGCGTCAATTCCGTTCGCGAACATTTTCCTTTTGATAATTATATAACTAAATTCACAGATTTAAACACAAACGTACAGTTATAATAACGTAAAAAACTTACAGCATAAAAAAACCGAAATGCATCCAAAGGGTGAAGACATATAGAGGCGGGTAACACGCACTGACTTGCAACGACTAACCAGTGTTGTGCCGTGTTGGCTATTTCATGGAATTGAAATGCTTTATAGAGACTTTTCCGACTCAAGTCTTGATTTGAATCTTGTTTTAAAACAATTTTCTAGTGTCAGTCGGTCCTTATTTGGATTGTTGTAACAAATTTCTTAAATATTTCGAGATTAAAAATAGATGACTCGGCACACCACTAGTCAGTCGGTACAGGTTGGTACCGGTTATCTGCCTCTTTATGTCTTCACCCAAATCGTGACTTCTCAGAGTAGGTATTTTTTTACGAATGTAAACTCCTCGAGAAACGGGGACTAAGGGTTATTGGTGGATGATGCCATTGGTTCTGCGCTTGATCTACCACGTGTCATACCAGCTGGATGCTATGAGGATTTATTTACACATAAATGCTTTTTAGTGTAACGCTGTTCTTTGATATGATTTGTATTTTGATATATGAAATATGTCACAAGTTATTATAGCTGACATTTAGAAAATGTAGTTAAGAAAATTTCGATCAAGATTTCAAGTATTTCATGTATAACAGATGATAAACAAGATAATTTTTATTTAATTATTTGGTTTACACCGGTATTATATCATTTTGTCCATATACATTTTTCAATAATGAAATATTATATGAATGTGGACTTGAATAGAACCATGGAACTTCATGGCATTTGTCCACGCGCGGGACGCGGGGGTAACCAGCGAGGCGGCGAGCGGCGCGGCGAGCAGCGAGGAGGGCATCTAAGGCCCCCTCCATCACTTTGCTACCGAGCGGCACGCACGACACTCGCGTCCATCCATACTCTTTTTCTACACTCGATGTTTACCTATGGAGTAAATTCATTTAACATCTAATACAGTCCGCGTTATTATTTCATCTACATCCTACCACTACACGCCCGAACAGCATTTGCGTACAATTTGAATACAGGTTCATATTAACTACATACACATCACATGAAACGCTTCTATTTAAACAAGCGTTTTACTATGCAAGTTTATAGTTAGGTTGTGGTTGTAGATTGTGGTAGAAAGAAAAGTTATGTTAAATAAGCAAAATATTGCCCTATTTATTTAGGTTTAAACCATTGAAACACTGTTACTAGCGTATGGAATTAATGCCATGAACAAGTCCCACACAGTATGGAATTGACGCCAATGGCCAATGGTATGTACGTACAAGTGCGTATTGCGGTTGTGGAACTAAATAACGCCTATATACGGTCTATATTATGAAAAACTGACCTTTTACTTTTTGTCGTCCGTGTATTCTTATTCAAAATCCAAAGCACGAATGACGTAAGAAAATTTATAAACTTACTTGTTTACTACTCAAAGTCAAATACTTAAAACAAAAGCCGTTATTTGTCTTAAATTTTGTTGGGTTAATGGTCACTTCACCACCATACTATTGCAATAAAACCGACTTCAAAAACAAAACACATTAAAAAGTCTTAAATAAACTCTTGAAAGGACTCCATTTTAGGCAAACCATTTCTTTTTGGAGTCGATGCCCAGATAGATGTCGCTTAAGATGGAACTTGAGAGAGCCCATGCGATGGCACTGACTTCAAAAAGAAATGGTTTGCCTAAATTGGAGTCCTTTGAAGAGTTTTAGACTTTTTAGTGAAAAAAAAAACTTCGACCACAGAAAACTTTGCTTCATATCCAGCCTCGGCGCGCCCCAGCCCTGTTTTATAACAACTTAAGGGGTAAGAGGCAAATACCAATTCAACAAAGTAAATATCATGAAAATCGGTCTACCGTTGTTGAGCTATAAAGTAGTGTTACTGATATTACTTTATTTTATATAAATAAGATTATTATTTGCAACCTCATACATATGCAATAGAATTGGTACTATTGCCTATTCTTGGCCTTATTAATTCAGTATTTGTCTAAAAGTGACATTTAACTGTTTGGTGATAGAAACAGTTTGCTCATCATATACCACAATTTTATTTTGTAGACAATTTTTTATTATTATTATTTTTGTCGATAATTTTGGTCCTAGTATCTGCACATTTTGTTTGATCAAGTTTCGAAAATACAAATTGTATATGATAAAAGATCTTCGTTATAACTCATGAACCTCTTGAAATAGTCGCCATACATATAAATCTTTCTTGTTTATAGTATTAATAAGGATTCCTTTGTTATGCAAGTTTACATAACATTGATGAATCATTTAAATACAACTACTAATCGATACAAAAGAACGAATACTTTTTTGTTATAATTAGAGACCATCGACGATCCAAATGCACTATGACTTTATGCCTGTTGCATAAAGCCTCAAAGCGAATTGGTCGCCGTATAAAAATTGTGCAAAGCGTGATATTTTCAAATTTGGAATTAGTATCATACACGAAATAAAAGAGTAGCAGCGAAGACAACGAGCGACACACCCTTCCCCTCCGAGCGCTCGGCGCTGTCTGTCAATTTTCGATCGAAGATGAACGTCCGTGACAGCTCCAAATCTCAAATTTATAGGTTACTTTAGTAAGATATTTTGAATATATTGTACACGATAAAATCAAGAATTTAGATGCTAAGACAAAGATAGGAACCTCTATAACATTGTTTTATCAAATAACACAGAATAAGTGCAATGTATCTTAGAGATAATCGCCTGTCTTTAGGTGCGTATTTTATGCCAAAACATGGTTTCAATTTTGTCTTCATTTGAAATAACCAGAGCAATAAATAAAAAAAACAGAGTCTTCACCTTGTAGACGAACGTAATTCCCTTCAAGTTTATGTTATTTCGATAGCTGATGTCAACAACTGATCTAGAAAAGTGCACCAGAAAAACCGTCAATTTGGCTTCTATGATTGCAAATTACAGGCATTTTAAAGATTGAATCAAAAATTCAGAGCTTACATCTTGTGTAGATAGCTTATTTCTACACAAATCAGTCAAAAAAAGTTGTCAGTTAAGTCATTTTTGGGAAGAAAACTGCACTTGAACTTTGTTAGAAGGTAGGTGACAGCAGCCTTAATAACTGTTCATCATTTTTATCTTGTTTAGTAATTATCGCCTAGTTTACCTTGTTTAATTCGTCGATTGTGTAGCACATTAGTGACATTAGATCGCAAAATGTTTTGATTTTCATTAAAGAACATACCAGTAGCGTATTCTGTCTGCATTGTAAATCGCAGTTAATGGACAAACTTAGATTGATGGGTGCTTTTATCAAACAACTGACTATTAGGATTTTGGGGATGAATTGCGTTTTTGCTTTATTGTTGTTGTTAGAACGTCCATCAATATAAAGTTTGGGACTAAGTATGTACCCTTGCGCGATGCCTTTGTAAAATATCCATTGTTCTATAAATAAGTGCAAACCTAATGTTATTATAGTGTGAGAACGAGGCGCAAACATAAGTTAACACACTGGTTAAATTTTTAGGACAAATCTGACTTTATTGATAGTATAAACTGCATAATTTAAAGGCTAGATAATTCAATTCTAGGAATAAAATCAAGTTATTATTCACTTAGTGACTAAGATACTTTACTACATTAAGATACTTACACTTCCAAAACCAAAAATTTAAGAGTCAATATTGGTCCCTTGGGTAACACCTTCAAATTTTTCGTATCCATAAATATGAGTCTACAAAGAACTCTTTTGTTATGTAACGAAACAGCCATAGTTCGTTCAATTACCGATAGTGTTCTATAAAACCCATTTCAAATCACTTTCTACACTGACCTTTTGTTTTACGAACGAAGATAATATGGTCTCGAAGGCCTGCGGCTATTCTCAAAATGTTATTCACGTGTAACATCGTAGAATGCGAACTAACTATAAAACTTTGCCGTTTAAAAGAATTGCACTTAAATTAAAGTCAGTTTTTGAAAATAATTAAGCTCGCTGATTCCTAGTTCAAAAGTATAGCTATCCAACGTGGCAATGCAGCCAGCACCACAGTCTCCTTGCTACAAGGAAACGATTTTGTTTTTGAATAGATAGGTAATAATAAGTTTATTTTGTATGATTTCACGAATGTTCAATTTTTATTTGGTCTAATAAATGTTGAGTGTTCACTATAACTCTGCGATTCTTTTGAAATATGAGGATCGGGCTTTGAATTGTCTGTAGATGTAAGACAGAACACTTATACTTATTGTACGTTTTACCTGGCTTAAAAAAGAAGCTTAAATAAGTAACTTTATTAGTTTGGTTTCAGAAACATTACCTTATTTTTATGTTTTACAAAGTAGCGACATTGAGAACTCATCTCACTGCACCATTAATTAATGATGTTGATCGTGTGTTTGAAATTATTTTGTGGATATTTGGGTAACTTTCTAGTGTCACAGTTCTGACACTAGTTTAACTGAATATAATAGTTATTCTCAAAGCAAATTGTTTAGTTATTCAGGTGACCTGCATTTGAACTGGTTGGAAAATTAATCTGACATTGGTAAATGGATTTCGTTGGAATATAAATAGAGGCAATTTAAAATGACCGGAAAAGAGTTGGGATATGTTAAATTAAAAATGGTTTAGACATTTGTCAATGTTTCATAAAATATTTTGGTACATAGGTATTTGATTTTAATGCGGATATAATTTTTGCATTGAAAAGAAGATGCGTATTTTTGTCACCATTAATTTTACCTAGTAATTATTTTGGTTAATTACGAAAATACTATACAAGGTTGAATTTTCTGTTTACCTGACGATATGATTTTGCGTCAACGTTATATTTTGAATATTTCTAGATAAATTCCACATATTGTGGTTTTAAATCCTACTTAATATTATAAACGCGAAAGTTTGTTAGTAATGGATGTGTGGTTATATGGTTGTATGTTTTTTGCTCCTTCACGCAAGCTACAGAATAGATTTTGATGAAACTTTCCAAAAATATAGCCTAAACATTGGAATATCACATAGGCGATAATTTACAATTAAATTTTGTGATAAAAACGCAGCTGAAGCCGCAGGAATCTGCATATTTACTCTACTCTTTCTCTCATTTTTAGCAAAATAATTTTACCATGTTTGTTGTCCTTTACATTGTTCTACATTCATTGCTCACTCATAGTTTATGTTAGATGCTTTAGACGGCAAATACACTTATTTGCTGTTTTATGGTTTGCTATTTCGTTGGCATTTCACAAAAATGTAAGTATTAAAATTATGGTGTAGTTTCTTCGAGTCCGCTTCTGCGTTGTGCTATTCGCAAAGCGGTTTCATAACTCAATTATAGGGTTATGCCATTATTTAGTAAACTAAATTTGACAGTTTTATAGCGGTTTTCTCACATAAAAGGTTTCAACATACACATTCACTTTACAGACTGCATTAAGGTCGACTATATCATCCATTATTTACTTACTTATCGATCCTATAGGTATCATTTGATAACGGGAATAGTATAGTTATTGTAAACTTTAAACTTATAAATAACGCCGATAAAATTGCACGTTTCATGTATTATACTAAGCCCCCAATATTAAACTTCATTCTTGCATATTAAATGACTTATATTTCGACCTTTAATCAAATATAGGGACATTAGACTCTCTGGTTACACAAATTATTTTCGAACATCAACAAACGGTATCCGAACTCGTTAAATCTCGTCTCATTTCTATATTTAAACCAAACAAATCGTCAAACCGATATATACGGAGCAGAGATTTATGTGACATAAAAAAATCGTGTTGATGTTGGATTTTAGTTCTTATTGCTATGTTGGTACGGTGTGTTGTGACAAGCATTTGATAGCAGGAAGAGGGGAGTGACAGGAAAAGTGTAATTGTATAGATTGCCCTTGTCGAGATCATCCTGCGCTGGATCTTTGTAGTTCGTCTATCTATAGGTAGCATTGTTTGTGTTAATTTAAATGGTAGAAACTAGAGATAGACAGACACAGGGACAGACTTTTATGGTAGACAAAATTTTAGATTACCTACATAACTAGTTACCATTTTCAATCACTGGAACTTCTTCTTAGAACTTAAGCGAGGTCGAATAAGTGAACTAAGGGATCTATTTTGAATCACTCTCGTCAATAACAGCGTGTGATTTAAATGGTTTAATGTTTAATTCACATGGCAGCGATTTAAAAAAAGATGACACATTCGTTTCTGTAAAATAGATTTTTTTATTAATGAAACGGGCAAATCCCATTATTTTGAGTAAGATGTAGAGTTTGTAAAGGTTTTGAAGTATGTTTGTGAAGTAAAGTTGTGGGTAGGGTAAGAAATTTGGCTCTTCATGAGATCTCATAACTTTTTGACACTGAAAGTCATACGATCTCGGCTTTTGACAACATTTTACATGAAAATGTTTTTGGTGGGTAGATCATAGATAGGCAGGTAGTGTAATTATTACACTCAAAGATTAATCGCTAGATTAGTAAGTTCCATATCATTTGAAATCTCTGGTCAGAAGAGGAATTCATTCAATTTGAAATAGTTTTTGATGTTTCTTTAAATTATAATTCATTAATTTTATAACAGCATTCAGTTTGTAAAGCCAATATTAAAACCGATAAGGGCACAAACACAAACATAATTATATACATAAAACTAACCCGTTTTCGATTAAAAGCCGCTTTATTAACAATGCACTATGACCTGGAACACAGATAAAACGTATTATCCTTTTATATTGTCGATGGTTTGCTCTAGAATTGAAACCGCAGTTTGCGGTCGCGGTTATGTGTACTTTGTATGTATTGAATGATATAATATGTACAGTAAAATCAACATTTATGTATGTGGGTCAATTTCAACAAAGTCGATTTTTTTATCACTTCGGTGAACTTTTTTATTTTTAACATTTTTCGAATTCAAACTATGGTTTATGCTTCTTCTTGATGTTGTTTAAATCAATACGTAACGCCATCAAAATATCTTGATAAACTAAAAAGATACATTACTTCAAAGTTTTGATGCCACCGAAATGAAAGAACGATTCATCGAAATGAAATAACTTGCCCACCGAAATGACAACACTTATCCACCCACCGAAAACCGTTAAAAAAATTACTTCTATACACTAAAACACGTGGTTCCTCGTGACTGCATCCGTGCGTTTTGATTTTACTCCATTCCCGTAGGTCGTAGCGTGATGTTTTACAGTATCCCGTATGTAGAAGTTAACCTTTCTTTCAGGACTCATATATTATTATAACGGAAAAACAGCAATTCAATAAAAATAATACGGGAAATAAGCTAGACTACTGTGACTACAAATTTTCACTTTTTTTATTTACTATTTATTTAAATGTAACCTGATTTACAAATAAAATAGGCCTTCGGCTATTCAAACTCGCATCGCAAAATAAACAAGTAAAAAAAGTATTTGTATTAACAGTAGTCAAAAACCCATCACTAGATGACAATTTGGTAGATTTTCTAATGTACACAACTTCGGTCTACAACCCTGTTATTTTCAGAAAAAGAGTAAACAGGCTTCTTCTGGGTGAGCTCGCTTCATCGTCGTCCCTGTCTGTGCCTCGTCTGGTATAGTCTAGAGACAAAAGTAAACCCATACCATATGAAAAAAAAACTTTTTAGCTTAACAACACTACTAGCGGTCCCCTTCGACATTTTCTGTGCGTTTTGCCTTTACGCCGTTCCCGTAGGTTCCAGCGTGATGTTGTCACGCCTTAAAGCAGTTGCAAAACCTAAATCTGGTGCTTGGCTGCATGCTTTGCCGTCTCCACAGTTGGGTACGCTTCTCGACAACAATTCCTTAAGAATTGCAGTAGCTTTAAGACTGGGCAGAAAAGTTTTTGAACCTCATCGCTGTATTTGTGGTGTAATGGTAGATGAAAACGGCCACCATGGACTGAGTTGCCAAAGATGTGCAGGGCGGTTCCCGAGGCACCATTCTATTAATGAATTTGTACGTCGGGCCACGGTTTCCGTAAATATTCCTTGCGTCCTAGAGCCACCAGGCTTGTCCCGCATGGATGGTAAGAGACCAGATGGCCTAACGTTGGTTCCATGGCAAAGAGGGCGTAGCCTCTTATGGGACGCAACATGCGTTAGACACATTTACGGCATACTGTTACTTCAGCAGGTTCAGCGGCGGAAAATGCTGCCAAGTTAAAACATACTAAGTATGCTGAGCTAAAGTCTGAGTATGATTTTGTTCCAATCGCTGTGGAGACGGCTGGGCCCTGGGGTGACGAGGCACGCGAGCTCTTCAAAGAGTTGGGACAACGACTGAGGGATAAGGGTAATGATCCCCACTCTGGCTGGTTCAACAGGTTTCCATTGCTATTCTACGAGGCAATGCTGCTAGCATTATGGGAACCTTTGGGATGGATTGAACTATTGATTCCCACCTACGCTCTGATCGATGTCAGAGCGTAGAGTGGGAATCAATAGTAGTTATAAGGAAATTCAAAGCGTCTTTTTTTCCTGTGACATTTTGTAATAAAATGACGACGCTTTTCGCTAAAAGAATAATTTGTATCTTAATTAAAGTTCATTATGTATGTCATTGTAATTTTCGATTAACACCTTAACGCGTTTATGAAGAAAGGGACAGTAATTTTTTTAAATATGATATAACAAAAAAAATACAGTTTTCGCAATTATTCCTGTATCTGTATTATAAATGACGTTGCTTTGTAGGTAGGTTTTGATTCCTTTTCGAGTGTTGAAAATTTGCGGAAATTATTTGCTGATATTTACGGCAATAACGGCTGTATCTTTTGATTGCGTTGGCTTAGAAGTTTGATTTTTTACAGCTTTAAGGGACCGCAGAGCTTTTGATTAAATTTTAGCTTGATACCTCCACGTGTTCCTGAGAAAAAGGGTAGAACGGACGGACAACGAAGTGATCCTATAGTGGGTTCCGTTTTTTACCTTTTAAGGTACGGAATCCTAAAAAGGAAGGCAAAACAAAAATATTTTTTCAAATTCGACCAGTAGTTCCTGAGATTACCGCGTTCAAATAAAAAACAAACAAACAAACTCTTCAACTGTATAATATAGTATAGATTTCACCGGAATGATAAAATGAAGCCATCGAAATGAGAAAAACAATCACCGATATGAACAATTTACGCACCGGAATTAATAAAATTCAGCGAAATGATATTTTTTATCATTTCGGTGAATTTTGTTTCATTTCGGTGGTCAATCTAGGCCACCGAATCAACCGAAATGAAAACACCGATATTAAAATCAACGACAAAATTTAACATAACAATAATAGTTTTAAAGTCACAACGTTAATAATACCACACTAATAAACGTAGTTTGGGAAGGATACCAATAAATATTTCGTACATTTTATGGAAAATTGGATGACAATATATTCCAACCTGCGGAAATGAAAAATAAAATGTCCCATGTCACCGAAACCAACTACTTACTTTTTTGGCGGGAACACGGAGCAAGCGGCGCACGTCTATTTATTTTAAGCATTGAGGCGGCACTGGTATGTAGCGTTTTAGCGCGGGGGCAAGGAGCTAGAGTTGTCCCACGCAAAAATATTCTCGACAAACAAAAATTCACCGATATGAAAAGTCTTATTTGACCACATGCATTTTTACTTATAAGTCATTTAATTAAATAGATTAAATTATGAAAATATTATGTGATAGTACTATAACTATTCACGATTTAAATGAAATAAGCAATCATACTAAATAACCAAAAGTTTTTACTATATAAGGGAAATTAAACAGAAAAATGGATTTGACCGCGCAACCGAAATGAAAAATATGGTGCTTTATCATTTTTTATTCAGAATTTAACGTAGTCCTAATCAAAAAATATTTATGGTCTCGTATACGATATAACGCCTTCTATAAATAAAAAAATAAATAAGCCTCATTGTATCACTCTGCACTGCCGATTTCACTCATGCCGCGTAAAATTTGCTGTCGGGAAATTCACCCATGTATATTTTTAATAAAACAACTGACTGGGATGTCCAAGCAACTAACATAACTTGTGCAAAAGGAATAAATCAGATTTCCGTTCCATTGAAAACCCAAAACCACAAATCTGAAATAGATTTTATTTATTATCAATTCGGTTTCCTGATTGTCTATAAAATTCGTAGAACTTCGTGAGCAGATTTTACCGCGGAACGGAGATTTCCAAACTTAAATTGGATAAGTTTGGTCTAAAAGTTTTCTGATGATTTCAATTTTATAATGATTTACTTAGTAAAAGTATTTGCTTTTAAACTTTTAATGATTATTAAAATACTATAAATACTCAGTGAGTTGTAATTACTACTTATAGAGATGCTATGTCAAGCAAAAAATGTGTCGTAAATATGACGACAAGATTTTGACGTATTCTTTGAAATTTGAATTTCGATGAAACCGTTTGTATGAGATGATGACAAGTGACGTCAATTCATGTGGCACGAGATTTTTTAACAATGTTAATGTTAATGTGACGGTGGCCGAGTGGTATAGGCATACGCCCGGATTGCGTTAGACACGGGGTTCAATTCCTCTTCTGTCACAGGTTCACAGTTGCTTTTTACAAGTGCAATTTATATTATTAATTTTGTATGGTGACAAAACACTATAAAAACAAAAATAAACTATAATTTATAATATAATTTATCGCAAAAAACATACAACATAATTAGATGTGTGAGATGTTTCTTTCTAATAGTTGAAAATGAGATTTAGAGGTTTGACAAGGTTCCAGTGTATTAGCAACAGGCTTATACAGAGCCACACTCTGTATAATCGCCTTTAAGTTACCAGAAATTGATTCTAAATGGTTTTAATTTATTCTAATGAAAAATACTTGATAAAGTCATTTACTAAAACGAGTTAGCGATTTTGATAATTACTTACATTGATTAGAGATTATAACTTAGGATGGAGAGTCTATAACTAGGTCAAGGTAACTACGTAGGTATACACTGTTGAATCATTGATTTAAGTTTTTACTCCTTTTACACGCTGTATACAAAAATATTGTCCAATTCCGCGTCTTAAAAAGTATTCTGTTTCACACAGGTCAATAACAATCTCCTCATTGAACTACTATTACTAGCGTATAGAACTGACATTACGAAAAATGTTGTGCTCCATGAATTGACGACAAATCATAATTCGAAATTCAAATTTCATAGAAAACGTCACAATCTTGTCGTCGTGTTTGCGACACATTTTTTGCTTTGCATAGCTTCTCTGTACGTAGTAGTAACAACTCTCTGAATCTGCTAAACAAAACCTTTTTAACAAAACGAGGAATTGACTGTGACTGTAACATGTTTTTATTGCTGTTGTGCATGAATTATACCGTTGTTATGTCCAGTTATGCAATACATAGGTTCTTTGCGTATGTATGTAGATTTGTATAAAAAGTTACTTAATATTCTCTATGGTAGATTGAGTTTTTGCGCCGTTATATTGACCGCTGCGGTTGCCGACATCTTTAATGGATTATTTTATTCAATTCGACGCCATGGCATTGTAGTCTATATTGAGTAAAAGAGTCTTTGTACGCTGCTATTATACAAAATACTATTGTTATATAAAAACTAGTACACAAGATAAGTTATTATTCTTTTCAGATGCTAACTGCGTCTGAGGTAAGAGATTAAACGCAAATTAAAAAGTTTAAGTACTCCTGAGCTTTTGTATATAAATTCAAATCTTTCCTTGGGTCTCTAGCAAGCACCTTATTTGTTTTTACCATAAGTTTAATGATTACTTACGTAAAGTTATCATTTCTAAGAGAAATTAGAGTCCATTTTGCTTGAAGAAATGTGAAGATAAAGTACTATTTTTTATTTTTATCATAGTTTAGCAGTCATCAGCAGTCATCAGTCATCATCAGCTATGATGTCGTTCTAAATTTTGACAGAAAACCTATAGGAAATGTACAAAGTCAGAAAGTTTGTCATTCTTACTATACATTTTTTGTCAAAATTGAAAACGTTGAAAATAACACTATCTGAAAGGCAAAATTATAACGACGTCGTTTTTCTAGGGCTAAGTAAACGTAAAAATATCATCTATCATAACTACGTACTAAGTTATGGTAGATAATATTTTTACGTCAAGAGGAAGTCGGAAGAAGTATTTCTGTGGTATTTTCATGTTATTTAAATAAATATTCAGTTTGCATCGCATTAGTAGATTATTTTCCAATGCATTCTAAAATTGCACAACATTTCAATGTCAATGATTACAAAGCATGTGAAGTGTAGGTATGTTAATAAATAGGAATGAATGTGATATACGTTGAGTGACCCAATTAAATACACAAATAATACATTGAACTACTATTACTAGCGTATGGAACTGACATCACGAACAAATTTTGTGCCCCATGAATTGATGACCGGTCATCAACTCGAAGTACAAATCATAATTCGAAATTCAAATTTTTAAAGAAAACGTCACAATCTTATAGTTTTTGCGACTCATTTTTTGCTTGGCATAGCTTCTCTATACGAAGTAGTAACAACTCACTGAAAATTTACAGTCGCCACAGTTACAGTTTTATTATTTATGTTAACTGATAAATAAATGAAAATATTAGATTGATTTTATTTTTAAAGCATCACCTAGCACCGTCTTTACTAAGAAAAAGCTTATTTATTAGGTTTGACATGAAATTTTATCAAGCAGCTGACTATTTATCAGTTTTACATTGATTCCATTTAAAGTTGGTTAAACATATAAACATGTAAATATAAATAAATAAATATACATATATAGATAAAATAAATAGAGAATATACTTTTCTATTTTCTTGATAAATTTATCTAACCCAAATTTTACTTTTGAAAAATCTTTAAACTTATTAATTACTTTTTTTAAACTAACTTGTTTATGTTCTGCATGTTGTTTAAGTTTCTAAGACATTATAAATAAATAAATAAAAATCTTTATTAGTTCTTATAGGCATACAAGTTTTCTTTAGAAATATAAGTTATATTCTAACAAAGGGCTTAGTATAAAGATGGGGATTATTGACGTCTATACTAGTTTATTATTTTTCCGGTCTATCATTTCTAACTTTTTGGACTTTTTGGTCAGTTAAGGGCCGATTTTCTAACGTCAGATTAAACTTATCAGATTGAATAAATATAAAACGGCCGATTTTAAAATGACGTATGCATATACGAGTAGAATGCTACAAATAGGTGACGTTTTCAAATAAGGCATATTGTATTTTATTCGACGAATATTTCTTATCTGGCTATTGAAAAATCAGGCCTAAGACATATTTTTACCGGGCTCTCCGGGACATTTTGGTCAGTTAAATATGATACTTCCTCTTAACATCTTTTAGTGCATAGTAAGTAGAAACTTTCGTTCAAGGTCGGTTGGTAACCTTGTTCATTTCATTATAATTTCTAATTTATTCTATCTCTTACTTTTTATGGCGGGAATGTAGCTTTATAGAGTTTTAATTTGGTTGGTTATTTATGTCAGAGTGATGTAGAACATTTTAATGTTTAAAAATGTAGAGTTATAGTCTCGAATGCTGTCTTAAGTTATATTTGTTTTTAATAACAATAAATACTTAGTTATTAATTTACTTACGTAATAGTATTGAAACAAAAATAATTCGCAAGTCGATATCGCGTGTTAAAATTATATTAATTTATAATTAAATGGTCGTTGACTCTTATAAAACTGGACAGCAATTGTGTAATTGATTTCTCTAATTCATTGTGTCATTAATTATTTATATCACAACCGCTCACCTACAAAAGGGACTGGTTATTGTGGATGTGTACTCACTCAATAATTATGTAGGTACATAAAGTGATTGGTAACTTTAAAAGAATAGTTAAAAGAATAGTTAAAAGAATGTCAAATAAATTGATTCTCTCTCTCTGTACGGAAAACATGGATGACGTTTATTTTTGGTCAAAATGTAACGGTGCAACTGAGCGTTGGAATCAACTATACGAAAAACTATTCCCTCTATGTTTTTGAAAAATTTCACTTGATGCACGTTTAAAAATGCCCTAAAAAGCCCTGGTTACCGTTATCTGCCCAAAACTTCATACGAATTGACGTTAATGATGATAACCTAAGCGATATCAGATTATTAAGGGCCTGTTTCACAAGCAAAAACTAACCATTGGATAATTCAAATATGGAACGTCAATTCGTATGAACTTTAGTATAGTGGGCAGATAACGGTAATAGGAACTTATTCAGACATTGTGAAACAGCAGGCGTTATTCAAATATGGAACGTCGTTTCGTATGAAGTAGTGGGGAGATAACACTTCTTCTTCTTCTTGAGGTACATCTCCTACCGGAGGTCGGCTATCATTAGGGCTATCTTTATCTTGGACACAGCGGCTCGGAACAGGGATGTCGTGCTTAGGTTAAACCACGTTCGGAGATTCTTAATGCACGAAGTACGCCTTCTTCCAGGTGGTCGCTTTCCCTGGATTTTCCCTTGCATAATGATTAGAAGGAGATAACACTAACGGGAACTTATTCAGACATTGTGAAATAGGCTGTCGTATTTTCAGTTTTCATGGTTCTCTCGTCACGGTTACGCAATGGATCGGATCTGGCTCTATTTTTGTATTACTCGTGTCCATAAGGCGTCTGATTTTCTTCGATTAATGTTCAATGATTCATTATCGAATAAAAATCTGTTTGAATTCACACTGCAGTGGTTCAAAAAATTATAACTCAATTTTGTGTCTATAATTAGCGGAATTTTTGTTAATTTTAATTGTCTTACGAACGAAAGTCAATCGGCGTACTGACGCGAGTGATTCTAAATTAGAGCCCCTGGTCCAGAAATAGCCCCTTTCCTGTTTTCATGCGAGTGTGTTTACAGTTCAGAATGATTACACGATTGGTATTGATTTTGCGATGCGAATATGATTATACAGGGTGTTTTTGCAAGGGGGTGCCAAATTTTTGGAGGTGAATGAGACCATCAATATGAACAACTTTTACTATGGGACCATCGTCAAACCTTGATTTTTTTTGCCTCTCCATACATTATCGTCAATGTAGTTGACTGATTTTGTATGGGGCACCTGAAATTTTATTTAAGATGATGACCATGACCCCATAGTAAAAGTTGTTCATATTGATGGACATCCACGGACCTTTGGTATGCCTACTACGAGTAATACCCGTTTTGCATAGGTATCATATTTAGCTCTACGTTAAATATCTCAGTTCTGTTCTCTAGCTCAGTTGCTGTCACTTTCTTTGATTTTGACACAGATAAACACCGCACTGAATAGAGTTTAGTTGTCTTAACACCGTCCCGGGACAGTGAATAAAACATCTAGTGTGTCTGGAATAGTGTCCCGGAACGTGTTAAGACTATTGTGTGCAGGCGGAACGCAGAACGAATTTTCCTTCATTTCGAACGCCTACGGTCGAAATATGCTTGCGGGCGATAATGTTTTCCAACCCGTGAACCTTAACGGAATGAGACCAATTTGGTCTCATTCGTTTCCATACATCCTAAACTAAGTTTGTACGTTCGATTTTTTTAAATGAAGGCTTGATTGGTTAAAAATGGACGAACTTCTGAAGTGTATTTTTGTCAAAAAGTTAATGTTTAGGTTCGATTTACTGAAACATACAATTTTTTGAGTGGTTTCCCTCTTGCCTTCAACACCGCATTTTAAGAATCAGGTTCCCGGCTCTTTATGACCAGTTTCAAGTCTTTCCTTATACATAGTGTATCTTTCAACATCCACCTTCTGCAAGTACTAATATTGCTATCTAACACCAGGGGAACGTTTATTTAATGGCGGCGTTTACTCGCAATGTTACAGGATCGTCACTTAATATTTAATTTAATAGAGAAGCGCATCCCACTACATTCTGGTAATCCTGCCGCTGTTTGGTCGGGGACTTCTTATTCAACATATTCGAAGCTAACCATGATATCTGGTGGCCATACACTGTGCTGTGACCCCGCTAGTAGCCTACACCTGAGCCCTATAAACTCTACCTTATTAGATAATAATTCGTTAACAACTTCAATTCGCTAACCTAGTATAATGCATTGTTTGAAACACATATGCCCTTGACTTGCTCTTGCATGCTTAGACGCGATTGCGGTTTTGTTCAATGGGTCTGCTGTAGTCATACTTTCGTTGTTATCATTATGTTTTCGACGCTTTTAATGGAATTTAATTTCATATCTTTAATTTGCCATTAGCGTTTCATCTCCTCAAATTGCCATTAGTCACTGAATGCAATTTTATTATACCAATTTATAACCTATACTCATTTCAATCAATCGAGGTCAAAATATTGTAACATTGTCCATCTGTTAAAGTTGTCTTGTTTTAAAAGATTTAAAATGATATGAGTTTATCCAACTCAAACAAAAGTGGGATATAGAGTCGTAGCAACCAGAAGGTCATAGAGTTGGCATGGTCTAAACAATAATGGAGAAAACTCCACCGACAAGAGCGAAGCTCTTAAATGAAGAAGAAGAAGAAGAGTTCGCCATTATAAAAATGAAGAAAATGGTTAATATACAGCCTTTTTCATACAGTAAATGTGTTAAATCAGGAATTCTTTAGCACGTTTTTCACTAACTTCCTGTATTACATTACGCCATTTTCTCTATCGTAATGGCAGTCTTGACATTAATGTAAATGGAATCACTTCCAATCGCTAATTGTAAATATGTCGCCTGTTAATATACCACAGCGTAAAGTGATCAGCCTTTACAGTTTTAGAAACATTATGTTTGCGGAATTTGTTAGCCACTCATACTTCAGCTATCCTGAAAACCAAAGGTTTATAAACTATTATGTAAAAAATAAACACTTACTTATGTCTTTGAATACAAAAATATAAATGTACAATGGTTTTACAATATTTAACACTCACAGTGTCATATTTTATTCTTAAAAGATGAATTATGAAACCAAAAATTGCGCACGGGCGGGATTCGAACCAGCATCTTTCTGGCAATCCGGGCCAACTGCTCTTCCAATTGAGCTACCGTGCTGTCGGTCAGACCGCGCGAAATTCTTCCAATTCCTAATTCCATTGAGTAGCGAAGCGGTATCATTTCCAAGTTGAATTTATTCTGTAAAGAATAACTACTTGGCCCGCTGTTGCATAAACAGACGGGTAGATGGCGCTAACGTCACGCAATGACGTATCAATGAGACCAAGAATTTCGCGCGGTCGGACCGACAGCACGGTAGCTCAATTGGAAGAGCAGTTGGCCCGGATTGCCAGAAAGATGCTGGTTCGAATCCCGCCCGTGCGCAATTTTTGGTTTCATAATTCATCTTTTAAGAATAAATGTACAAGTCAAAACTACCCGTCAGAAATGAAACGAGCTACTCGGAATCAGTAACTAATCAATACTCTCCTAGAAACATTAGGTCGAAAAGGACAAAATAAATTGACTTCCCATTCTAAAGGTTAATTAAGAACACCTTTTGTACACTTTTATTTGTGCAATAAAGTTTTTTAAATAAATAAATAAAGGGCTCACGTGTCCGGTCAAATTTCTGCGGAGAATCGTTTTTTGGCATTTTTCGACCCATGTTTATAGGAGAAAGTTGTTAGGTTACTGATTCTAAGTAGCTTCCTTTATCCCTAAGGGTAAGTTTTTATCACATTGTATTGGACAACAATTACTTACATTGCTTTGATCCCAAAGTAAGTTTTATTCCATCACTATTAACATTTATTTTTATTAATGCAAATAGGCATTGGAGTCGGAACAGAATCTTACATTCTCAGATCAATATTGGTAACATCAGTCGATTAGATTAGATAACTAGCAATTATCTTCTTGTTTCTGAAGTTTACGTGAATAATAATTAACGAATAATAAACGTGTATTGCCATTTAATAAAAGTCTACCCCGTGACCACGAACGCTGTAAGGTGGTCGAAACGTCGGGATGTAAAATTTAATAAATTAAAAATATATTAAAATATCCACAAATTGTCTTTCAATGAGAAATTATGTTGGTTTTACACGAGTTCCATTTGCACACAAATTAACAATATCAATGAGCTGTCTTATCAATCTTTCCTTTGGCCACGAACGTGAAAGAATTTGTCGGTCTGTCACAATGATAATCGATTTCCTCGGGTGAAATGCGAACATTCCTATGGAGATGCCTTTATTAGATCGCCTGATTAAACGGATCGATTTTATCATTAGCAAATTGTGGAAATACCTGCAATAATTGTGAGATTCTTGCAATCGTGAGCACAATAAAAATAAACTCGTTACTTATCTCGTTATGCTATTATTGAGAAGTTCATTCAGCAGTCATAGAAAACCTAATTTCGTGAGATATTATATGCAAGATGTTGAAAATTCCCTCCATTTTATTGGCCAAGACATGAACTTGTTTCTTAAAGAGACTGTCTTTCAAAATCAAAATGCCTTAAAATAGATTGTATTAGAAAGAGGGATAAGATCTTTTTTTATTTGTTGATTCCACCCTGACCTGTACAATTTATTGTAAATTTTTTTTTTTCATTTTAAAAAGGACAGTTTTTTCTTCGATCTTACTTCGGCTTGGTTTCAAAGAATAATGTCAAATAATAACCCTTTCCTTTGGCTTTGCCGTAGTCAGGTAAAAACATGATGGATGACAAGGTGTGTATTGATGATGTTGTTTTCTTTGGCAGTAAGCATCTCTGCTTTTGAACGGGTAGGCAAATTTGGATTGCGATTTCATACGCAGATTAGCGTGCGACAGCACTGCACGAGTGAGTGAAATAGAATGTTTATAATTTTTCTAAAGTTGCATCGCATTCGGCGACTCAACTAGTTGAGTGGGAATTGAACTGCCTGGAACTTAAACGGATTAAAGCAAGATCACAATATGCCGCCAGGACAGATCTGTTAGGTTAGGTTCGTTAAACTATTCATATCTGAACGTAATAATAATTTTCTGTATGCGCTAACATTGAGTTGTGTTTGGCAAAGTTTCCTGCTATACTTAGTGGTTTAAATACAGTTCTCATTGCTGATGCAGTGAAACCTAATTGCGGAAGTTGTAATACTCGTGTATGCAAAATAATGTCGACAGGCATATTTACATGGAAATACATATGGAAGTAGTAACAATCACTCTAAAAGGCTTCAAAAAAGCTTTTGTAAATAGTTGCATTTGTAAATAGCTACCGTATCAGACAAGGAATCGAACCCTGTGTCTTCCGCTATCCGGGCGCATGCCTCATCCACTCAGCAAGCCTAATGAATTTTGCGAGTGCTTTTTTTAATGCGTAGGCTGCGTTACCTCATCAATGTTCCGTTATTGCACTCTCAACATCCGAAGGAAATATTTAACAATCGGTTAAGGTGAAGGAAGCCAATTTATAATTTTATTCTGTAGTCGAGTGGTATATGCATGCGCCCGGATAGCGTAAGACACAGGGTTCGATTCACAGTTGCGTTTTACTCGTGCAAATTATGTTATTAAGTAAGTATCATAGTGACAAAATACTATAAACAAAATTTAAATATTTTCTAAACAGTAATATATTTTTTGTTTCGGTAAAATAATCTGTGATTAATAAAATAGATTGATACCAAAAGTTAGGTAGAGTTTTATCTTACTTTTATTGCTTCGTCGCAAAATGTTAATTAAGCAATAGTATTTTCACGGCAAACTCTACTTAGTAAGAGTAACTTATTGTTACGAACATTTTAGAAGAGAGTTTAAACATAATTAACTTATTCAGTACATTCAGTAAATAGCTTTCAATTAGACGTCATGAAACAAAACAAAATAACATAACTACACAGGTGTCTGCAGAAACTACATACAGCTGATATAAGACAAAACATCTGGCTGGACTGACGTAGCAGTAAAAGAAAAATCCTGGGTTGATATAATTTAGCCATTTTGAGAATTATATTTTGATACAAAAATTATGGGAAGAATATTTTTTTATTTTTATTTTATTAGTTAAGGACAACCTAAGTAACAGGACAATATAAGTTTTCAGACTGTCGAATTTTCTATACATTCTCAATCAAAATTGAAAACGTCTATGTCTTATTGCTTGTACAACTGGTTTTTATTAAAAGTACAGACAGCACATCGAGTTGTGTACTATAGCAGCTTAAAAGTAGTTGCAATAGAGGCGATTTTGCAAACGTAGGTATAATCTGTCACCTTTTGTGCATACTGTGACGTTTCACGATTATAGATGGGCGCCTACCCGGATATAAACCCAGCCACTGGATAAATATCCAATCCACGCTATTTTAACCCACCCGATTCCAATTGATACCGGGTATAAATTAAAGCCTGTTTATAAAAATGAAATGAAATATTTTTATTGAAGTTTGTCACTTTTATAATCCGATTCAATTTATTTTCAAGTAGTTTATAATACTGAACTATAAAATTGGTATATTTTTATTTAAATCTAGTAAAAACTGTCATTTAGTTGCAAATACAGTGTGTACCTACATTTTGGCAATCCCAAAGGGGAAGAAGGAGACTGTATAAGGTTAAACAGTTTTACAGGACAAAATTTTACTCAGTGCAGTACATTATGCGTATTTGTATAATGTAAGAATTAAGTACGAACTAATTTTATAAATATATACATATAACGTGGTTGAAATTTAGGAAAGCTTATCGACAACATTTACTGCAATAATGCAGCCGATGTGTAAACCATAAAGCATTTTACGAAAGGTCACGTCAACGATTTATTCTGAAAATATTACGAGAGTATTTAACACATTAAAAAGAAAATGAAGTGCTCAGTAAATTCATTACTTGTCAGCTCTACGATCACACAATGGCCATAGCATCATACAAGCGATAAGTATGCAAACAAAAACAATACCTTTACAACCCTTCCCTTTATCTTTTTATCTACCTGGGATTGTCACGTGCGCAGTTCTATCGCCGTTGGCTATAACTTGCCAGTTTTGAATGTAATGTCACTGCGCGTAGTGCCTTTGTAATAACTATTTTTACAACTCTACGACCGACGACAGATTTAAGGTAGTTCTGTCAAACATTGAGTTACAAATCTTACAAAAATCGCGTAGAGTGCATTTGTTGTTATGAAATACTTATAATACAAGAATGCTTTAGCAATTAAGGAATGATATGTCAAAGTGTAAAACGTGCTCAAAATATATCAAACTTAAATATTGATACAAAACAAAAAAAATACGACGAGATGCAGATTTACATTGAGTGCTGTCACCGCTACCAAGTACCCCGTCATCAAGTGAAATATTGCAAAGTTGAGATAACTCCTTTTGTCTCTGTCCTTTTGTAAGTTATACTCGTTTAAAAAAAAACGGTTGGTCATACTACTCAACATTATCCGATTATGTTGAATCGAATAATATACTTCATTTATGATTTTAAGTGAATATGATGACTGACTGTATAGCATAAACGATATTTCTAATCATATTGTAGGTCTGGGTATTCATACACAGCCAACTGATACTTAAAACAATGAGTATTCAACGTAAATTTAATAAATACCCAGCATTCTTAATAAACACCTAGGTAAATTAGGTAAAAATCAATTTTTACCTACCGGGTGGGAATAAATTGGATAAATATCCACTGGATTTTTACCCACCCGCCCATCTATATTCACGATCCATTGTTAAAACAAAACATGGCTGTCTGTTTTTATTAACAAATTACCTTACCACTTACGCATTTGTGAGCTCCAACACATTTCTTTTCAACTTCGAATTAATTACAAATTCATAAAATAATAAGAATCACGGAAACTCATTTAAACTTTTCTTTTCGCTCTTAATCTGCCTCGCTCTGATAGCTAATTATTTTCGGCTAATTTTACTTTTAATTTGTCTAGAGTGTTTAACATAATATGTGGGTCTAGTGACATCATCACCCCTTTATGCTAGAAATAAATAAAATCGCTACAGGTTTTAGATGTTTCTTCAAAACTTTCCTTCCTTCTTGTCAATTCCTGAAGACACGACTAGTGTAGTGGTTGGCGGTCCTGACTACTATGCCAGCGGTCGCAGGTTCTCAACCCGCAAGGGGTAGATGAGCATGAAAATTTGCACCTGAGTCATGACATGGATATTGAAATAAGTATTTATTGAAATAAGTATGACATTTGCATGCTTATTTATGTAGCCCAAATATGTGATTCTTTTATTTACCTACTGTAATTTGACAACTTGTATACCATATTTGACGCAAATAAATGATTGATTGATTGATTGATTGATTGATTGATTGGGAGACGCCCCCGTCTTAATCGTTGTCTGGTATTCATAACACAAGGAAGATAATTCCTTACTTCGATACCATGACAATTGGTGTCTGTCTTGTTTATTATTATTTATTTATTTATTTATTTGGTACACCAACAGGTAACGTACAAGCATTGACAAATAAAATACAATAAAAGTCTTGTCAATAAAAACAAATTAATATTTAACATAAATGTAGTCTTATTACAGGCAGCTTATTGACATGATAAAGTAAGCTCCATATATAGAGGTATATAGATAGTTATATCTAATAATCTCATTCGAATAGAGCACGAGTGCGTTATTCACTGATATTTCTGTGGAGGTCGCCGCTCACTTGATATTTCAGCCAGTTTCGCCACGGACACGAATGGATGCAGACATTAAATGATTTTAGAACAAGATCGAGATGAATATCGGCATTAATCATAACTCTATTTTTGGATTGCTTGCTTAGCTATTTTAAAAGTGGACTAAAGAAGAATTATAAAGGACTATTTTACAGCGAGTAAGTTATAAATGGATCTAAACAATGTTATAAGGAACTTTGTGCTTTGTGGCAACACTAAAAATGCATGTCCTTTTAACAACAGTCATAATTTTGTTTTGACAATAAAACAAAAAAACATGAAAAGGTAAATCCAATTGTTAACTTCCTTTACTACACATACTATAAGAGTTGTTGTTTTAATTAATGTTTAGTAATAAATAAACAACAAGTTTATACAGGGTGCCCGATAATTCGATACATTCCTTTAGACTTCAGAGGAGTAGAAGTAGAGCTCATTTGCAATAGATTTTGTCAATTAAAAAATAAACTCTAACGAGTTTACGTGCATAACATCAAGTTTTAGAGGTTTACTACGGTTAGGGTTGTAGGTGTTGAGATATTAGGTATAATTCGTACCCAAAAATAGCAATAAAATAACACATTTAGCGATTTAAAATTAAACGGGAGCAATTTAAAAATAAAATCACAAAAACTTGAATATGTAAAATATTATTTATTAGTTTATTAAACTGAATCGAACATGGAAATATTTGTACACCTACAAAATTGTGTATCTGTATCACAAACTTTAACGACTCGACGTAACAATGTCGTAACGGTTACGTTATTGTTAACGGTACCGTTATTTGTCCAAATCCGTTTCACAACTCGTTACGTGTGTATTTGTTAATTAGCTGACAATTAACAAGAGAATTCATATTAAGGCTTAGATATTCCATTTTTACGATGTTTCGATTGAGTTTAAACATGGAAACACTAATTATTTAAATCTCGAATCTATATATGTTATAGAAGAAGATTACTAGAAAGCTGGATTGTGGTTGGAAACACGATTGTTATTACTTTGCTCGATAATAATTGCCTCAGAAGTGGGCCCCTTTTTTTTCGTATTTTCTATGTAGTTTTCAAATTATTGGACTTATATTTATGAAAATCACATATTTTAGTAGGTAATTCCATTCTACACATATACATGTTAAAATGATTTCAAAATGTTTGTTATTTAGATCAGAATAACGAAATATCTAAAAACACTTTATTTGGCCTATTTCGACTTTTTTGATCTTGATTTGCTCAAGCTATACAGATGTGAGGAACAGGGGATTATAAGAATATACATTTTGACCACATAAGTGAGATCTCAGCTATGAATCAAATGATTTTTTTTTAGTTTTTATCGGTGTTATGTTCAGGCAAAGAAAGGTCCATTTTTTTCATTAGTCTGTATTCTTTCTTACAAGCAGCAAATTCTTCCAATTGTCTTTTTAAGATTACTTTAGACACCAAAGATGTTTAGGGCGTCCAATCGTTTTTTTCCAGTTTTATTAACATTTTCATTCATAAAACACTGATTTAGTGATTCTCACACTTGTGACGATGGTGATTCGCGCAACGACTTTGACGCAACAGTTGATCGTCGTGTCATCTCTATTCTATACATGCAAGCAGAAATAGCGCTATCTTTTTATTCAAATGACAAGCACGAGATACCATTTCCTCATTCCCCTTGACGCCACTGCGAACGCTGGACCTATGTCAATTTTTGCAATTTTATTTGCGTACTTAATTACGTAAAACACCTAAGAACTAATAATAGCTAATTTCGCCGCGCCGCGTCACGCTCAGTTAGATCAGCACCAGTCTTATACTAATCAAAGGTCGCGAGTTCAAATCGGGGGTATCATGAATATTTTTCTACATAGTCACAATATTTTTTTAGAAAACGAAATAAGTATTTATTTTAATTTTTGGACATTTTAACATATAAAATAAAAAAAATTAAAAATAAAAACTAATTAAATTTTTAGGTTTTTTTTTAAAGTAGCAAATCCTATTAAAAAAACTACATAACAATGAAAATAAATTTCAAAAAGAAAATTAGTATCAAAAACATCATCACCATGCGGATAAATCTCCTCAATGCCATGAGGATGGAACCCCCAACCTCTACGTGTTAAGCAAAATAAAAAGAGAAAGGCTGTAGTGACATATATAATTGATGTGAATAAATGAACTATATTTTTGTACCAATCGTAGAGATGAATCCGTTTCTATAGTAACAATATAAACAAAAAGCATAAAACACTCATGTCAAATTTTTGTAGTTTTGAACATTTTCTCTATTTGGAAAAATCAGAGCTAAACCATAACTGTAGGTTTAGCAGTAATCTCAAATGCTAAAGCTGTGCCCTGGTGACTCTAGTATATTGGAGACGAGAAAATATTATATGAATTTGAGGGAGGGAGAAAATTATTAGGTGATAGGTCTATTTTAATTTTATTTATTTATTTACATCTAGACTCCTGTGACAAAATACAAACATTGGAGGTTAAGTTAAGGTCGGTCTAGCTCTCTTCGTGTATGGAACTCAGGTTTCCATGTTATTTACGTACGTACGTACACATTTTCTGAATCGTGTAGTAATAATGCATTGACTATCTATCTCTTATTTGGTGACATGGACTTGAGCGACGAACATAGAGATTACTCAGTATAATCCAATTATATTTGCATTCAGAAATGTCAAATCTGAATAATTTTTTCAATTTTGTTCTTTCGAAAATGTGTGGAGACTGTCTTAATTTTATTTTTATAACCGTTGTTCCTCAAATTGCTGTTACTGAATATCCAAAACAACTTTGGTGTTTGTGACACATAATAATTCTATTAATCTTGTAGTTAGCGCGAAATGGCGCTTCGGGGTCACGAAGGGTTCCGTACCATTATCTATGAAAATGGCATAAACATCATATCTGTTGTCAGGGAGTCCCATACAAAAGATATGAAGTCCTAATAATGGGGCAGCCCCTCATTATTATCATTATCAGAGTAGATAAGTTGTATGAGAGCAACCTGAAAAAAAAAACTGTTTTTTAAGTTTTTGTTTTTTCAACGGCAACATGAATACATCCTTCCTGAAAATTTCAACTGTCTTACTATCACGATTCATGAGATAAACCCTGGTGTTGCCCTTTCGGTGTAGGAACTCATGCTCATCATAATTCATTCCTTGTAGGGAGGTGTCCCAAAAATATTTTAAAATACATATTTTAGGCGGTGTGATTAGCATATAAAGAAACCCATGCCAAATTACAGTTTTATAGTAAAAAAGGTCTATAAGCTAGACTACAAAAAGTCAAACATGGCAAAACCATATATGGTTTATCAAAGTAATTGTGTGGGTGCGGTGCTCTAATTAACAAACCTAGACAGTTGAAATATGGCATCTAGCTAGGTAATAATGTGTAAGCGAAGGAAAAAATCTGAAAACAAAAGAAAGTTTTTTAATTGTAGGGTCTGAAACCGTTATAATTAAGTGGATGGAAGCTTGCACAAAATATGTATTAATGATTTATGAATAAGCAAATAAATATTTCTATAAAAAGTTATGATATCCCAACAAAAACATCAATGTGAAAAATGATAGCCAAGTTCAATGCTCAGTATATTTGATAGTGAACTTCGCCGAAAAAAGTATTGCATCTAAATGAGAGATTACTACTAACTACTTTTGCCTTACTATTTTCTTACTTTCTAACACATGATAGTCAAGTCATTTTTATAGTTCAGGCTGATATTAAGCGAGTATTTTAAGCGTGGTGTGGGTGACCTCGATAGTAATTACTTTAAACCATTAATTTACTTGAACCATTTCACGGGACATCCAAAATATACGCGGGCGACGTCGCGGGAGACGACTAGTAAATAAAAAACTTTGATATTATTAAAGGATTACTGAAACGATAAAGAAACCTTTGTCTTTAATTTAGCTTTCCATATTTGTAATGTTAAACGGAAGCGTGAAACATACTGCGCAGACCCTAGATAAACTGGGAACAGGGCAAGAGAATGATGATGATGATTTGAAATGTTATGAATTTCAGTGTGTAAAAAAAAACCATGACAAAATTCTCGTGATGGGTGAACTTTGACTTATATACCTACTGGTTTGTACGGAACCCTAAATTTGAAGTGCCATATCTGTAATGGTCTTCAGTCATCATCAGTTGGAAGACTGATGGAAGATAGTAGTGAGACTATAACTGTGTCGACAAAAAGGATCTTAATAAAAACAACCTAAATGTTATTACATTACATTTCCTACACCTATGGGTTGGCTGGAAGAGGTCTCTTTTAGGGATAAGCCCACCTTTGTTCACATTGTGACTTCTTGTACCTATTTTCTGTACATCTTATAAGTGCAATAAAGAATATAATAAATGTTATTGGATATTCTTTCTTGTTTTTATAATGGTTACAGGTTGCTGGCATAAAGTGCTGACCAGTCGTGTGAGAATGAAATGCCACTCTTTGCGTTCCTTGTTCTTTCGATAAACGTTTAGACTAAAAAGCATGTATGGTGTACTAAAGAAACGATTTTGTAAAAGTTCTTAGGGGTTCTGCTAGATGGCGTGGGTATGTTACTTACAAAAGCGCATGAAGTATCTTATTCAAGAAAATTTTGTTCCTTAAATAAACACTAGATGGCTTAATTATACACGAGATTTGTAAGACAAAGTTGACAGAAAAAGTTTTGTGCGGGGGTGCTGGTGGGGGAAGCGCCCCGCACTTTTAACAAGGGGGCGGGGCTTATGAGATAATTTGACGGAATAAGACGGCCTTAAATATAGGCAGCCGGCGCGTTCCAAACATGCTGGCAGCTAAGGTTTTTTAGGGTTACATTTAGAAAAAAAAATTGATGACATAAAAATAATACGATTATTCGATTAGTACAATACAATTTATTAATGGTCTAGTTGATGAATATAAAATTTTAAAAGTTCTAAGTCCATAACTTTAACAAATGAATAGTTTAAAAAATGGTAGATTGCAAATTACAAACCGGAAAGGTAGGGTACCGTATTTGAATGGAAGAATACCTACTGAAAAGGATGTTGCAGATAGAAACATCAATCGCGGTTGTAAGTTGATCCGTTCTGAGTTTGGTTAACCCATTCCATTACCCATGTTACTAAAGTAGTGCCTGTACGGCTGATCACTGTTATGAGAATGCCTATCAAAATTAGAAAACTTTATAACATCTTCTGAAAATCGCACCCAATGTCAGGTGTGGATGAGGTCTAGGGTGGTGTATATCTGCTTAGTAGCAGCCTGTTCACTCTTGCCTTGAGGCTTAAGTCATATTCCTGAGGGAAACTTCAGTAGACAGCGAGTTCCATTCCATAACTGCATGCATTAAAAAAGTTTCAGCAAAGAGCTTCGTGTGAGCGAGCATAGCAATAGTATTGATAGACCCCTCGATAGTATCGTGTTCAATAAAACCAAGAGTGAAATAATCTACGGATTCACTAATAGATAACGTAGTCGCGTGCTTGCCACATTTAAAATCGACTTAGCGTCAAAATTAACGTATTTTCACGTGTGAAAGTTGTGACGGCCGCGTTTTAGTGTCATTGAGTTTTTTACTTGTTTTCATACGACTTACTTATTATTATTTATTCAGCGACCTCAATGCTGTGGCTGTTTGTCTGTGTGTGAAGGTTCCGGATTTTGTTTCTGGTTTGATCAATAGTTGTGATATTGTTTCGGATGATTTAAATATGAAGATAAAACTGTAAATAGATAATATCATTAGTTACTTGAACAAGATAACCGAGATAAGAAGTCTAGACTAGGCTGCGTTACACTAAATAGCTCCAATCATAACCAGCTTATTATAAATACTTTTCGAGATCATTGGCTTCTGTTAGAGTCACGGCACGGTATGATAGGGCCTTAACACATATCGGAAAAGGTTTTATTAACTCCCGGATTATCTTTGATAAGTTGTAGTGCGTATTTTAAATTCCGTAGTATAAACTTCGTTACCTAGCCTAGGTATCTTTCACTCACAAATGCATAATGTGATAATTATTCTCGCTCATAAAACCACAGCTTTAATTTCGAACTGACACACATACAAACCAATTCTCGCACTATTTATGACTGTGCTAACTAATGAAAGTAATTATCTGATCACTAAACAGCAAAAGAAAACTAGGATTCGGGGCTACACGCTTGATTTTAGACGCCTGTCTAAGAAAACACAGGCTATTGTTAGAAGCAACCTACTGTTACTAGGGACAAAGAGTAACTTGGAAGTTTGACATAGAATATTTGTTACTTAAACTTAAACAGGTAGGCTACGAGTATAAGGTTAGTTTAAGTTTGAAATAGAAAAGCCAAAAAATAAAATTTAACGTTAGTTTTGGCCAATAATTTTTAACCGCCTTCAAAAGGGGTTAACAATTCGACTGTATGTTGCCTTTTTCTAAACAACCTAAAAATGATGAGGTTATCAAATCGACTATATGGTAGGTACTTACGTAGCTTATTAAAGCACAGAGTCAAAAGGTAAAAAAAAAAAAAGTATGAACTTACTACAAAAACAAAATAGGCACCTTCAGGGCACCGACCTGTGGCACCGACTCAAAAATTAAATTGTTCACCTAAATTAGAGTCATCTTTTAAAGAGTCAAGATTTTATGAAAGACTTTTTAGTGCATTTTGTTTTTGAAGTATTGGAAGCGCACGTAATCATTCACAAAACTGATAGCAAAAGAGTGGAAATCACAACAAGAGTCCGTATTTTCTAATGACAAAATGATGAGGGTGTGTGTGTACACGAAAACATTATCAAAGTCATAGTAAACCAGTGAGTTATCACTTCTACGCGTATAGAGAAGCTATGCCAAGCAAAAATGTGTCGCAAATACGACGACTAGATTGTGGCGTTTTCTTTGAAATTTGAATTACAACTTATGAATAATTAGTACTATGACTTGATGACCGTGTCATCAATTCATGGAGCACAAAATTTGTTAGTGATATCAGTTTTATAGCTAGAGCTTTAGCTTTCCATCGCTAGTAATAGTAGTTCAATGGAGAAAACAAACATCTTTTGGGTGAACTCGCGCCATCGTCAGCTCGGATTAGCAAGAGCAATTGAGTCAAAATCGAACCACATATATTTTACGTTTGCTTTCACTTTATTAAAAAAAAGTTTAGGAACCCTTTTTTACTAGTCTCTAACGTGATCAATATTAATTTGATACTTATGTAATTGGTTAAGTTCAAGGTACTTGGTGACCGTTTCAAAACCAGTTTCTAAACTCGTTTCTTAGTCTAAGTTATGTAATTAGAGTCAAGGTACGGGGACGCGAGTAATTGGATATTTAATATCACTAGACTGTATTAGTAGTTCGTTTGAAAAATTAAATGTTTTTGCGTGCTTTACAGATTGAAGCTGAAAAATAATGGAGAACTAAATACTCTCTAGGGATAACGCATAAAGTTAGCAAGAGGTTTTGTTTATGCAATACAGAGAACCCAGCGAACTTTGCTTCGCCCCCAGCCCCGGCCCCGTCCGTCCCAGCCCCGTAATTCTAAAAGTTAAGCGGTTTCAACGAACATTGTTCGCCCCGGCCCCGTCGACGGGTAAAAAGTATCCTCTCCTGGTTCTAAACTACCTCCCCATCGTTTCGCCCCGGCCCCGTCCCAGCCCAGCTCCGGCCCCGTCCCACCCCAGCCCCGTCCCCGTCTAACGGGCATAAAAAGTATCCTATGTCCTTTTTCTGGTTCTAAGCTACCTCCCCACCAATTTTCAGCCAAATCGATTCAGCCGTTCTTGAGTTATAAATAGTGTAACTAACACGACTTTCTTTATATAGATTTTTCATATAAGTCAGGAGTAAACAAAAAAAAAACGTCCATCCTCTGGGGTGGGGTATCTCTCGTTTATCTTTAAAAAAATATAACCCTAAAATAAGCTAAAACATTGGCATAATACATGAATTATGAATGACTTGAACTCACGCTTGATCTATGGGCTAGTTTCGTGAGCTAACCTAGTTAATGTGAGGAGTCATTAATTATCTTGACCCTTTGAATGTTTGGTGTAGAGATTAGCGCAGTTTATGTCAGAGTTAAACTGCTGTGAAGTGGGAACAATATTACCCACAACAATATTAACTTTGTTGTCTAACATTAACACTAAATTTAAAAAAAAACTAGTCGAAAACATCGTACAGCTGTTTGGTCGGACGATTTTAAATCATTGAATCTGTCACTTTTTTACTTGTTTGAAAGACAAAGAGAAAATATCAGTTTTAGTTTTAGTCTTTTCTTATAGTGAATTGAGCCCAATAGGTCTATAGCATAATCCAAGCAGCTTTTTGATCCTATCAGTTTGTGTTGAAGTTCTACGATAATTTTAATTCAGATAATCTACTTGCAACTACTGATATTACGAAATTATTTCCATGTTTTCCATGTTTTTTTCAAGACCAGCCAAATTGAGTTGTTATTCGCCAAGTGACATTAAATTACTTCCGTTCCCTCAAGACGCAAAAGTCTGTGAATGATTTGGAAATCAATTTATTTCCATAAAGTGGAAAGGAAATTAATTTTGCTCAATATTCTGTCTCGCATTTCTGAGTATGGCTTTAGAAAAAAGACTTGTACTCGTATTACGCACAGTACTCGTATAAGTAACTAATTTGTCGCTAATGATACTTTTTGTTAGTATAAAATTCAATAAGAGATATTTATTTGTTTGATATCATCTATATAAACTAATATTTGAATAGTCCCCCTAGCCGATTTCGACTACGGTGGCCAGTCACAACGACTAACCGACTGCGCGGGACATATTATAGTGCACAAGTGTGTGCGCAAACACAGGTGCACTCTCTATTCCTTTCACTCTCATAGCCCGATGGGACAGCAATCTGACACGACCGGAGAGAGATCAGGCGCAGGACCAACGGCTTAACGTGCTTTCCGAGGCACGGGGGTGAAAAACCGCCAACTTCCAAACTCCGGGCTACCCTGAGAATTTCTGAACAGAAAAATCTAGGTACATATTTTTTGGCCCGACCCGGGACTAATAATAAAGCTCGAGAGTTTGATTTTTTGTTTGAACGCGCTAATCTTAGGAACTACAGGACCGATTTAAAAGAAATGTGTTAGGTAGTTTATTTATCGCGGAAGGCTTTAGGTTATAAAATATCACAATATATATAAAGCATCAACATATAAAACATCACGCTGCGAAGGGAGGGATAGCGAACTCAAAATGCGTGGATGTATTCGCGGAGGACCACTAGTCAATGATAGTACCTACACGCCACTCTAGCTTTTAGATATTTTTAGAGACGTAAGACTGATGCGACCTCAGTGGTTTTTTTCAATGTCTTTTAAATGTTTTATTAGTTTAAGTTTTTTAAATGCTAAATAAATTTAAAAAAAAGCTACTGAAATAGAAACTCTTTGTAACCTGCAGTGCCTATTGCTGCAATATTCATGTAGCTTAAGAAAAACAAAAAAAATATTACGAACAATAACTCTGAAATTGAAGGCTTAAAAATCTTGACATTCTACACGAATAACTCGCGAACTCGCCAAGACTAAGTATTTATATAGGTTCTAAATTAAATCAACTTTTCCTCTCGCATTTTCGGGAAAAAAACTCCAGGGCCCGATTGGGGCGTCCAAACTTTTTCCTATTTTTAGCTGCTCCCTTTTAAATCATCTGACCTCTGACCTTTACAGATAAGGGTGCCACAAAGGGTGGGGGATGGGCCCCGGATGCTATGTGCTATATCTATGATATATCTTTGCAGTATCGTTAGCCAGATTATTTGGGCCAAGGTTAGAGTTCGTAGCGCTGAGATGGACTAGACCTCCTAGTCCCTAAGTAGTTGTTTAAGAACTAAGACGAGTGAGCTCTAAGATATTGTACGTCCCTGAGGACTTCAAGTGTGTTGATGTAGCTTTGTTTAATATTTTATTAGGTCTTGAGAGAGAAAATGTTTCAACATTAATGCTGTGGAGGACGGACTTTATCGCGTTAAAATCTTCCTGAAATTATTTCTTGTGGAAAAGGAAATTTTCTATGAATATTTTGTTTGAAGTTCTGATAAATGGGTTTTAAAAAATATATACATGTTGTATGTTATTTTTAATAAATTTTGATTTAATTTAGTAAATCTAAAATAACACTGTCTAGTGTTGATGTGTGATAATACATACATACAAAATGGCGTTCCATATTTGAGCTATTCGCTGGTTAGTCCTTATTTGTAGTTGGTGAAACATGCCCTTAATGTTTCCCTACCAGTTGGTACAGAAACATTATTTGTTAACACTGCAGTCACTGTTTCCGTGAATTGCTTTTTAACAATTTAGCCCCTTTATTCCCTGAGTTCGTATCTGCTATCCGCCCACGTTCAAAGCATATTAATAATTAATTCTGGCCCGGTTAATTACTTCGGCGTAAATTAATTTGACGAGCGAAGGTTGCCCCTATATAGCCCGGAACGTGATACGTAGAAAACATTCTACGTTGTTATCTTACCGGCTACGGGTAATGAATAAAATAAACTAAATAAAGAATGTAATGTAATGTTTCTTATTAATGAGTCATTAATAATGACAAATATGTGAGTTTTATATTATTTTGTTGCTTATTGTTGTGATAATAATTACTTATTGGTAAGATTGTTTTGACACGTTGAACGTGATTTGAACTTACAAGAAGCGTTAGAAAAGTCAAATTT
The DNA here is from genome assembly GCA_963584085.1 of Pyrausta aurata. Lineage (NCBI taxonomy): Eukaryota > Metazoa > Arthropoda > Insecta > Lepidoptera > Crambidae > Pyrausta > Pyrausta aurata. Next base: position 1,705,657 of record OY757273.1, on the reverse strand, counting down.
AACATTTGGTTAGTGAATTTTGTAATGTTTTTTTATATGAAATAGGTTCCTTATGTCATAGATAGAGACGAGATGGAGTGAGCTCACCCTAAGAAGCCTAAATATAACGAATTAAATAAAACGAAGCTTTTTATTTTACTTAGATATCCAGTGACCATGCTGATACTCAAAGATACTTGAAGATATAAAAGAAGTAGTTATATGACAAAAAATACGTTTTCAACATTTGCTATTATTGTGATATCTAATCCATATCCTTTTAGATAATGAAGAGCTTTATTAAAAACCTCTTACTGACCTTCAAAATAGATGAATCGATCGCGAAGCCAAGGTTAATCGTTTAAAAATAAATAAAACTTTTGCTTAAAAATCAAAAGTAACGTATCTCTGTTAAAATGCTATGACTAGGTTTTTTAACGAACTGCAGTAACATACCTCTAAGATAAATAACTCTTAATTGCATATCACATCTAGGTTAATTACAAATTCTTTTAGAGGAAATATACAATTATGGCGCTTAATCGATCTCTTCCAGACAACCTTTGGGTAAAGAAATTATGAGTTCATAGGAAGTGATATTTTGTACATAGAAATACCAAGACAATTTAATTAAAAATAAACATATTTAGGTACTAATACTGTTAAATAACTTAGCTTTTTGTTGCAATGTGAAACTACCTCATGAATGAAGCATCACTACAAAATTTTAGAATAATTTTAGAATAATGTTCATAAATGTATACTTAGCATTTATGATTATACCTACCTTACAGTAAATAAAATAGGTGATACATGTGTAAAATAACTGGTCGATGTGAGAAAGAGTGAATTTTTCCATGTAAAATAGATAAAGTTCAAGCGCACTTTCAGTAAAAAAAAAAACTGTCTACGAAAATCCCGCCAAATCCCCCGGAAAAGTCTGTAGTCTTTTACATAAAGAGTCACGGACGCGACCTTGGGCGCTGCAGCATCCCCCTTCAGGGTCGCGGGGGGGGGGGGGGGGAGGATGATGAATAGAGCTGTTCTTGGCATCTCCACAGCGTAAGATTCACTGCGAATGGCTGAAAATATTGGCTGTTATAAACTTGAATGGTGACTTACGTCGGTTTATTATAGCATTAGAAGAAGATTTATAGCCTTTTTATTGCAGTACCATAGGTTTCAGGTCTTCAGTAAATAGGATTTTTATCCAATCTACATTAATATTATAAAACTGTACAGTTTGTTTGAAAGCGCTAATCTCAGGAACGATCTAAAATGTGGTAGGGTCTATGTTGGGACGTGTATAAGTGCCCCCAGTGGGTCTCTATGCAAAAATAAACGACTTTTATGACTTTTTTTTTAATAACTTCGGGACTGATTTATTTAACATCATCATCACGCTGCACGAGCAGAGTCAAATCGCGCAGACGTAGTCGCGGGCGACCACTAGTATGTGAATAAATTGTGTGTTTATTGTCTTGCTTTTAAATGTTTCTGTTTCTTGCTTAGTACCTTGAATAAACTGTGGTTATTACAGTGAGTCTGTTATTACAGTAATATTCTTCATTTTCTAGAATTCAATGCGAGACTTACTATCCTGCAAATATTAAATGTTGGAAAATAAAACAAGGACGTCTGTTTGACCCTTAAATATTTGGTCTCTACTCCCAGCTTAATATGTCTACGGTATAAAACAGTGTAAGGCTTATTTCGGCTACGATCTAACCGTGTTATTTATAGCTAGAAGGCAATTTCGGAATTGGACGTGCCTTTGTATTAGCTTTTGCAAATATAGACTACAAGTCGACAAGCAGTGTTTTAGCAAAATAGAATAGAGGTTGTTGTGCGCAGTGTTAAATAACGCTAGGCCCCGATTCTAACGTCGATCGAACTTTTTCCGTGTGGTAATTCGATTACGAGTTTCACCTTTTTACCGAAAAAAGTAAATAATATATTCATACTTTAAAAAAACTATTTCACGGATGAAATCAAAAAACTGTTATTTCTATGAAAAAGAAAATTCGATTGGTACACTATTTTCGAATGCAAACTCTTTTGCAAAATCTTTATTGCCGAATATGGACTTATTTATACTCTGTACAATTTCTATGAACTTTTTTTTCTGTCATAATTGCGATTGACTGTAAGAAGGTTTACGTGGATAGTGAAAATGCATATAATAAAGCCGCTGCTTTGGCTTGCTTGGCGAAATATTTATGTGTACACTAGCTTTTGCCCGCGATTCGTCCGCGTGGAATAGTGACTTCTTTCTCCCGTTTTTTACACCTTTACCACTATATCTTTGCTCCTATTGGTCGTAGCGTGATTTTATATAGCCTATAGCCTTTCTCAATAACTGGACTATCCAACACAAAAAGAATTATTCAATTCGAACCAGTAGTTTCGGAGATTAGCGCGTTCAAGAAACAAACAAACAAACAAACAAACGAACTCTTCAGCTTTATAATATTAGTATAGATAAGTAAATAAACAAAATGAACAACCAATAAATCAAAGTTTCAGTTTAAAAGCAACAAACACTAATTTATAGTCCTTCTACATCAAATCTAACCTGCATCTGTCTCCCTTTCACATGTGAATTATTCGTCCAATCAGAATTTGACCCACTAACCCGACGTCGCATAATAAAGGCAATCAGTGTAATGTCAAAATGACGACTCATCGAAATGGCTATAAGGCTGCGTTTCCACCAGAGATGTGCGAGGATGCGTAGCGAGGAATGTGTTTGTAAAGAACCAATAGAATCGCTTCATTTACCTCGCCTCGGTCAGCACATCTCTGGTGGAAACGGCTCAGCGGAGCTAGGTTTTTGCGCATACAAAACAAGAGAATGTGTGCGAGGGATGTGTGCGAGGGATGTGTACGAGGGATGTGTGCGAGGGATGTGTACGAGGGATGTGTACGAGAGATGTGTGCGAGGAATGTGTGCGAGGGATGTGTTGCGAGGTTTGCGCATACTGTACCAGCCAGTCCATAGACGGAGTTTGTTGAAAGTAGAAGTGCGCAAAATAGATAATATTATTATGGATAATTGGAAAAAGAAGATACTTTTATATTTAACAATTTGCGATGAAGAAATGGAAGAAGAAGATACGCAGTTTATTAGTTACTTAGAAATTATGTCTAGAATATGTATAATTATTTATCCAGAGGCCTTATTCTGATTGTTTTGGTGACTTCATTTTTTTTAATTTGTCTGTATAATATTGGCCGAGGTGAGAGGCACTGTTTACCGAAATACAGGATACACCCATCCTAGTTCGGTAGCAGATGCTTTGTAATACTTTTGTAAAAGAATTACTTAGTTTCTTTTGTATGAAATCAAGCTAAATTGTAATTCTTTTTGGAAATAAACAATTTATTTATTATTTATTATTTTATATCTTGACAGCTTTTAAGTGTTTCGAGAAATAAATAGAAATATGATTTCTTCCATACAAAAATATATATACTTATATTTTTTACTACGATGTACTCGTGGTAGGATGATATATGTTTTTATGAAAAAATTTCAAGCTTCTAGCATCAATGTCCATTTTTTATTTATTTGGAACCACTGTGAGGCGTTTGCGTTACTCCGCTCCCACTACACCGCACCCCCGTCGACACATTTCACAGCTTCGCAACGCATCCTCGCACCACACATTAATGCGCATTTCCACAGCTCCGCTACACATCCTCGTAGGCACATTTTCACCGCACAGCTTTGGTGGAAACACCCACACATTTTCACAGCACAGCTAGACATCCTCTTACGACACATTTCCATCGCACATCTCTGGTGGAAACGCAGCCTAAGTTTGGTTGGATATCAGAAACATAGAAACTTTTTGATGAGCTATGTCGGGATTTATTAGAGATAGAAAAATATTGGTAGGATTATGATTGTGATAATGGCTGTTTGTTATGTTATATAATGTTTTAGATTTCTTGATTCAGATTCATACTCATAATAGGCGTGGCAATATAAATATTTTATACAAAATAGACATGACCACCATGCATCTTTAAAAAAAAGATTTTGGAGTCAACTTATAGTTATTATGTCTTGTTTTTACATTACTTAGCACGTTCCGGGACAGTGAACGCCTACAGGCGTGAAAACATTAAAAATAATATTGTGTCTGGAATAGTGTCCCGGAACCTGTTAAATAAAATACAAAGTGACGAAGCACAGATGAATAATACTTATATGTTTCTAGCAAGGAAGGATGGAAAAATAAGTAGGCACTTCTATTTAAAGTGATTTCAATTTATTTTAAAGTATCATTATTTAAAAGTGCTATCTAAATAAAAAGTAGAACGAATTTCTATCTTTTTTTATTCGAAATAGGGAAAAATTATAAATAAACAAAAAATATCAACAGACAGACAAGGTCACGCTTTGTATCACGAAGCTGTCACCGTTATTAAACATTTTGACATGCTCCAATTTCATCAGAAACCTATTTTAGCCACGGTATGAGTTTTTGTAGTACCTATTACCTATTGGTGAAAAGTAACTTTAACTAGAGTTTGCGGAAAAGTGAGCTAGCCATAAATATCCCGTAACTATGAACTATATTGGAAAGTTTAGGTTATTCAAAAAGTGACAAAAGCTTAGCAATGGTAAAACGTTGTTTCCAACGGTTGAATATTTACGATTGTCTGTGTTATGAAGAAAATAATCCTAAACCAGTGGTCATTATAATTGCCTTTCTGACATTTGATTAAGATATTTTTTCTTTAAAACACACACAACCGTAAATATTCTACCGCTGGTTAACGACATTTTACCGTTTATCTATTTATACTATCGATGATAAAATTGCGCTTATGAGCTGGCATGAAAGTTAACTTGAATTTTTTTACTTTTATAGTTATAAGTTAAATTTATTTTAAATTGTAATGTAAGTGATTACATTAAAGGCTGCGATGGGTGGATGGATATAATGATTTCTTTACCCATACTCTACCTGGCAGAGATCGCTTATTCTAGCTTTCATAATGCATGCAAGTGCAGCCTACTCAGTTTCCCATGCATGACCACTGACTACTTGAGTTGTAACTTGAATATTAGGCCATACATACTAAATATACAAGGTGTTACAAAACAACGGGTAAAGAATGAAGGGATCTACTCAGAATCAGTAGCTTTTAACGATTTTCTCGTAGAAACATTGGTCGAAATATGCAAAAAAAAATATCGACTCCATTGAAATTAGAAGGTTCACCTAACCGATTTTAGTATTTTTGGCGTTATTCTATCTATGTTTCTAGGAGAAAGTTTTAAAGTTACTAATTCTGAGTAGCAGCCTTCATTATTTACACGTTGTTTTGAAACACCTTGTATACGCACTGTGTACGTCAGTGACACCCATAGGACTGGTCCTCGATGCATCCCGTTAGATTCGGCCGGTTTTAAGTGTTGTTTGACCACCTGCCTTACCAAGGGCCTTATAGAAGTGCCTTTGAAATGTAAGTACTGTTTATTGGACATTTCTTTATTAGCTGATCAGTTCAGCATCCCTGCTTTTATGAGGAGTGGTACTTCACAGGATAATTCGGCGTGATTCTGTTTTATGTGCATTATTTTCTTTTCTATATGCACCAAATAACTCCAAAATAAGTGCTATTCATCCTAAGTTTCCGGATTACTTTCTGCGAATGACTTATCAATACAATTTGTAACATTTTATTTCAATAATAGATCACCAATCAAAAACTTGAAAACTCAGTTAAAGACCGTGATTCATGAATTTTATGATTTGAAAATCCGAAATGATTCGTGTAACTTTATTCATCATAAAAAAAAAACTGAAAAACCTACTAAACAAAAACGAAACCATTTCCTTGTGGCAGGGAGGCTATGATGACTGCGTTGTCGTGTTAGATAACTATGCTAATCTTGAGTTAAGAACCAGCCAGCTTTATTATTTTCCGTAACTTTATTTGTACTAAATACTCTAGAAGTATCAATTGCAGTATGGATTCAGGGCAAAAAGTTTAATGGTACATGCTATCCCCCTCGTGAAAGGGATGGCAGACCAAGCCGGTGCTTTGATGGCATGTTTGGAGCAGGGATGACGAACCTTTTTTTTTGGTACTTATTCCTTGCCTGTTAGGCTTTTTATTCCTAAAGCAAATTCAAATTCAAATTCGTTTGCAAACAAATAAAATATATCTGTCTGCATAAGTAGTCAACAGAAATTTTACTTATTTTATGTGTTGTATGTTAATGCTGGTTATCTATTTTAGAAACACATCATTGAATAGGTAGAGGTCTTATCGTTTATGCTGCATGTCTTAGTTTTAATGATTTCTTGTTTGTTATTAATTAAATAATCGAATAAATTAAATTATCTTGCTCATAAAAGGCAGTTTTCTGGCGGCGGCAAGTTTTCAACAATGGCTTGTTGACGGCTGCCGTCAATAAGTAAGTTCCTAATCGTCAATCAGCCGTCAATAATGCAGCTCTTGTAACAGATTGAAGTTTGACAGAAACTATAGCTTTACTGCTGTTACGGACTATGAAAAAGTATCAAAGATTTATGCAAACCATCATATGATTGTTGTGCCAATAAATTATTTGCTGTGTACCACAGGTTCACTACGTCTGCGGGCAGGTGGACCGATTTTTATGATTTTTACGTTGTTAGATTCATCACCTTCCGGAATATGATTATAACTATTAAAATTCCGAAACCGGGGGCGAAGCAAATATGGGTGAATTTCCCAACAGCAAATTTTACGTGGCATGAGTGAAATCGGCAGTGCAGAGTGATACAATGAGGCTTATTTATTTTTTTATATATAGAAGGCGTTATCCCGTATACGAGACCATAAATATTTTTTGATTAGGACCACGTTAAATAAGGAATAAAAAATGATAAAGCACCATATTTTTCATTTCGGTTGCGCGGTCAAATCCATTTTTCTGTTTAATTTCCCTTATATAGTAAAAACTTTTGGTTATTTAGTATTATTGCTTATTTCATTTAAATCGTGAATAGTTATAGTACTATCACATAATAATTTTATAATTTAATCTATTTAATTAAATGAGTTATAAGTAAAAATGCATGTGGTCAAATAAGACTTTTCATATCGGTGAATTTTAGTTTGTCGAGAATATTTTTGCGTGGGACAACTCTAGCTCCTTGCCCCCGCGCTAAAACGCTACATACCAGTGCCGCCTCAATGCTTAAAGTAAATATACGTGCGCCGCTTGCTCCGTGTTCCCGCCAAAAAAGTAAGTAGTTGGTTTCGGTGACATGGGACATTTTATTTTTCATTTCCGCAGGTTGGAATATATTGTCATCCAATTCTCCATAAAATGAATGAAATATTTATTGGTATCCTTCCCAAACTACGTTTATTAGTGTGGTATTAATAACGTTGTGACTTTAAAACTTTTATTGTTATGTTAAATTATGTCGTTGATTTTAATATCGGTGTTTTCATTTCGGTTGATTCGGTGGCCTAGATTGACCACCGAAATGAAACAAAATTCACCGAAATGATAAAAAATATCATTTCGGTGAATTTTATTAATTCCGGTGCGTAAATTTATTTATTTTTTATTTATTTATTTATTTAAAACTTACAAACTATCATTACAGGTGATAACCTATTGCGATAGCGAAGTGACAAAAACTATAAAACAAAAACAAGTACAATACCTTAAAACTTAAGAGCAAGTAAAAATCTAATTCTTACACTACATTTTATATGACACTGTCATTAGTGCCGCCCTTGTGAATTCACTCAGATTGCAACAAAAAAGATCGACATCATTAGCTATACAGTTCAGTATGCGGAGCGCGCGTGTCAGCGGCGCTTCGGCCAGGAGCCGCGTGCGCGCGGTCGGCACGGCCAGCAGGCTGGGCCTGCGCCGGCGCCATACGTAGCGGTCGGGCACGCACATCCCCACCCTCAACAGTATATCCGCATTGTGCACTTTGCCTCTCATTATCTTCAACACATACGTCACCAGTGCCACGTCCCTCCTTACTTTCAGGTCGTTGTACCCAACCATACCTAGGACGAATAATGTGGGGTACATTAGTGGATAGAAGGGGTACACTCCATAAAGCCTCATATATAAATATCTTGTAAATTTATTTTGCACCCGTTCTAGCATTAACTTATACTTAGCTTCATACGGAGCCCATATTATTGCGTTACACTCTAGTTGACTACGTACTAAGGCGTTGTACAAAGTGATAATGGCTGAAATACTAAACCCCTGGACCCTGCGGAGAACAAACCCTAAATTTCTGTATGCTTTTCTGCATATTGAAGCAATGTGATCCCGAAAATTTAACTCTTTATTAAAACGAACTCCTAAATCCCTTACCTCTTCTACTCTTACCATTGGTGTATTATCAACCTCGTAACAGTTCCGGATATAATCGCGTGCCCGAGTAAAACTTATAGTCACGCACTTAGACTTGTTAAACTGCAGGAAATTTTCTCTGCTCCAAGCCACTACTCTGTCTATGTCCCTTTGTAGCTTTTCTCCATCCTCTTCAGTTTTGATCGGCAAATACAGCTTTAAGTCGTCAGCAAAGAGCAAGCATTTAGCGTCTCGGACGACCTCTGGTAGGTCGTTAATCATTAATATGAACTGAAGAGGCCCAAGATTACTACCCTGGCTTACTCCCGACCTGGTGTAGTATGTATCCGATGTATTACCCGCAAATTCTACATATTGTTGCCTGTCTTTCATGTAGCCAGCGAAAAAATTTAGCAAATGGGGAGTAAAACCGAATACCGCCAGCTTATTTAGTAATACGTCATTATTTACCAAATCAAACGCTTTCCTAAAATCAAAATAGGCGGCATCGATTTGTCCCCCTCCGTCTACTTCTGGCAATACATCTGATACATAGCTTAAAAGGTTGCTGGTAGTACTTTTATGCGGTCTAAATCCATGCTGAGCCTCCGAGAGTTGTGAGCTTACTTGCGTATATATTATTCTGTGGATTGCCGACTCGAATACTTTAGCCGGTGTGCTCAGTACTGCTACTGGTCTATAGCCATCTACACTCGTGCCAGCGCTCCCTTTAGGCACTGGAACTACTCTTGTCGTTTTCCATCTCATGGGAAACTCGGCCGTTTCAAGAGATAGGTTGAAGATGTGAAGAAGCGGCTCATCAAGAACGGCTCGGCAATCTCTAAATATGTACGGTGGAATACCATCGGGTCCCGCAGATTTCTTTGGCTTGAGCTGCTTCAGCGCGCGCTGCACGTCCTCCAGTTGTAATGTTCCTACGTGAACCCGAGCCGCTCCGTTATCGGCGCCCGCCTCCGCTATCGCTATACCCGTGTCTAACATCGGCGGTTCCCTGCTATACACAGAACTAAAGTATTTGGCAAACTCATCAGCACATCGTTCTACAGCCAATACTTTACCTTCTTTTAAAATTACCTTTGAAGTCATATTCTTCCTCTTGGAATTCACGTAATTCCAAAATGTTTTTGGGTTCTCCATTAAATCACTTTGAACGCGTGTTTTGTAATTATCCTCTGCCTCTTTAATCATATTTTTTACAACAGTTCTACACCGAGCGAACGCATCGTAATCCGATTGAAGCTTACTCGATTTAAATTTTTTATGAAGATATGCTTTAGTTTTAATTTTGTTGATTATATCAACAGAATACCATTCAGGGTAATGATACCGTGAGGTTTCATGTATTTGTCTTTTCCGCGGCACACATGCATCCAAAATCGCGTTTATTGTTGAATAAAAGAAGTCAAGACTATTTTCTAAATCTAAACTATACATAGGGGACCAGTCCACATCACCTAATTGACAATAAAGTAATGGAAAGTCCGCCTTACTAAAATTCCAACGTGGGAGTTCCCTACTCGACGGACCGCCAGGCACAGCTGATCCGGGGAGGGGGGCCAGCGGGCGCGGGCGGCGCCGCTGCAAGCGCACCGTCGCTTCGAGCGGCGGGTGGTGCGCGTCTATCGGCAGGGCCAAGGCCGCCCCGGCCGCGCGCACGCACACATTCTCGCCATGCTCAAACTTACTCAACACCAAGTCCAACCAACGACCCTTGTAATTACCTATTTCATTGTTCTGAGTAAATCCACAAAAGGTTTGAAAATATTCATAATAATTTTTAATATTTGCCGAACATGAATACAAATTAAAATCCCCTACAACGATAAGGTTCTTATATTTAATGCACAATTGTTCAACTATCCTAAATAATATCATATATTCATTGTCATTGCTACTTGGCGGTATGTAAAGTACACATAACAAAAACAAAAATTTATTTCGTAAATGCACGGTAGCGCAAACTATTTCAAACAAGCGATCGTTTATGTTGACGTCGCCCGGTATAGGTACTCGTCGCAGTTCGTAGCGCGGTGTGGCCACGAGAAACGCGCCTCCCAGTTTACGCCCGTCCGCTCGATCGCAGCGTATAATAGTATAGCCGGGTGGAACCAATTCCGAATCATAAATGGAATCATGGCAGCTAGTTTCTGTAATAGCGTATAAATCCGAATTCGAAGATGCTAAATTTGAGTAGAAACTTTCTAATTTTGTTCGGAGACCTCTTACATTTTGATAATATAATTCAACACTCAGATTGTTTGTTATTGTTGTTGGTGGGTCGACGAAACCACACCCACTCGCAGAACTCGATGTTGACGGCCCAATTCTCTGGTTGCGTCAGAATGTCATATTTACTTTCTGGCACTCCTATAATGAATGAAGAATAGTCCCTCTCGGTTTTGTGCTTAATTTTGTCTATCTTTATATGAACTCCTTCCCCACATAAAGTACTAACATATTTTTCTAAACTCTCTACTGTGGTATCTTTCTGTAGGCGCCATACGTGTAAGTATTTCTTCCGCTCTGTTCCTTGTATATCTATTACTGTGGTACTTCCTCCTCTTTTTACTTCGGTAATTGGATACTTAGTTTTTCTCCTATTAACTACTGACCAGGTTCCTTCATTATCTTGTTTACTTTCCGTTTCGATTCTTTGACTTATATTTGTTTGAGCTCTTTCGGCCATCGCTGGTTTTGTAGCCCCAACTTCTTTGTTCGGAACATAAACATCCTTATTCTTTTGAACTACCCTTGCATAGGACGATGACGATTCAACTGCCGATCGAATCAGTGTATTATTTATTTCATTTGTGTTCACTGTAGGTGTAGTCTTCTTTATAGATGCCTCCAATTTCTCATTTTTCTCCTTTAATAAAGTAATTTGTGTCTCCAATTCATCAACTTTGCTTACTTTTTCGTGTAATACCTTCACATAATTTAATAATTCTTGTAATACGTTCTCCGTGTTTACGAATCGTTTCTGTAGAAGTGTGTACTCCCTCCTTTGTTCATCCAGTCGCGATATCATTTCATAGCGAAACTCACGTATTTGCTCATGACATCTGGGGTCGTTCTCCACCATGGAGACTTCGTTTGGATTAATACGTACTCCACGTTCAGTGTTCACGAAGCTACTCGGTGTGAAGGTTTTGTTCATGGGGATTCCTCGTACCGGTGTGTTGGAGTTATCCTTCTTAGGCATAGTGCACAGACATTCAGGGCATACCCATAGTTCCTTTTGTTCCTGTGTAAGGGCTTCAAACTTCTCCGTCGTCATAGCCAGACACTTGAGATGAAAATTCTTTTTGCACGTCACTTTAGAGCATTCCATATACAAAATGTCATAAATAACACCATCACATCCTTTACACTTAGTAGTCATTGTTATCACAGTTTTTATTTATTTGTTTTAGAAACTGTTTTAGATATTTACACTGCTTCTGTGCGTCCGAAACACGTCCGCTCCGCGTCGCGCGCAAATTCATAATTGTTCATATCGGTGATTGTTTTTCTCATTTCGATGGCTTCATTATATCATTCCGGTGAAATCTATACTATATTATACAGCTGAAGAGTTTGTTTGTTTGTTTTTTATTTGAACGCGGTAATCTCAGGAACTACTGATTCAATTTGAAAGAATATTTTTGTTTTGCCTTCCTTTTTAGGATTCCGTACCTTGAAAGGTAAAAAACGGAACCCTTATAGGATCACTTCGTTGTTCGTCCGTTTGTCTGTCCCTACCCTTTTTCTCAGGAACACGTGGAGGTATCAAGCTAAAATTTAATCAAAAGCTCTGCGGTCCCTTAAAGCTGTAAAAAAATCAAACATCTAAGCCAACGCAATCAAAAGATACAGCCATTATTGCCGTAAATATCAGCAAATTTCTGCAAATTTTCAACACTCGAAAAGGAATCAAAACCTATCTACAGGGTACTTTCCGTGAACTTAGAATCTTGAAATTTGGTACAAAGCAATGTCATTTATAGTACAGATACAGGAATAATTGCGAAAACTGTATTTTTTTGTTATATCATATAAAAACAAAACTTACTGCCCCTTTCTTCATGAACGCGTTAAGGTGTTAAATGAAAATTAAAATGACATACATAATGAACTAAAATTAAGATATAAATTATTCATTCAGTGAAAAGCGTTGTCCTTTTATTACAAAATGTCACAGAAAAAAGACGCTTTAAATTTCCATATAACTACTATTGATTCCCACTCTACGCTCTGACCGATCCAAAGGTTCCCATTATGCTATCAGCATTGCCTCGTTGAATAGCAATGGAAACCTGTTGAACCAGCCAGAGTGGGGATCATTACCCTTATCCCTCAGTCGTTGTCTCAACTCTTTGAAAAGCTCGCGTGCCTCATCTCCGCAGGGCCCAGCCGCCTCCACAGCGATTGGAACAAAATCATACTCAGACTTTAGCTCAGCATACTGAGTATGTTTTAACTTGGCAGCATTTTCCGCCGCTGAACCTGCTGAAGTAACAGGCATACTGTAACTTCAACAGGTTCAGTAAATGTGTCTAACGCATGTTGCGTCCCATAAGAGGCTACGCCCTCTTCGCCATGGAACCAACTTTAGGTCATCTGGTCTCTTACCATCCATGCGGGACAAGCCTGGTGGCTCTAGGACGCAAGGAATATTTACGGAAACCGTGGCCCGACGCACAAATTCATTAATAGAATGGTATAAATTGCACTTGTAAAAAGCAACTGTGAACCTGTGACAGACGAGGAATTGAACCCCGTGTCTTACGCAATCCAGGCAATTAAGTTTGTATGGTGACAAAATACTATAAAAACAAAAATAAACTATAATAGAATGGTGCTTCGGGAACCGCCCCGCACATCTTTGGCAACTCAGTCCATGGTGGCCGTTTTCATCTACCATCACACCACAAATACAGCGATGAGGTTCACAAACTTTGCTGCCCAGTCTTAAAGCTACTGCAATTCTTAAGGAATTGTTGTCGAGAAGCGTACCCAACTGTGGAGACGGCAAAGCATGCAGCCAAGCACCAGATTCAGGTTTTGCAACTGCTTTAAGGGATGCCAACATCACGCTGGAACCTACGGGAACGGAGTAAAGGCAAAACGCACAGAAAATGTCGAAGAGGACCGCTAGTAGTGTTGTTAAGCTAAAAAGTTTTTTTAATATGATATGGGTTTACTTTTGTCTCTAGACTATACCAGACGAGGCACAGACAGGGACGACGATGAAGCGAGCTCACCCAGAAGAAGCCTGTTCACTCTTTTTCTGAAAATAACAGGGTTGTAGACCGATGGAAACACATATGCGGGTAGAGAGTTCCACTCTTTTGCTGTGCGCATTATGAAAGCTGACGAGAAGCGCTTAGTTCGAAAACTTTTTAAACGCGCTAATCTCAGGAACTACTGCTCCGATTTAAAAAACAAAAGGTTAGATAGCTCATTTATCGGAAAAGGTTATTGGCTATACTTGGTGTCCTTTAAATAGAGGTCCAGCCTAAAATAGGTGATAGGCTAGACAATGACAGTCATTAGAAAATATATAAAAAAAATGTAAGTTATGTCCTTTTCAAGTTGTGTACATTAGAAAATCTACCAAATTGTCATCTAGTGATGGGTTTTCGACTACTGTTAATACAAATACTTTTTTTACTTGTTTTTTTTTTGCAATGCGAGTTTATATAGCCGAAGGCCTATTTTATTTGTAAATCAGGTTACATTTAATAATAAATAGTAAATAAATAAGTGAAAAATTGTAGTCACAGTAGTCTAGCTTATTACCCGTATTGTGTGCAGCGCACGGCGCTTAAATTTCGCGGGGAGAATTGCTGTTTTTCCGTTATAATAATAGATGAGTCCTGAAAGAAGGTTAACTTCTACATACGGGATACTGTAAAACATCACGCTACGACCTACGGGAATGGAGTGAAATCAACACGCACGGATGCAGTCACGACGAACCACGTGTTTTAGTGTATAGAAGTAATTTTGTTAAAGGTTTTCGGTGGGTGGATAAGTGTTGTCATTTCGGTGGGCGAGTTATTTCATTTCGATGAATCGTTTTTTCATTTCGGTGGCATCAAAACTTTGAAGTAATGTATCTTTTTAGTTTATCAAGATATTTTGACGGCGTTACGTATTGATCTAAACAACATCAAGAAGTATCATAAACCATAGTTTGAATTCGAAAAATGTTAAAAATAAAAAAGTTCACCGAAGTGATAAAAAAATCAACTTTGTTGAAATTGACCCATATACGATTAGTTTTTAATATTCAAGATAGCATCGGTTTGTTATTTATTAAAATAATATTTACTTGTTTTCTTCCCAAAAATACATTTTCCTTCATATCTCTAGATCTCTCGCACATTCGAGTCTGCCTTTTAGGTAAGCTTCTATCTAGATCGAGCTTTCAAATTTCGCATTCCTATTAGGCCTCCAGCTCTGGCCGATCCAGGCCAATCTGATCGGCTTTCACTCTGACCTTTTGCGTGCATTTATAAAGCGCTTCATGCCACCTACGCATTTTTGTCTTCACAGTTGAGATGAGTGAAGAAGGATTGATCTTCACTTTTTCTTTTGAAACTACATAAAAATGTGTCGTTGCCGGGAACATTGCCATGGAAGTATGGAAACAAAGCAACATTGCTTAAGTTGCCGGCAACTTTGGCAATTTAAATGAACAACATAACATTTTGATTATTTTTTTTATAAAGAAAAGATAATAAACATTGTTACATTTGCCTAATGTTGCTTAAATAAGGCACGATAATTATGTCGACAACGGTACGCTACATCATTATTTGAAACACATATTTTGTGATAAATCAACTCTACAGGCATAAACTAATCAAGATTAAAGTAACAAAAGAGCACTTGAGATTAAATTATTAAGAGATACTTACCCTGATTGAAATTAGGGCCTGAAAGTCAATGCTTTGAAGATCGCATTGTGCAACATAAGGCCACTGTATTGGTTTCAACTATACTGTGATTAATAATATCTCTAGTATGTAGGCTGTGATTCAAAGCTAAACGTCCAAATAAAGTTTGATTATTCCATAATTAGAATCTGTGTGGGCGATGAGATTGAAATTAGTAATTACTTGGAAATTCTAAAGATACATTTGTCTAAGATTATAGTATAATTTTGTAACGGAAAACTTACAATATGAAAATGCTATCAACAAATACAGGTTCAATTATGAAATTCAGCTTAAGTTTCCAGTTACTTAAATTAAATGCATAAAAAATTTAAAGGATCTGGATCACTTCTGCGAAGACTGGCCAGCTCAGACCAGTAACCGCGACCACTGGAGAAGTTTGGGGGAGGCTTTTGCCCAGCAGTGGGACAGTAATAGCTATTTATAGATAGATTTTTCAGGTTATTTTGACAAACACGGAAATATCTATCAAGCTTAACAAGTTCCACGACAGTGAACGCCTACAGGCGTAGGCGGCAGGCAGGAACGTGTTAAGTACAAAAAAAACATTTTCAAAGGTACCAAACCTGAGAAGCAACCAAATCTTTCCGTTCGAGAGTTAAGAGATGAAGGCGGTAACTTCATCTCTGCTAACGGCAATTTCCACAAACAAAACGCACTTTACTAGTATGTTTATCTATTTTAAATACATACAAATCTATTATCCAAGTGCAACTGACATTTGACATTCCGTTACCAACTATAGTTATACTGTTACAGCTTGTGGGAACTGGGTTGTGAGATAATTGATATAGCCATTCAATGTCTGACTAACAGACTGATTTTAGTCGCGTAAAAGTTACTTAGTATCGGTTGGAATGTCCTGAATTTCGCGAGGCTTAGCGTTTTGTAAAATATTTTTGCCTTAGGAAGTTATAGTTTTTGGTGATATGAAACGGCGTTTCCATTGTGAAAATCCTAGAGATATGTGTTATAGAAGAAAAGATAGAGTATTGTTTGATTTTGTAAACGTCGGATTATTTCTAAGAACCTTTTTTAGGTTGTATTAATGGTGATGTTTATTTTGAATTTAACTACTTACTTACTTATTAGTTATTTATAACATTTACGATAGAATTCATTTGTTGATTATAATAGATGTTGTTTACTGGATTTCTTACCAAAGAATACAAGCTCCTTCTTATTTATTTTCTCTAGACCGCACATTCAAAGATACTCTCACAAATTATTCTGACTCCGGAGATTACCCGTTTTATTTTTTGTTTTACGATCTTTTAGCCCTTACTATCGGATATAACAGGGTTGGCCACTTCTGGCGATCTTTTCGACTGTATACCCTTAGAAATAAAGTTCAATGTCCAACATTGTATTAGGTTGGAATAGAAAATAAGCCGTGGGAATGTGGGGCAGACGGTTTGGCGCCGGACCAAATGTTGGTAAAGTCTGATTTGAAATAGAACGTGAAAGTTGTGTCAAATGTCACACGTGGAATGTGACGGATGGACAGAAAGCTAAGACCCCTTACACACTGCGACTTTTAGCATCGATGCAGAAGCGCGCTTTGAAAACGCGCTACAGCATCGCGCCTCATGCAATGAACAGATTTAATTTGGCATCGATGCAGTCGCCAATATTTAGTACATAATTTGTCAATGTCAAGCTTCTGCATCGATACTAACGCTTAGAATCGCGAATGCATCGATGTTAAAAGTAGCGCAGTGTGTATAGGTGGACGTGTTGCGACTGCATCGATGCTGCATCGCGTTTGCATCGATGCTAAAAATCGCTGAGACGTCAAGTTCTAAGTGGCGTGCTTTAGAGAACTTCCATTTCAATTTAGTACTTATTATGTGGATTTAACGATACTTATGGCCTGTTTTACAATGTCCTTATAAGTTCTGGTAAAGCATACATAAAGTTTATTTGAGTATAACGTTGTATTTTTCATACCATAGACAGTTAAGGCGTCCACTGCTGTATGCAATCCTCCACCATTATTTACCAAAGTGACTGACAAGGGCAGTGGTCGTCTGTCCATCTTAATAGTAGATACCATACAATCTTATCATAGACCGGTCACAATCAACAATTTTTCAGCTTCGATAAAAAAATGCAGTGACCAACGACCATCAGTTTTCCCAAAACACTAAACTATATGGTTAAAAAAACCTTGTCAATGCTGCTCACAATCACGAAATAATTGATATAGGATGTGGCAAGGTCGCCTATATATAATCTGTGTCAATTTTGATGTGCGTATGCGCCGTGAAAACGATCTCCGCTCATCTAACTGTCGTTTAGATTAAATTGCCCTCGTTTGAAGGAGCAAATTGTCAAGACCCTTATTTATAATAACTCAAACGGTCTTTTAAACCTATTTTAGCTATTTACACTGTATGGTACAACCTTGCCATACAAGCCGTATGTGTATAAAATCAGATTACAAAAAACAAGCATAGTCAAGAAAAACAAACTACTTAAGAATCGCTTGGCATCACAACGCCATCATCGCAACGATCGGCTAACCGCTCGATCCATCCAAGTTCCAACCACGTAATTAAAGTTCATCGGTGCAAGTAAGCTTCAAGGCTCTATTGGCACGCTATCAAGTTGCGTTTATGTAATATTATACACTAAGTATATCTGGAGTGTAGCACTCTATGGACGTGAAACGTGGACCTTGACCAAGAGAGATAAGGAGAAACTGGGAGCTTTTGAGATGTGGTGCTGGAGCAATATTAGTATTTATTCATTGAGAAAAAATCTAATGAAGAAGTCTTGAACATGGTAAAGGAAAAGAGAAAACTAATGGAAACAATTGAAAGAGAAGAGGGCGAATGTAGGGACACTTGATACGACACGAGCTTCATCGGAATCATTTTATGTAGAGGGATTAATAGAACATAGAAATAAAATTAAATATAAGTATTTTGTAAATTATGTGATACTGAATAAACATGTTTTTTTTCTTTCTTTCTTTCTTTCTTTAGAAGGAGGAGAGGAAGACCAAGAATAAGCTTATGCATCAAATGCCAAAAGTTAAATGTCGCATCGTATCAAGAGAATGGCGGAAATGCGTAAAGAATGAAAAAAATTCCACCAACAAGAGCCTAGCTCTTAAGTTTGATGATGAATATACTATAGATTAGCAGACTACCTTCTATTAGTGTCTCTAACACTATCTCATTAGGACTGAACCATGTAGGTGGATATCTAAAAGGTATGTCCGTAACCAGCAACTTGGTGGGAGCGACATACATTTAGAAAAATATATAGGCTAATTTTCCACAACGACCGGTTGTGAGCGGTCTGCATCCAGTGCGATCCTGCGATCTTCACAAGGTCATCTGTCCATCTTGTCGGCGGACGTCCTACGCTGCGCCTTTGGTCGAAGGGTCTCCAATCTAGAACTTTTCTGCCCCAACCATGGGGGAGCCAGCCATGGGGGAGGCCTATGTTCAGCAGTGGACGTCCTTCGGCTGATAATGATGATGATGATGATAATAGGATAATTTTCTGCTGCATCGCGTTTGCATCGATGCTAAAAATCGCTGAGACGTCAAGTTCTAAGTGGCGTGCTTTAGAGAACTTCCATTTCAATTTAGTACTTATTATGTGGATTTAACGATACTTATGGCCTGTTTTACAATGTCCTTATAAGTTCTGGTAAAGCATACATAAAGTTTATTTGAGTATAACGTTGTATTTTTCATACCATAGACAGTTAAGGCGTCCACTGCTGTATGCAATCCTCCACCATTATTTACCAAAGTGACTGACAAGGGCAGTGGTCGTCTGTCCATCTTAATAGTAGATACCATACAATCTTATCATAGACCGGTCACAATCAACAATTTTTCAGCTTCGATAAAAAAATGCAGTGACCAACGACCATCAGTTTTCCCAAAACACTAAACTATATGGTTAAAAAAACCTTGTCAATGCTGCTCACAATCACGAAATAATTGATATAGGATGTGGCAAGGTCGCCTATATATAATCTGTGTCAATTTTGATGTGCGTATGCGCCGTGAAAACGATCTCCGCTCATCTAACTGTCGTTTAGATTAAATTGCCCTCGTTTGAAGGAGCAAATTGTCAAGACCCTTATTTATAATAACTCAAACGGTCTTTTAAACCTATTTTAGCTATTTACACTGTATGGTACAACCTTGCCATACAAGCCGTATGTGTATAAAATCAGATTACAAAAAACAAGCATAGTCAAGAAAAACAAACTACTTAAGAATCGCTTGGCATCACAACGCCATCATCGCAACGATCGGCTAACCGCTCGATCCATCCAAGTTCCAACCACGTAATTAAAGTTCATCGGTGCAAGTAAGCTTCAAGGCTCTATTGGCACGCTATCAAGTTGCGTTTATGTAATATTATACACTAAGTATATCTGGAGTGTAGCACTCTATGGACGTGAAACGTGGACCTTGACCAAGAGAGATAAGGAGAAACTGGGAGCTTTTGAGATGTGGTGCTGGAGCAATATTAGTATTTATTCATTGAGAAAAAATCTAATGAAGAAGTCTTGAACATGGTAAAGGAAAAGAGAAAACTAATGGAAACAATTGAAAGAGAAGAGGGCGAATGTAGGGACACTTGATACGACACGAGCTTCATCGGAATCATTTTATGTAGAGGGATTAATAGAACATAGAAATAAAATTAAATATAAGTATTTTGTAAATTATGTGATACTGAATAAACATGTTTTTTTTCTTTCTTTCTTTCTTTCTTTAGAAGGAGGAGAGGAAGACCAAGAATAAGCTTATGCATCAAATGCCAAAAGTTAAATGTCGCATCGTATCAAGAGAATGGCGGAAATGCGTAAAGAATGAAAAAAATTCCACCAACAA
This sequence comes from Pyrausta aurata, assembly GCA_963584085.1. Classification (NCBI taxonomy): domain Eukaryota; kingdom Metazoa; phylum Arthropoda; class Insecta; order Lepidoptera; family Crambidae; genus Pyrausta; species Pyrausta aurata. The sequence goes on along the minus strand of OY757273.1, from coordinate 1,685,501 downwards.
GAGCCTAGCTCTTAAGTTTGATGATGAATATACTATAGATTAGCAGACTACCTTCTATTAGTGTCTCTAACACTATCTCATTAGGACTGAACCATGTAGGTGGATATCTAAAAGGTATGTCCGTAACCAGCAACTCGGTGGGAGCGACATACATTTAGAAAAAAATATAGGATAATTTTCATTCTGGAAATCAAATGAATGGGTGAAAAATAAAGGAATTTACAGGAAATCCAATATTCATGAAACCGATGGATCTAGATCGTTTTTCAACGACGACACACGACAAAAGAAAAAGTTTTAAAATTTAGATTGAATTTTGCTACATCAACATTTAACAATGTTTATTTCTTTTTCATTTCGTCATGAAGGCATGGGTTATAGAATAGAAAAAGGAAAACTGTAGGTTAGGTTTTACTTATTTGCAAAAAAAAAAACTTAAAAAATTACAATGTAGTATTGTAGTCTTTGTGCGTCTTTGTATTTTTTCACAAAAAACAAGGTCGTGTTTGAAAATCTGAAATTCAAATGCAGCAGCCAAAAGCTAAAATGTAGCTAAAATTATCAAGCAGTATTTCTTTACTTAGATTCGTCACATGCGTAAAAATATTTAATTTAATTTACCAAATCAAATCCCTTGGCGTTGCTGTTTTAATACTTAGCAAAAGTTATTGATTCTATTGTCTTTTCTAAATAAAGTAAATAAGTAATCATAAATAGCACGCGGTAGCAAACAACCATTTCCCAAACATTTTACTCGACTGCCACGAAAGAAAAGCAGGGTTTTGACCTCGAAGACAATTAGCGACTAAAGTTTATCGATTGATAGACTTTCTATTGGCCTCAAACCTACGCTGTGTCCTTACTAAATAAATAATCAACCTTGGCAGGTCATAGACTGTCTACAAATCAAAACCAATTTTAATTCGTCTACAGCAAATCAAGCTAACCACTACGGTTTTTTAATACTGTTGTTATAAGTGTTATTTGACAACAAAATTGTACTGTCTGATGTGCTGGCAAATGTTCAAACAATACTTGACATTTGAAATCACATCTTATCCACTTGAAGTTAGGTTTAGTTTACAGTAAATTATGCTGGCTACGGTGTTTGAATGCGCAGACGCAGTGGTCTATGAAGGATTACACAATATGTTATTAGTATGTAATTGAATTAATTCAGTACGTTATGGTGAACTGATAACAATGAACCCAGATCGCTATGCTTGGCGGCCATTTTGTTTTTATTTCAAAATCGCCGGAGTGTGACTGAAGATATATTACTTAGCTTAGCTTGTTAGTTAGTACTGGCAGTAACTTTCCGATAAGAGTAATGGCCTATAGTTAAACCCATACCTCATTATCGTATGTGTCTTAGTATGTATTAGGTACCTAGGCATTGTTGTCAAACCATACACATACAGCACATAAGTACCCAACCAATTACCAAAATGTGCGATGGTATTATCTGAATGTTACTATTTTTTTCAAATTCTATGTACTTATTGTTAGATTCAATGTAGGTTCTACATCAGGAGGACTAACTTATTAACTTAATTTGATATACTATGGCTTAATTAATATCAATGGATAAATTATATAGTTTTTATTATTACAATTTAGTAAAAACACTCAGTAAAAACACCATTAGTTAACTTAATTACTACATAGTTTTCTTACGTGCTCTTTCCTAATGTCTAAATAAATTCTGATTAGCGTTATCTTTCTACTACTTCATACGAAATGACGTTCCATTTTTCAATTATTTGTTGGTTAGTTAGTCCAACTCGACGACTCATTTGTTGATGGTGAAACATGCCTTTGGCAATTTGTCAAACTAGATAGTTTATAAAGCAGGTCCCGCCATCTAGCGTTGCTGTACTAAACTACCACTAAAGCTGCAAAGCCTGGCCATTACAAGCACATCTTATTCATTCATAAAGCATGCTTTGGTGAAATAAGAATGTATTAGTTTCAGTGTAGTCCGCTAGATGGCAGCAGTAGTCACGTTCGGAAAAGTGTTGGTAGAGCCAGAAAAATACACAATAGTTCTATGGTTTTTATTTTATTTTAACGAACTATAGGCCTTGTATCAAAATCTTTTTACTTTATGCCCACTTACGATCTCATAACCCTGAAAGCTCAATAAGGAATCTCATAAGGAAGGCACTAAATGCAAGTAACTACCTTCTTGCAAGTAGGTCTTCTACATAAAGTATTTGTGTATTGGTCATAGGAAAATTGATTACTAGTATTGATGGATCCCTGAATTAAATACCTACCACAGAAATAAATAAATAAATCTACAAATATAAACTCATCATAGAGTAGTGGTGTCTTATTATGGTGGTCGATACTAATAGATGTGGGAGGTAATCCTTTTAATAATTCAGGGTGGTCAGACCACAGGTCAGACATAAAATTATACTAAGATGATGTGTATTATATTAACTTTTGTACGATTATCTGTACCAAAAAACGGTGTTATGTTGTATAATCAATTTTTCTTTGCTAGTTCAATATTGAAAACAATCTTTTTTTTACTTTTAAAATAATAGCAATTAATAAAATTAATTAACTATTTATTGTTATAAGATCTCAATGTTCAATGACGAAATACCTATGTAGGTTGTGAATTTTTTGTTTATCTTATTTAAAATAAATTAATTCTATAATAAGGAATGTCAAGATTGTTTACAATATTTGAGTACCTAGTAAAGAAAAACGACTTAAACTAACCATTAGTTCATAAAACTGGTCGAGTATCTGCTTAGCTTAGCCAAGAAAAATAATAAAAATCTCTACATTTCGTTTTAGTTATATTTTTTGTTATTTTTTATGATTTTAATTATTATATTATTTCGTTTCAGGTAAGTGTCATTACCGGACCCTGGATCTAGTTGGTGTAAAACTGTCAAATATTTATGTGTGTAAGTAGTAGATATAATTAAGTATGTTTCTCATATAAAAATGTTTTTGAATACAACTTTTTGCCTAAAGAATCAAAGGGACGTCTATTACAGGGGGCGTATTGCGATCTTGCTTGTTCTCTCTTGCTATCCGTTCAATGTCCAGGCAGTTCAATTCCCAGTCAGTGTTAACGAATATTATCATTTTTTTTAATAATATGATAATAATACTACAATGGTATGAATATTAGTATTTATGTTGTTATATTTTAATAATATTATCAATATAATGCGATATTGCAATACGAATTGCTCATTTGAGAGTAAAGCAGAGCTGCTTAACTGTCAAAGTTGCATCGCATACGCATCCAGTTCTCGTCAATAGAAATTAATTATAAATTAAGTGTCGTAGAATCTCCTACTTAATAATTTACGCAGCCACACTAAACAAAATTATGTTGTTAATAACTTAATATTCCACACACGTGTCATCTGCTAGTATAATTAAAATAATTTCACCTCCAATGGAGTGATGTGATGCATCATTTTGACAGTTGTAATACGGGTCCTAATAATTGCTAACACAACCCCTTTTTTAGCAATGTAGATATTATACTGGTAGCATTTAAGTGATTAGATTAGATGAGTGATATTTTTCGAGCAGAATACATCATACCACTGTGATTATATTTTTACCTATTAATTTTCTTTTTTTTCTTACTATCGTCTCGATAGAAAAGTGTCATAAATTGTGCCCATAATTAAGAGGATCGTGTAAAAAAAAATTATAAATATTTACGATAAAATGATGTAAAAATTTAAATATTAATAAATTGTGGGTATTTGTTCAGGCGTCCTCGTTTGGGCACGGCGGGGCTATATGGGCTACTTGATTTAGTTAAAAATTGACGAAATTCCGAAGAGATTTTTTAGTCAAAAAGTGAATGTTTAGGTTCTTTCTTATATTTTCTTAAACATACAATATTTAAAAAAGTAAAGACGTACGAGCATAGTTTTTCAAAATATCTCTAACATGCAAAAAAATTGACAAAATCAGACAACGTTTAAAGGGTGGAAAATGTGTTCTCTTTTTGTATGGAAGCTTGCGCGCACACGATCCTCTTAATTACTTTATTAATTACATTGTTCTTCTAAGCACTATTATTTAATCCTACTACTATTATAAAGGCGAAAGTTTGTAAGTATGGATGTATGGATGTATGGATGTATGGATGTATGGATGTATGGATGTATGGATGTTTGTTACTCTTTCACGTAAAAACTACTGAATGGATTTGAATGAAACTTTACCACAATATAGCTTATACATCAGAATAACATATAGGCTACAATTTTTGAGGTTTCTAATGTGAGGTCGTAAAAAAACACATTTTTTGCATTTTTATTGTATTTGAGTTTACGAGTCAGTGTATTGTATATGTGTTTGTGAGTCGAATAAATGTATTTTCTTTCTTTCTATAACACCTCCCTAGTGGCGTGAACAAATCAAATAGAACAGTCGCTTTTTAAGTAAAGCACAGTTTTGGTTTTGCAGCTGTTATTCACATTAATATTTTGGTTTAAAGAGAAAAAACATGCCTTGATAATAGGACCATGATTTAAATATAAACATATTATCTATCAGTCATCATATTAATAACTTTTCTCTTTCCCGATGCGTACTGTGCAGAACCTATATTATCTGTGGCAGAACTATGTTACTTATTATAACATGCGCCGGCGCAGCTCCCCGCGTGACTAGACGCTGCGCTCTGATAAATCTGCAGTGGTGTGGATTGTGCGTGCGATGCATTATAAATATATCCTATACTATACAAATAGTTTGAAGAAGATATCGATACAGGTAGATGTGTTATATCGACGTTACTTGTTTAGTTATAATTACTACATATGCATTTGTTTTCTGATATCTACGTACGAGTATATATCTGATATATTTTTTATGTTTTTATAAATATGGCAATGAATAAAATTCAATTTATATAACTAAAAAAGTGCAAATTGTAATAATGAGTGTGTATTTTATAAAATTTGATTGATGTATTTAATTTAATATAATGCAATTTAATTAATTGTATAACTTAAATATTCTAAGTTTGCATGCCGCCTGTGGCAAAGCATGAGGTCTAAACGCAAATAAACGATTCTATTCTATTCTTCACCAATATTCGACGTCGTCAATCTTTGTATCGATAAATATCGATAAGTTTATGATTTTTTACTGTATTAATGATTTTTAGTGTCAAAATAGTGTAAACTTTAGTTAGTAATTAATAAGCCAAAAAATAAAAAGAGATTATCAACGAAAATATTAAAATAAATATGTCTTTCTCTGTTTATTTAGGATGCTGTTGGTTTGTTCATGTAAAGACAAGTTAGCAGTAAGCTGACTCACTGTCACTTATTTACTCATACTCATACTACATGTATGTGGTCAAGATCTTTTCTTCTGTGGGTGGGGAAATCCAAAATCGTGAATAACATCGTCACACTAAAATATGACGCAAAATAATGTTATTTGAGACTGAAAACTGATATGAGCGGAAAATTATCAAATGCAAGATTGAGACCTGCGGTTAACAAAATAAAAGCCAAAGAAAAAATAATTAGTTCTTTTATGCATAGGTACCCTCGAGGTTTCTTGCGCCTAACAACCATAAGAGTCAAAATTCTTGAACGTCGCGTCGTCTTTTGTTTCCAGTGACGCGGACGCCCGTTGTTGTGTCGTGTGTGCAAGCGATTTTAATTGAAAAGTGGTGAGGCGCGAGAGACCGCGACCGTACCTAGAGTTAGATAGAATTTGAGATTAGTTCAAAGCCAGTGAAACAGAGAAAGGTTTCCGCCTACTATGTTGTAGCATACGAGTACCATGAACGTGGTAGGAACGTGTTAGGCAAAAAAAACTTTGTATTGAAAACTATGACACCTTTCCCACTAGACCGTTCCGTCACCGACCAACACCGTCGCGAGTCATGCACGGAGCGTATCAGCACCGGCAAAATACGCTCTCGCTCCATATAACAGCGAGACTGTAGATCCGTTCAGTGTTCATAGCAGAGCGTATCGTGTTGCTTTTCGTGTCTACGCTTCTAGGACGGTCTTGGTATACGGTGTACTGGGCCCAGGGCCCCTATTTTTAAATCACTCGCTTGGATATGGCGAGTGAATTTCGTTCGAAAACATAAAAATACAACGTAAATCACTCAAAATCTAGACGAGAGTACTCACAAAATTGAGCAATTTCAAATCCTTTATATGTAGATTACAACTGGTTTTCATTTCAAAATTCGATTTTAAACATTGAATATCACACGCCATCTTGACGCGAGTGATTCAAAAATACAGCTCCAGGGGCCCTATTTTTGAATCATTCGCTTCAAGATGGCGAGTGATTTTCGTTCGACGTAGTGTCAAAAGTTATAGAAAAAAAATCGTTTTCGAACGAAAATCACTCGCCTTATCCAAGCGTGTGTTATGTGTTATTCAAGTCATTCAAAAATAGGGGCCCAGACCTTTAGCAATATAATGTTCGTTTGGCGATTGAAAGACATTGAATACTCTCACATTAGTCGTCCAATCAATTAATATGAACTTTACCCATTAATATACTATCTAATGTGAGTTTTATGGTAATGTATATGTAGATATTGAGGGTATTTTTAACTATGAATGGTCCATGTATAATTTTATTGACGCCGCAGTTAAGATGCTTCAATAAAATGTTTACGAGTTATCGAATTGAAACATAAATGTGTTGAATATAAACTTAAGGCGAACTGAATGAATGTATCGGAGCTTTATAATTTAAAATAAATTTAATTATTAGATAAAACCAATGCCTATTTTTCTTCGTGACGTATAGGTTAGTTAAAAATAACTTTATCAGTACTTCTTACTTTTAGTTTTGAGGTTTTCTAATACTTTGTACTTTCTTCTAATATGAAAAATATGGGATAATTTTAGGAACGAAGTATGTATTCTTTGATTTTCTAATAATAGTTAGTTATAGATAGTTTCTGCTTCACACAATGGTTGACTGGTAGAGTTGAGATTGGTACTTTCTTTTGTCTGTGCATTAAAGAATAAAATTAATAAATATATGGTCCAGTAGGTAACTATAGTAAAGATAGATAGCTATCCTCGACCGGAGATAGCATTTCCTTGACGGATAGGATTTCTTACTGCCAGAAGTTTTATAGAGACAAAAAATCTTAAGGTAGATAACCATTTCTATCAAAACCACAGATTCTGTTACGGAAAATAATAAAGCTGGCTGGGTTCCTAGCACAAAAGATTAGCATTGCTATCCAAAGAGGCCACGCAGCCAGCATCATAGCCTCCATGCCACAGAAGCGGTTTCGTTTTGGAATAGGTAGGTTTAAAGATTTTTTTTATGATGCATGTCTGAGTTATATTTTTCTCTTGTGGAAACCTCAGATGGTCTTCGCAGAATACCAGTAGTCGTGACGTGCTTCTGCCGTCACTGACACATAATGAGCGAAGGCCAATATTCAGCGCCAATAATTGTTATCTTAAAAGTAAGAACAAAAGTTTAGTTTAGCTTTAAGTGGTAACTAAAAGCAAAATTTTGTAAAAATATTTTTGTATTTGATGTTGGTTGGTGCTGAATAAACGTTTTTTTCTTTCTTAGATATAATGGTTATAGGAAACGGCCGTTAGTAAGTAAGTAGAGTTATAGCTATGCGTCATTCACGTCATCATCAAATAGCAACCAAGTCTAAAGGGTAGGGTAGCTTGATTATGCTATCAGTATAATCAGGCGATTTCGATTATGCGGGTAGGTCACGACTCTACATTAGCTTTTTATCGCTCGAATTTAAAAACGTCAATAGATCATAAAAGCCTTTTTTATTATTTATGTTACTTGTTCGTGTAAGGTTAACCTTTTAGGTTATGTTAAATCTGGCAATAGTATTTTTCCCCATTATAACAAAAAAGATAGTACCAGGTTTAATTAAACCAAGACTAAGGTTACCCGACCAATTAGAAAAATCAACCTCCATTATTGAATGGCGTCATAAAATTACCACATTACATTATTTTTAAATTGGTCGGTTTTAATATCTTAGTACGGGTACGGCTCTAAAGCTGGTAGTAAGTTTTTCAACGAATCGTGGAGGTACTAGTGTTATTATCTGTGCTGGAGGTATCTGTCAACAACATTTCATCGAACAAACAAGGTCTGCAATTAATAATATCGAACGATTTGCTTTTAATCTGTCGAGGAAAGCAGTGAAAACTATATGAAAGCTCGGAAAAGTGTACTAGTCTTTGTGGGAACGCTCGCTTCGAAAACAAAATAATCGTATTTAGAGTTATTTTACGATTGATTTTGCCAAAGTCTTATTGTTAGGTAGTTCATTGAAGTATCGTATTGGTTTTGTAAATCGTCAATAAATAAATAGTCACTTGAACATACTAAATATAACTGTATAACAATAACTGAATAATGTCGAACACAATAATTTAAATTTATGTTATTCTATTTCATTTATTCATGCATGCATACTTACGTGACATGTGTAATTACTTATAAAGGTAAAAAAATAAGACTAACCTATTCAGTTAGTCTTATTTTTTTATGTTGCATGTCTTAGTTTTAATTTTTTTCTTGTTTGTTATTAATAAATAAACTAATTAATATTATAAAGTGTACTTATAAACCTAGTTACCCAGAAGGTATAGCAATCGGGTAGTAGTAAAGTAATACTATCGAGGTCGAGGTCACCGCTGCCTTACCACCTTATAGCAAAAACGTTTGCATCTCCCGTTGACTTTTGTTTGAGGTGACGCCAGTGAGTTGTTACTACTACATATAGAGAAGCTATGCCAAGCAAAAAAATTGTCACAAAAACGACGACAAAATTGTGACCTTTTCTTTGAAAATTTGAATTTCGAATCATGGTTTGTACTTGTAGTTGATGGCCGGGTCATCAATTTAGGGAGCTCAAAATTTGTTCGTGATATCAGTTCCATTCGCTATACTAGTAATAGTAGTTCGATGGGTGACGCCCACTTTTTTTGTTTCATGTGTGCAAGCGGTTTTCTTTTGAAAGTGGTGATCAACGATTGGTGTTATAAACGTAAATAAAGCATGTATGTTATAACTTTATCCAATTTGGTTCATTTCATCGTTCATGCATTACAAGTAATGTGTAGGTACTGATAATTAAATTCGTCGTCTGTTTTTTGAGTGCAATACTCCCAGCACATGGCTTCAATGACATTAATAATTGAGCCACGTTCGTAATTACTCTTCATTGCTCGCTGTAAATTGCCTGAATTGGGTGACTGGCCGTCTGTTCGTCTGTTCGTCACTATGTTATAAAATTAGGTACGACCAATTTAATTGATGGTAGAGAATATAAGCTAAAAAAAAGCTTATATGTTATAAATGGCATTTCTTTTTACACAATAGAAGAGGTCCCAATACCAGAAGGCTAAAGGCCTCTTTTTAATGACGATAGGCTACGGACCTCCTTGTGCATGAATGTGTAAACAGTGTAAATGGCCATAAAATAATACCATAAAATTAATGTTCCTAGGGATAATAATTCTATGAATAATACTGAGAAGAAAAAAAATAGAGATGTGATAAAACAAGTTTTTATCGATTGCAATTATCTGTATTGCAATAAATTATTACTATTTTTATATAATTATTACTAGTAATAATTACTACTTTATCGATTATTACTTATTAGTAATAATGCCCAATGTCTGGCAATTTTTAAAAATAAACGTTTTTTTTAAGTTTGTGTTTATGATTCGGTTAACTACTTAGTACTTATTTACTATGAAGAAATGCTACTATACAAATGAAGTAACGGAAACTAGAGGTAAATGTACTTATGTACAAGCTATATTTAGCACGTATCTACTTCATTAACCGAATGCACATGCGAAAAGCCCAGAACAGAGCCCATTGACCACTACCATCAATGCACCATACTTCTCATTTGCTAGACTATTTTAAACTTTATTTCAGTGCAGTACAGTTTACAATCGCCGTAAGGGGATTATTAAAAACTCTTTTATGAATGGACAGTTAGGCAGTTTGCGTTTTCGTTCATTGCTTGCACACCACATTAGAAAGATTTTAAAATAGTGATGCCTTTGTTGTTCAGTAAGAAAACCATACTAGCAAGGTTACGAAATATGAAACTATACAATAGAATTCACCTTTAAACTTGTTTGCAAAACAAGCTTTTTGTAAGTGACATAGAAAAACAATTTAGAGTAGGAATGTTTTCACTTAAAAAACTTAAGTTTTTAATAGTGTTAAAGAATGGATATTATATTAAAATATATTAATACAGACAGTTACTTGAAATTAATCAAGGTGCTGTATGTTTCAGACTTTTGTATCTTTGTTGACCTCAAATGCTTTATCGCGAATTTGCAACATTCGTATTATACTAAAATTCCGAATTATCCGTATGTAACTGTGTCACGATACTTTTATGGTCATGTTTTTTTACTTTATTGGTTCCGTATGAACCGAAGATTCTTATTGGACTAATTACGTAGCCCTGTGGTAGACTTGACTTTACATATTATGTGCAAGATACATCATCATCAAGTCATCAGAAATATTTGTATAAAAGCAAAAAGCTTTTATAAAAAGATAATATTATATACCTAATATGAACATTGAGCTATAATTACTACGTATAGAAAAGCTATGCCACGCAAAAAATGTGTCGCAAAAAAAACGACAAGATTGGGACGTTTTCCTTGAAATTAGAATTTCGAATTATGAATCTGTACTATGAGTTGATGACTGTGTCATTAATTCATGGAACACAAAATTTTTTCGTGGTGTCAGTTCCATACGCTACTAATAGTAGTTCAATGAATATGACTGATGACGTTTATCAGTCCATTTATGAAAAAAAAATTAAAATAGCCCTTTGACTTTTTTTCCATATGCGGCGATTCTTGTTTTGTGCCTGTAAGTCAACGACCTTCGGTGGTCACGTGACTTTGCGAATGCTTATCAGCAGAATTCTGACGCAAGTGGTTTTATTATCATTCCATGGCGCTATCCAAGTTATTTAAACAATGGTAGCGTTATTATATTAGCCATAGCTTTTACTAGATGACAGAAAATATTTATTGATAAAATGGTGTTCAAAATAAAATATTGACTATGAATGTTGTGAAACTCTGTCTCGAATGAAAGTAACTAAAATCGGCTCAGATAAGACAAATATTATTTAAGACGCCTCGGACGCTGTGGACGCGACCTAATTCGCTTATATGTACGTCCGATCTGCTCATTTATCTAATGCACTGTGCACTGCCATTGCTTTTAGTTCGGTTACGCCACGCTCTCCACAGAAATAACGTCGAATATCGGTCACAAACGCGCATCGCACAGACTCCGGAGGAACGCATCGAATTAATTGCCCGGCGCAGCACTACCGCGGCGGACGGGCCGCGGGCGGACGTTCCTTTTTTAAAATCGGGGGAAAAGCGCGCGAACAAACGTCAATCGGGCGCGGGAATTCAGAATTTACTTTTTCTTTTTCCGGCCAGTGCTTCCGTGTCAATAAAGTTTTAAAATAGTTTTTTAAAGTGTGCAAGGCAACAGATAGATGGGTACCGTTTATTAAGGAGTTCCGATAAGCAATCGCGGCCGAGTGCAAATGTCGCCGATATGGAACAGAGATCGGGCGCAGTCTCTAATGAGTTTTAGATCGGTGCGGCTTACGATGGTCGCATCAACCAACTGGGTCCCTTCGCGGAATCCATGAATCACGTACCGGTTATCGTGTTTTGAGCGAGTAGGGCATTATGTGTGAAGTGTCAAGTTGGATTCCGACCGCCGTGGCGGCTACACTGCGCGAGGAACGCTCCGCTCAGCCAGTGATCGCGTGGCTGGGCGCTATTAGAGACTATACTGAAGAATACGACCCATTGATCACTGTCAGATCTCCCTCGCCAGAATCCGAAGACTCTGACAAGACCAGTACATCCCCAGACAGCGCTTTCGACGAAATCCTCTCTCAGTTGGGCAAGGAAATCTTCAAGCTAGACGAATACCAAAAGCACTTATCTCCAGAAGAAAAAGAGGTGTCGTTAAGCATTTTGAACATATTCGACGAGTGCCTTGATAACATGAGTGACATTAAAGACAATGTTGAAGAAAAGGAAGTGTGTGAAAAAGAAAATAACAGTGTTATGACAAAGGAAACGTTAATAGTAGTTAACGGTATCGAAGAAGAGTGCAGTGATGGTGAATCGACTCTATCTGATGTTTCTTTCGTGACCAGTACACCTGTTGCAGTAAGAGTGGACGTGCCTAATAAAGTGCCCCCAGTGCCTCCTAGGAGAGGTCGTTTAAAGTCTCCTTCAACATCCTCATCGATCTACGACAACGTAGAGGTAAAAATCGAGCATGTATCCGATAGCGACTCAACAAGCACGTGCTGGAGTTACAAAGAGTGCAGCACCGACACGGAAGATAGCAAAGAGCCTTACGCGGCGATATGGTACCAATCGAGCGGTTTCCACAACTCCGACGAGATTATGCGGCGGGTGTTATCGCAGAATCACGCGACTTTTTCCTGCGTGTCGTTCGACACGGCCGGCGAATTGTCGCCGATCAGTTACCCCGTGTACGCGCTGCAAGAGGTGGGAGACACGGACAGGTGTGACACGGTGGCCCAGCCAGTCGCTATGACGCGAAGCAAGCCGCTCGACGACGGGTACGAACCGGTGCGCGACGCAATCACAGACGAAAACATCTACGAAGAAATCGAGTATGGATACAGTTATACAGATGAAGGATGTTCCTGTGGGGGAAGTATCGAAGTCGAGAGTGTCTCTATGAGTGCTAGTTCCGATGGTGTGGGGAGGGAAAGCCCTTTGTACGCCAATATGAGGGACCACGATGCATACGCCGTGACCTCCGACGTGATATATTGGAAGAATATGCTCCTGGACCCGTATTACAACGACGACGAGGAGGATGAGGTTAGTTTGTTTATTTATAACTATTTTTCCTCAACCAAACAATGTAGTACGATGACCAAAATAAAAATTTTACATAAATTTAAGTTTGAGTCACAAAATCGAAATCAAATCATTTATTTATTATGCTAAATTCCAATGCTACTGTTTTTTGAAAGAAATAAAAAAAAGTTGAAAAACTTTTCGCGCCAATTCATTTTCATTTGACAGTTCATATGCGTATGTTGGCACTATATGGCGGATTAATTTGTATGCTCCTCCTTGTTAGAGGATACGGTGATGTCACTCATTTCATTTTAGCATAAGGTTTCCTGTTGGCACTGTAGCTCTATTTAAGTATACCAACGCGCAATAACAATAATGCTATGCGTCAGTTATTGTTAATTAAAATTGAGCGTGGATGGATCAATTAATGAGTAACAGTTTAGCCGAATTAGTACTTTTTTAGAATATTTTTAGCAAAAATAATAATATTTTCTTGAACTTTATAAATTGTTTGCCTTTGTCCTCTATTGAAAAACCTCAGAAAAGTGTCAATAATGGAATATCCTACTTTATACGGCTTTGTTTATGTCGTGTGTAATGCAACCTCATTAAATAACGATTAGTAATTAGATTTGGAACAACAATTAACATATTTATTTGCATTTGCTTTTTTACTAGTACGTACTTATAAATATAAATGAAAAGTGGACAGTGAAGTTCCATCAGAAAATTTTAAATCTCTAATTTTATAATTCTTTGGAATTGACGGTGGATAGTAATAATAATTATTAGTTATATATGTTTATAAAAGGCTACTTTTATACTTTATGACGTCCATTTTGAGTACTAAATGGGTGTAGTAACTGTCACTTTCTAACAACCAATTAAGTGAACGCGTGATTAGTTCACTGCTCACCAAAGTATTAATTAAGTAATTGCAATAAATTACGGATTTGTAACGCTGCAGGCGATTGGCCATATTTTTTGCCGATTACAATTTCAGTGATTGCTATGAAGTAGAAATAATTATGAAAACAAACAAAAGCAATTTCTAACGAAAAACACAAACAACGCGTTATTATTATTGAAAAAATAACCTACGTTTTTGTGTGATCATCCGGTACTTATATACTAGTAGCAAGTTAAAGTGCCATATACCTCTTAAGATATGAAACTTTTTTACTTCTTTTTTTCTTTTATCAATTTAATATTCTGACGAAGAATATCAAATAAGATTATTGTGCTAATAGCCCTAGTTTTCCCTCAAATCCTATCCTTCATAGGTACCTATTTGTAATGTCATGTTATTGCATAGGAACAGGTAGTGTTAGGGATATACCTAAATTATTTATTCATTATTGGGTAAATGGTTAGAATAAATTAGGAAAACCTTATCGGGTATTCCCCATACCAAAATTTGGTATTTAGTTCCTGGTTTGATACTCTACCAAAAAGATGAGCGCGATTGTATTTATATTTTATTCAGTAAACAAATTAAATTTAGTAAAACTTCTTAAAATTAAATAATATTGATAAAAATTCGCGTTTCTTTTTTCGGCCAGTTCTTCGACAACTTAACTTTAGTGACAGTAATTATCTAACAGTTGGCAGGCCTGCCGTTTTTTTTTTTCGTTTACAATCTGCTAGAGCAAAGGAATTCGATGGAGGGCTTCACATTATGGCTGTCTGTAAAATATTTTTTAACATCATCTGTACTGTAAACTGTAACCCGATGCACAGCTATAGAGGTATTTGAATCTAAACACAGATCTTAAAATAGAGTTAACTACAATGTGTATTTTAGATAATACACCGACAATAAGGTTACTGTTATCGCTTCGTTTCGACTTAACAGTTAATGCAAATAAAACGTAAACTGCGCAATTCTACGTATTTGTCGAGTTTGTAAGTAATAAAATATTTATGTGCTTAATTCAGTGCCTAATTTTTAATATTTCATGGTAATTATGACTTTAAGTAAGTAAATTGCCTGACTTATTTACTACTTACCTGTAGAAAAATACTCTTAAATATTTAAGTGTTACCGTGGCTATAATTTTATACTATCCCAGCGGGTCCCCCGCGAATGCGCCCGTTTGAGTTGGCCATCTCCGATAATAAGCTATTCAACACAAAACTATAGTAGTTCCTGAGATTAGCGCGTTCAAACCAGTGTTCAAACGAACAAACTCCTCAGCTTTTTAATATTAGCATAGATAGCTATCATAAACTTATTTAGTATTCAAAGGATACGAATAAATCAAATCAAACATGCGTAGGTAGGTACAATACCTAATTAACGTGAAACTGCAATCAAAACAATGTTAATCCAAGTAAATCTAGGATAGTGTAGAAATGATTGCGTGCTTAACAAACAACGGTCCGCATGATTGCATGTTACCAATGTTGCTCGAGCTATTTTAGGTAATCTCTGCGTTAAAAAGTGGACATTCGTAATAAAGAGCTAATGGGCAAAAAGCAGCCGATGAAAAAAACAAATGGCGTCTAAGTGGCCAGTGTTATTTAATCTTTGCACGTAGAATTTCAACGATTTTTGCTGGCATTTATGGTGAAAGGCGTATTTGAAACTACATTTTACGAAATAAACACCATAGATCAGAAGGGGAATGATGGTACCTACTCATTATGTGGTAGAATTAGAAAAAAGCTTTTTCGTTTTTCTACTTCAGTTAATTATTTCAACATCAAATAAAATCAGATAACATTTCATCATCTTCGAGACAGTATAGAGCAAAGCCTACAGCTATTATTTCTTGATGTACGAGTATACCTCAGTATTTTTAATTCAAAAGATCAATCATTTTCCGTTCAAAACATAATGGGAATACGTCATCATTAGTTCATCACCACCGTAAATCATAACACTTAACCAATAGCAAAAAAACTAATATGACTACGATGCCTTCGCCATTAAAACAACACACAGCTGTTTTTATATGGCCACAGACCATCAATCCGCATTCATTTACAATGGAGATTGGATAGAAAACAACTGTTTATGGTTGAACGATTTAATTGTTGCTGGTGATCTAAAAAACGCACGCAATGTAAATAAAAAGAAAAAAAGTTGCCGCCGTATGCGAATGCGACGTCTATTCCGCCACTGAGTGATTTATGCTTACTCTGTTGTGATATTTGAAATAGGAACGCTTCTTTTTTTTTGACAGCCGGACCTGTATCATGAAGTCTTGAAACTGGGTTTCTTTGCTACTCTCTTAGTTAACTTTTTAAATATCTCGTACAAAGAAGGGAAACCGAAAATCTGACAAATAATAAGATTTTCAATATTTTCATTAGGTACCATTATCTGATGTTGGTTAGGGGATTAATATCAACCTAATCTATGATCAACTTGAGAACTACAATAGTTACAGATATTTCAATAAATTTTGCTTGCTGTTATCCACTCAACAGTCCATGGGGAGTATAGTCCCTCCTCTGTGTATAAAAATCTACCCCATATGATTTTATGACCGAGTGTGACTTTACGTCTATAATCAAATCATCTACGAGTATTAGAGCTATCCACGAAGGTGCGCACCGTTAATTTTTGATTGCAGAAAGCGCGGGGTGCGGGGTGTGTGGCAAATATTAAATAATAAACATTTAATAATGTCAATAAATCAAATATTGGCAAAAGCTTGCACAAATTAGGACGAAAGGTGGCGCGCGCCTTCGTTGATGGCACTATCTACCATCGGGGTGTTAAAATCGATCGAATCCTATATAGAATCGGGCAATAATAGTGATCTAGCTAAATAGGGCGGGCAATGCTGTTCGACACAGCGCATTGACATCACTTATCTTGCATCTAGGTCGTCAAGAGCCATCTGCTCTTAGGGCGAGATATATTGTAATGTAAGGAATATGCTGACTGACTAGAGGCATGCCTAAAACGTGAATCAACCAAACTTATCTAAATACCATTGAATAGCTAATTTCACATAAATAAATGCACCGCCGCCTGGAGATCTATGTATGCATTGTTTAGGAGTCGTTCTAGCGATTTGAAGTTTTAAAATCTGAATTATCGTAATTTATCAACGTATCCACAGCTCGGCACACCGCTCAGGCTAGAGGCTTCATTCCTTTGACGTTTTCATTCTCCTTTTCACTCCTTCAAGATATGACTTATAGGACAAAATAATATCCTTATGTCACCGGGTTTTCAAACTGAGTGTATGTGTCAGTGAGATTACTACGTGTGGAAAGCTATGCCAAGTAAAAAATGTGTCGCAAATACGATGACAACATTGTGACGTATTCCTTGAAATTTGAATTTCGAATATGAAACCGTTTTGAATGAGTTGATGACAAGTGGCGTCAATTTAAGTGGCACGAGATGTGTTTGTGGTGTCGATCCATACGCTAGTAATAGTAGTTCAATGGTATTTTAAACTATAACTTTCATAAAAGTCAGTGTTCAGGCGGGATAAAGAAACAGACTGAGATACTTTTTACATTTTTGATATTAGTGTAGATATTTAACAAAAGTAACAAGTGTAAACCACTTGAAAGCCAATTATCAGTAAGATCAGACATCATCATTACATCTCGTGTCTGACATTTGCACACCACGTGCAGATGTACTGATTGTCGATTTCGAGGAGGCGCCATTTTTGTTTTGTTTTCAACGATGTCTGTTTCCTTTCCGCGAAAGAAGTTTGTTTTGAGACAGTTTGTGAAATAAGTTTCCTTAAAATAAGATTGATTTAGGGCCGATCAATGGTCAGATAGATATAACAGACTGATAATTATTTATAAAATGAAAGATAAGAAAAATAACAGTCAGTTACGTATGATATCTGACAATTAGGTGACGTTTTCAAATTAGACATAGGTATTGTATTTTGTAAGACGAATATTTCTTGTCTGATTATTGAAAAATCAGCCATAACACGAATAGATTTTTTATATGTTTGTTTTTTGTTCTCCTAGTACTTTGGTACATCGTAAATGACTGAAAATAATGACTATTATTTATGAATATATAATTCAGAGAAGTAATATTTTTCAAACCCAAACATTTTTTTTGTTCCAAGATTGTTTGACCTACCTAATAAAGTACTTATCATCAAACAATCTTCTGAGGCATCTTTCTCAATGTAGAGATTCTGATATCTCTACGCAATATTGAATCATTGATAAAGCGATTTCCTAATAGGTCCTTAGGGCCATACATATTAGTCGTCATTGCAACCCATTATGGCATCCATACATTTGCATGGCCTTACACAGCCGTCCCAGGCGACATATTAGCACAAACTGGCAGTCACGTATACAGACAGACAGACGGACAGTCGCCTTGTCTGTATGTAGTAAGGGTTATTGCACACTTGAAGATATGTGAGACAAAGAACATGTGGAAACAAGCCAATCCAGAGTTAGCAAATAAACTGAAGGTTTAAATATTTCTACTTTGTTCTATGTTTGCTGATAGGTATTTATAGGTATGTCGTCATTGATTACGTCCAAATGATGATTACAAGACACTTATTTTTGTTATATTCTATTAATTTTACCCTCTGAAATGGTCTAGCTACATAGAATTGTGGCCTCTTTTCGAATCACTCGCCTCAATATGGCGTGTGATTTCAGTTTAAATTTGTTTAATTTTTGACTAATAACCGGATAAATCCACACAAGAACGATTTCAAAAAATTAAGATTTTGTAAGTACATACTTGTGTCTATTTTATATTTTTATATATTATATATATTTCCCGTAATTTTCGTTGATTTGCAAACGATTTTCGAACGAAAATCTCTCGTTTATTGACTTCTTTCTTCTTATCACAAACCAATTTTACTTAATAATAACAATAATAATCTTCTCTTCTGATTCAAAAATAGATCTCCTGTTCGTGTGAACGCAGGTTTCAATGCAAAAAAATCTACAGTGCGTGAGGGCCAGTGGCAAAAAAATCTAAGTGTGTACAAACCTCTAACAGTACTCTTAGGTACCCTTTATGGAATAAGACGCAGTTAGTGCCTAGGTAGTCCGTGACAAGCCTGCATAACAAAGTATTGTCAGCACTTACCACTTTGGCCATTACTTCTATTGACATAAGAGCTAAATTCGCTGCAACATTTACTGAAGACGGTGTATGAGTGACTAAAATGAAAACTAAACATTTCATTATCTTTAATAATGACATGCTAATATTTTGCATGTCCGACTTTGTGTTGAGTTATGACCTTTATGCTTTTTGAATGTTATTTATAATTTTAGGACGTGATATATGTATATTTCGAAACAGAGCTTCATATTACTTTTGGACACATATCCACTAAAATAGTGATTGATGACAAAATCAAGCAAGAAAAAAAAACACATTGAACCTACCATTCTGGCAAGAAAAAGAATGGCTTAAAAACTTAAAAATGGCAAAAATATAGAGTTAAAGTAGAAGTTTTGGACGATTTATTTAGGGACACAGAAAATATAGGTACTAAAGTAAGTAATAGTAATTGGTAACCAGCTATTTTTAAACCTCTTTATGAACTTTCTTCATGCAACATAAAATTTCAGTAGCTCTAAACGTTGCGTAACTATTTGCCTTTTAGGAGCTCATAAATCAGGAGCTTACCATCTATTATGGACTTCTTCCTTAAGAATGTCGGTCAAGTGTTTTATTGGTCATTTAAAAAGGTAACTATGGCTGTGTGGTCAGTATCTAAGGAAAGCATTTGATATCGGACACAGCTTGATTGCCTTTTCGCTGGAGTTTCGCAAGGCAGTATTTTGGGTTCTGTATTGTTGGTAGTTAAAAAATAATGTTTCGCCGTGTGGCCAGTATCTAAAAGCAGCATTTAATTTAGGATATTAGCTATATTTGGTTGAGTTGGTGATAGTTGCACAAGGTAGTACCTTGGGTCCTAAATTATTATTTGTTAAAAATACGTCAGTGTGGTCAGTAATTATTAGAAGGAGCATTTGGTATCGGACACTTTAGTTTTTGAAGGAGCTGCGCAAGGCTGCATTTTGAACCCTATATAATTCTTTGAAAGGGACTGACCCCAAGATCCGTGTCTATGGAAAGCTTTTAGACAATAAGTAGCGTAGTGCATCATTTAAAGTGCCCACAATTCCACAAAGCTAATGGAAAATGTGTTTTTAGCAAAACATTTAAATATTCATGCGCATAAGAGTAAAAGTCAAACAATAACCAGCATTAGAAACGTAATATAAATTCAATCTGGCAAAAACAATGGCTGTTAGGTCAACAGACACACAGACTCCGACACCTGATACATATACTGAACAATAGATGGAGAATATCATGGAAAATATGGAAAAAAACACACGTTATGTCAGTTCATCTCAGTTTCTTTTATTGTTTTCATTATGCATATTCTTGCTTTGTTTGGTTATGTTGCCGGTATTAAGGTATTTAGTTAGTAGTAAGACAGTTGAAGTATGTCTCTACTGTTTTTATTTCTTTTGGCTTTACTTACACCTTTCTTTTAACTATGAACCCTTAAGAAAGCCTGTTTTAAAATTGTCCAGCAGGTTTTTTGATGGCACTCTTTGTAGTATGCTTTTAAATAAACAATTACTTATAATTTGCTATTATTACGTGATAACTATCCATAGAGCGCTTCCGAATAATAAGGTTTTCTTTGTCATGTTGCCACACGTCATCGATTTTTTTGATAATATTATCCCCTGAGTATTACTATACACAATTTTTTTAATTAAAATTTCCATGCTTACTTCTGGACCTGGCAAATAATGTTTGCTTACCGCTCAATATCATTCACTTACAACTTTCCTAGTACCAAAGATTAATATGAATCATTGTTTACACACATAACAATAAACGAATGTCATCAGAAAGCATTAGTAACAGATGCACCGACATGACTAGCCCAGTTTATTTTATCTAGCTTTTAGCCCATGGTTTCTCAAATATCTTTGAAAGAAATCATATGATAACACAAAATATTTACATTTCTATCACATTCTTATAGTCAGAAGCTCCTTTAATATCAAACAAAATATAGAGAACATTCTGTGATAGCGAGGAGATTTCTGTGTAGTATACATATGAATTAAAAAAGTTATAATATACATTGAACTTTGAAAAGGCAACTGTATCAGGATTAAGAGTGATTTTCGTACTTTTTTTTAGCTAAAACACTAAGGATTATGTATCTGAAAACCTAGAATACCGTTCTAAACGTCTAGAAGACAAGCTGTGACGTTTTTTTTACTAATAACAACACAAAAGTTTGAGAACCTACGACGCAAATCAAAACAATAATACGTCATGCGTTCCGTACCGCACGTAGATACACGCCGGGCGGTAAAAACGGTGGCTTCCTGCCTCCAAGACAAATAAATTGAAACTCTACTATTTATACTCGAACTCGAAACTCGTATATCGTGCGCGTGAGTACCTAGTGAGATATTTAAATGAAGAATGGTTATAGATGAAGCCGTATCCTTGCGTGCTGTTTAGTCCGATATTATAAAGATTTTAGATATAACATGGCTTCTAATTTTAACTTAGTAGCGGTAGTTCATAGCAGAACATAATTCTAAATCATTCTAAAAAATCTAACGAAAATCGGTTCATCAGTTTGGTTGCTACAATACCACAGACAGATACACACACAGATACAAAGATAGACACGTTAAACTTATAAGACCTTTCGTTTTGCGTTAAAAAAGTAATTTATGAATCTAAGTAATCTGAACTTTGTTTTAAGAAACGTATGAAACTAAAGTAATGAGGATATGCTATAACATGAATATTAACAATTCTGAATATTGGTTTAATGTAGTTAGTAGGAACTTCTAGATTCAGACTCATAAAGGCCCATTACATTCGACAGGCTTCGATATATCCTAGGAATTTTCATTTCTTTTCTAAATTTTATTATTTCTTTAGCTCCACTAGTAGTGGCTATGGTCAGTTATGTGGGCTATTGGCTATTGCTCTTGTAGTTAAAACTGTAAACAGCCATGAATCATATAGTAAATGTAGTAATACACTCTAACTATTCGTTAATTGTAACGGGAACAATAGTAACGCTAAATCACTATTGATGTTACATTGTTTCTTGTAAAGTTCATAAAATATTTACGAGTTAAATGTTACACAGGACAATAATGAATGAGTTATATAAAAGAGAAAGCTTGTTATCAGCTGATATATTATATAAGTTACTACTATAAAACTGAACAAAGGAAACTAAACTAAATAAAGGAAAAGTTGGATGTCTAGTCGTACCAAGAGGTCAAGTAGATGGCTCGGAATAGAGATAAATGGAGAAAACTCCACCGACAAGAGAATAGCTCTTAAATTAAAAAGAAGAAGACTATAAAACTGTCTAAAAATGCATTTTTCTTGTATTTAGGAGGGATTAATTCATTTGGAGTCGGTTCATGATGTGTGTAGACTGTTGGGTATGCTTGACATCATGCACCGACTCCAAATAAATTATTTTCTTCTAAATACTATAGTGAGACATTTAAGTAAGTCTTATAAAGGCGGTAAATTATTTTGTTCATGATTTTTAGATATTACCCATAACGCAAAAACTACTGGACCGATTTTGATAAAGCTTACACTATACCCTAAGTTGGAATATGCCTACCTGATTGAATTAAAAAAACTTAATCTCGCTATGCTACTAGACAAAGCTCTAGCTAGTACGAAGGATACGTTCTGATGTAAATAACAACTATTAATACAAATAGAACTAGAATGAAAGATGATTTTTATGTTCCCACTATTTATCGGCTGGCATTAAAACAAGCAGATATCGTTAGGATATCCGGCGATGAGAGAATATTATAACTATTTTTAAATCCGTAGAGTTTTCTCTAAGGATGCGTTAAGATTATTGTCTTTGACTTGTGATAGATCTAAACGGTTCATTGACTTGATCTGTTACCCGACTGCCACTAAGCAAAATGTTATTGTGTTAGGTCAAAGAAACTGCAAATTGCAAAGGAGCTTAATTCTGTTCATTCTATTTTTTCAATCATTCGTTTGCAGTATCATTAATACTTTTTTGTCAAAACCTGTCAGGTATTTCTCAATTTATTCATATCTCATCATCATCATTATCAGCATTGACGACCTCTGTGGTGTAGTGGCTAACCACACTGGGTTTTAGCTTCGCTGATTCTAGGTTCGATTCCCGCTCGGGTAAATGTAGACATCATAATTTTATATTATCTCGGGACTGGCTGGGTGTTGTGGTATCACCGATGTTTCTGATTTCCATAACACAAGTGCAGGATATTTGGAATCAAAGCAATGTATGTGATGTGTGTCCAATATTATTATTAAAGGACGTCCACTGCTAAACATACACCACAGTTTTCTACAGCGAACGGTTATAAGCGGTCTGCATCCAGTGTGATCCTGCGGTCTATACGAGGCCGTCTGTCCATCTTGTCGGTGGACATCCACTTAATTAAAAGGATGTCTTAGTTACCAAAAATATTTTAGTGTCAAGATTTTTTACTCGTGCCTAAACTTTATGGTGTGTTAAACGAAAGCTCCTGGAAGTATATCGACTGCAACTTTGAAAGGCAAATGTATCGTGTTTCCGTTCCATTGACAATGTTTTGACGGGAATGTTTGTTCGATCTGTCTCTGTTTAAGTGCTCTTGAATTGATTGCTTTTGAATCGATATCAGAATATTCAGGATTCTTAGCAAAACTTACAGTAATTTTGATATTACTTACTAAACTGCTTAAAATTATTGCTCTTTAAAATAAATTTTAGTGATACGTAATTCGTTTTTTTTTGCCGCTCGCTTTACAATCAACTGTTTTGTAATATTTTTCAAGTTTTCCTTATCTTATTGATGTAATAATCTTCTTTTGCGACATAATTAATATTTTTTTAACCACAGATACAAACAATTTACTAAAACGAATGATATTGGTCACTAATTTGGGATAAAATGAGCAATAAAAGTTTTCAATGATTAACAACTCTGGGATAACCTTTGACCGAAACGTTAGGGGAAGTAATAAAATAAAAATAAATCTCAGTTTTGGTAACGATGTTAATAGTTCTAGTCCATAGTTCTTGAGGATATTTTAGTTGACTTGACTTGACTATTTAAAGAATAGGTGCTAAAAGTGACCCTTGCAAACTCCAATTCCAAATTGTAAGTCTTGATTTTTGCTTGCCTTCTTATACGTCTTGATTTTTACTTTTTATGCTGTATAATATTTACTTCTTGAAATAAATAAATTGTTGTCAAGTAGCCCAGTCCAGTTTTGTGATGTGCTATATATATGACTGTATGGTGCCCGTTTCTATTCTCTTTACATCGAAAATATCTTTGGAATCTTTTACAATTCCCTTTATTTGCCTTCCATTCAAAACTGCGTTTAATTCAAAACTGCCGTTTAATTTACACTTGACGTTCCTCACAATTAGTAATGTCATTGTGAGCCTCGTACACCAATCCAAACTCGTTGTTGCTAATTGCATCTTATTGACATTGTTTCCGGATGCATGCCGTCTCTTTCATTCATCATCTTTTCACACACGCTAGAGGAAGACAGAAACAATGAATGGAGTAGCCCATTCACGCTGACTTTGAGGTCAACAGTTGATTCAACTTGAAATGATAAATTAAAGACTGTCTTGTCTTTTGCTTCGGGGAGAATTCGCTTCGACAGTTTAAAATCAAGAGGTTGATTTATTTCTTTATCTCGTTTTGTAATGACATCGTTTATTTGTACATTGATGAGTAGTATCACATATTTCATATCGGTATTATCTTTTGTAGCTATTGAAGTTTACTCTTTGCTATCTTCAGTTAGGTAGGTACTTGTTTATTTGTTTTCTTTTAGTCCTCTTCGAATAGCAGTTTCTGTAGCCGATATCGTTATGTTATGTCACAGTTAATGTTGTTTATAATAAAGCAGTAATTATTATGAACGCAGGAACTTTTAATGCTGTTCTTGATTGTGTATTGATGCAATATTTTACCGCTCCAATCGTAAACTATACTTATCTTGTAAATTAAAAGGTCACTCATCGAATCTATGTACATGATGTTATATGTTTATAATTGCATCAATACTTAGAACATGTAGATGGAAAGAATTTGTAGCAAG
This sequence comes from Pyrausta aurata, assembly GCA_963584085.1. Taxonomy (NCBI): domain Eukaryota; kingdom Metazoa; phylum Arthropoda; class Insecta; order Lepidoptera; family Crambidae; genus Pyrausta; species Pyrausta aurata. The sequence continues at coordinate 1,660,469 of OY757273.1, read as the reverse complement.
TCGTAGCTAATATCGCCGTCGTTTTAAAAATCTACAATAAATGGTGATTATTGAAAATGCTGATTGATTAAAACTTGTCACAACATTTCGCTGGAATTGCTTTAATGCAATTCACATTCGTAAAAAGTTCACCCATCGATTTTTCTTTTCCGAAGAATAATTGTTTTGCCTTTGACCATCTTGCGTGGTAGATGTTTTCATGTAGATATATCACTATTTTTTCAGTAGACTGGTGAAACTCGTAATCGAATCACCACACGGAAATAGTTCCATTGACACGAGAATTGGTCCCAGACCTCTAAAGTAAAAATGACTACGAAAGTAAAACAGAAGTTTCAATAACCATGATCTGGTATTGAGTATCTTGGTATCTGACTCATAGATTTTGTCTACATACAACCGGAACAAAAATCAAGTTTTAGGATCCAACTAACACCACACTGTGTCAAGGTGTGCCAGTAGACCATTCATGGTGACGTCAAACCATCGCCCATTGATAAGTTTTTTGGGCGTGACGAATTTACTATCTTGGTTGACCAATGTTGTGTGTTTTATGAACGTGTTTGTCAAATAACGGCAAGTTTACGTATGTGGTTCGTTCAACTGCTTTTGAGTCCTGATGTAAACTTTGACACTCTTATGACTTAGGTATAATTTGCTTCTCATATTAGCTTTTGCATCTAGTTAACTATCCTAATCAAACGCCAATTAATGTGATACTCGTACTTTTTATGAAGTTCGACGGTTTTTTGATTGGCTCAAAGGAGAGCCGGTCAATTCGGATACGGACCAAAAACGTATCGTAAAGATACTATCGTCAACACGCTTGCATTTTTTACTTTTGTTTAACGTGACTCCCTTTTTGTGATTTCTTTTGAAAGAGTTAGGCCGCAGAAACCTCGAGCGTACTTTATTATTTTACGTCGAATAGAGCCTTATACCTAGTTAAAATGTTACCTATTTGTGCGTAAGATGGTATTTTCTGAATCAAAACAATATGAAGTCCATGGACCGAACTTATCAAACTCTTTCAACGCAAACCAATGAGTCTTCCATTCATGATGACTACATCAATGAATCAACATAACGTCGTAGGCGCTTATGACGTCAAGTGATATTTAATTAAATAAAAATAAAATAAAATAGGCCAGGATGTGGTCAGCTTGCAGAATATCATTGTGCTGTAGTAACTTACTTAATGGTGGTTGTTATTATGACGTCAAGTTACGTAAAGTTTTTGTTAGCTTGCAGCAGGATAGTAAAAGTTATATGTTGTTTTACTATGTATAGGGAAACTATGCCAAGCAAAAAATGTGTCGCAAATGATTTGACGACAACAAGCTTATGACGTATTCCTTGAAATTTTAATTTCGGTTAAGAAACCATTTGTATGAGTTGATGACAATTGGCGTCAATTCACAGCGCAGGAGATTTGTTCGTGGTGTCAGTTCAATACGCTAGTAATGGTAGTTCAAAGATGTCAACCATTGAACTACTATAACTAGCGTATGGGACTGTCTTATCAGAGTATAATCTATAATATAAAAATGATTCGCAAAATGCGTTGGTAAGTGCTTAACTCAACAACGCCTAGACCAATTTAGCCAATTCCTTTTTTTTAATGTTTGTTGTAGTTCAAGGATGGTTCATACTTCGAATTTTTCAATTCGAATAATTTCCGGAAACACCCTAAAAACAGCCCTTTTCTTTCCCATACAAACGTTTCCTAACTTAAACGTAGAGTCAAGAAAGATAATAATCATCCATAAAACGGGGCCGGGGCGGGACGGGGCTGGGGGCGAAACGAAGTTCGCTGGGACCGCTAGTTTTAAATAAAGTAGGTACCGACTAGAGATGCGCCGAATATTCGGTTTGTATTCGGTATTCGGCGTATTCGGCATTTTTTCCACTATTTGTATTCGGCCGAATTATTCGGTTTAAGTGCCGAATATATTCGGTTTGAGCATTTCTATTTTCCTGGATACATTACATGGAATAGAACTGAAAGACAAGCTTCTTATGTAAGATTTATGTTTTTTATAAGTTAAATAAAACTTGCTTTACATGCCGGCTATCGGCCATGAGACATGTTGATACTTTCACTAAACAAACACCTGTTACGTACGGACGACAGCACGACAAGCTAAACACTGCGGTATCTTATGCTGTTGGAATAAGGGCTATTTTTCAACGAAAATTTATAGTCTGATGTGCTGTCGACTGTACATGACTACACATGTTTTGAGTAAATAAATGCATCTTATCTTATCTTAACTTGTGAAAAACGTGTTAACGTGTTAATGTGAACGCTAATAAATGAATGCAATTAACACGTTACGGGACACTATTACAGACACAATAGATGTTTTATTGTTTTCACGCCTGTAGGCGTTCATTGTCCCGGAACGTGTTAAACTTGAAAGCAACATGCATTTTAAAATCTTAAGTCCACATATTTATGTCTCGACCTAAAGTGTAGTTAACATTAATTTTGAATTAAATTCAACATTTATTTAATTAAACCCTAGCTCAATATTCATTTTACTATTTACTTTTAAACTTATTTTTTTAAAACTTATTTACTCCTTACTCGTGCAATGTTTTAAAGCAAAGTAACGCCGCAACTAGCCAGCGGCGGCAGGTGGCGTGCATGTTTGAACCTGTTTACGCGGGAATGCAGAGTAATGGTAAACCGAATAATTCGGCCGAATATCCGGTTCGGTAAAGATTGAACCGAATAGTATTCGGTATTCGGTTATTCGGTGAAACCACTATTCGGCGCATCTCTAGTACCGACATAATATCTTTATTAAAATTTGTGGTCATATCATTCTTTAGATGAAACATCGTACGAGTGAATTACATTCATAATTATTTATTTCTCAAGCTAAAGTTATATGTAACGGAATAGCAGTAATTAGCAAGCCAGTGTCAAATTCCATATATCCTGCACGGACAGGATGCGCCCGCGAACAGAAGCTGCTGTGTGAAGAAACGCATCCAGGGGGTATTTCTGAATCATTCGGGTCAATATAATGATACCGTAACTAAATCTATATATATAAAAATGAATCCCTATTACCCTTGGTCACGGCATCACGCCTGAATGGCTGGACCGATTTCGCTAATTATTTTTTTGTTCTGTTCGCTATTATCAGGAGAAGGTTCTTATATAAGAAAATATAAGAGGCTGGGATGGGACGGGGCCGGGGGCAAAACTAAGTTGGCTAGGTCCGCTAGTCGTTTAATAAATCTGCTGCTTAGATCGATGTTAAGCTTATCATGTGGAGTCGCAGCCTACCTCTGTATCTTATTCACTGTTTTGAATTTTCAAGCAATTGTTGTAACTCTGTTTTTGTACACCAAATTTAAGAATAATAATAAATAAATATCAAAAGAAAATCAGTTGATACAAAGCAGTTATTGAAATAAAGATAACTCAACTTTGTACTCGCGCCATAATTAGCAATTCAAACGAAAATCACTCGGAATATTGAACGAGTGATTCACAAATATAGAGCTCCTGGATCATAACCTAGATATGTGCGTCCACAGATTAGTAAGAGTATGTCTAAAGTTGTGTGCGTCTCGAATCAGTGTTTCCAAACGATTATAACCTTAAAATCATCAAAGTCAGGTAAACAGACTTCTTCTGGGTGAGCTCTCTCTCTCTCTATCGTTGACTTTGTCTTTGCCACGATTGGTTTTATTTTAGTCGAGCTAGAGCAGAACTATATCAAATAAAAAAAACAAAAAATCTGAGGTATGAAAGGGAGATTTCTCAACTTACTATCGTTTCTATAGTGATTTATTTACGGTTTAAAAATGGAGTCTTTAGTTATTTCGGTAATTTTATGGAGTTCAAAACTATATCAAATAAAACTACACTAAGGATAAGGTATAAGGACGATTTCACAACTTACTCAGGTTTCTAGAGTGATTTATTTACGGTTTAGAAATTAAGTCTTAAGTCATTTCGGTAATTTTATAGGTTTCAATAGGAATTTAATTTTTTTACGGTTCTTAAAGTTTTTTAAATAGTCTTTAGTTTCAATTGATTCTAGTTAAACCAAAATATTTTGTAAGCGGACACAGCAAGAACCAGGCACCCATAACGACGTTCCTTGCATCATATTTTAATATAAAAGATAAATTTAATAACTTCAGACCTGTCTAGGTAATAATCATGTACACTGTGCATGCTAGTTTGATTTTTTTGACGCTAAATTCTGGTCCTGTTGGCTGAGAGCAAACTGAACCAAAAGTATCTATTATTCAGTTATTCGTTTCCCTACTTACCCATTCTGTAGCAGTGCGACCAGCTCACCTTGGCAAGGCAACTCTCTAGACTAGAAACTGTCGTGAGTCAGGCTGCTAAATTTTAATTGATTGGCTTTATTTACGGCTACATTCACAGAGTAACAAGTTGACAAGTTGATGCCACATACACATATGAAATATGACCAGAACGCAACCTAATATAACAAAGCTTTCTTGAACATAAAAGTTTACACAAATCACGCTAGGAACTGAATTCATTTATTCTTGCTCATATCAAACATAAAAATCTCAATGAAAAGGCGCCTCTCACACGATCAAACAATCATAAGCTTTTTAATGGACACTGACATTTGACCGCTAAAGCCTTTCCGGTGTTGCAAGCCTCCGTTTTGACGTAAGACTGTCCAAAACAACTTGCATGTCGACAATATCTCACTGGCTAGTAATGACCATGATGAGACGCTGATTTATAGGCGGTAGCGGAAGAGTTAGCGAGTTTTGAAGTATAGATAAGGTAAATTAACTAGTACAATACTCGTATTTATGTATTCAACGTATTCCTGTCGAGTATTCTTCGGGTATAGATGGACACTGTTATGCAAAAGGGTGTCAAGTGACCTAAAATCAGGTATGGAGTTATTGGTACCACTGGATTCGCAAAAATGTCCTCTAACTGGTCGCCCAAAGGTCGAACTTCGGAAAAATTTATATTAAAAGTTATCTCACAAAATAACGTATTGCGAAACAACCCATTGAGTATACTGATATATGCAAAAAGGTTTCATGTGTTCTTAATACCGTTTAGCGATTTATTATTGCTGAATTTATTTTAACAAAAAGGTTTCAAGTCCATGTTTATTAATGGAAATACTAAAATTATTGTGTTTCTTGAATTGTTGATCTGTCAGGTTTAAACAGCTGTCGTTTTTTCTTGCACAGATCTATAAATAATGACTAAATAGACCTTAGTTTAAGATTTTTGACCAATGAATAGGACGACAAGTCATCCTAGTCATAATTCCTTTAAAAAGATTATTCAACCTACTAACTCCTAAAAATCTATCCAGTTTGACTTACTTTAAACAAAATCATCTATGTATTCCAAAATCCTTATAATAGAAGAGAATTTCTTTTTGAATTAACTTTTTAAAAAATACAGATTCTTCTAATGATTTTACGAAGGCATCGTATTATTTTTGAATAAAATAATAGTGACCTATGGATGTAAGAATCTTAAGATTAATATCTGTATTTTTAATATTAAAATCTGGCAAAAAAAGCAATTTACTGCGGTTTTGGAAGTACATAGTACATACAAATTAAAAACGGAGTACATTTTTTAATATAGGTCTTGATTGATCAAGCTATCACCTGAAGTTGTATTTTATACTGATTTCGCCATGGGCAGACTGTTCATTGATAATCAAGTATTACAAAATGCATAGAAATACGCAGATTAAATTACAAATAGCAAAAATCCAGAAAAAGTGTGTGGATTTACTAGAACGTTAGAATTATTGAAAGTAACGCTTTTTATAAACTTCTACAAAATAAAACAAATGAAATTTTAATGAAGAAATCATAAAAATATAGAGAACTGTGTCGTTGAAACTGTTTGACTATAAAACTAATACTAATAGGATTCTTAAAAGAGTTTTGCAAAAGGGATTTAAAGTACTTTAAAACCTTTTAGCAAATTATTTGCAACGATATCCTATTAAAGCAAAAAGGTTTTAAGTGTTTTAATTGCATTTATCTACTTGTATAATTATAATTCACACAAATGAACATCAAATACATAAAATATACATCTCATTCTGTAGTTATGCCAATTTTCAGGCATGTAAACCGTGTAAATACGAAGTTACAGCAATTTTTAAAAGTTACGACCTTGAAAATCTTTAAACGCGTTTATCTCGAAATGACCAATATGTCACTTGACACCCTTTTGCATAACACTGTCCAGATTACAAGTGCAAGAAGAAATAAGATTCAAATGGGCGATGATATTTGAAAGAAAGAAAGAAAATGTATTACTCGACCCAAATGAAATAGCATCTGTAAATTAAACAACAATACTACGTAGTACTACGTACGAACAATAACTTATACTATTTACTAATATAAATAAGTAAAGTACCTTTTTAAGACGCACCGGACAATACTATGACATGGCGATTATACAAAGTTTTTATACTGTTTCCAAAACTACTTTGTCGATTGTCTTTGATGCAAATAGCGTTCTCGCCCGCTGTCGCTTGTGTTCAGCCATACTCTTATTTAGCGGAAATGCACAATCATCACGCGATGATTGGGATTCAGCGATGATGGTCATCACGCCCAATCGTTATTCTGGCCCGTCTGACGTAACATGACATTTTGCTGATCATCAGCGCTGATAAGTGTGAATGAACATTAAAAAAAACTTTTACAATTATTTTGAGCCGTTAGGTAATCTTTCTTGCGACGGCTATTTCTGTGACATTGTCATCCTAATAATCCCAATTTGTGACAACAGAAACTATTTGTCACATCATCTGAAATCGTTATTTACTTACATCTAACCAATTAATTTATTCCTTTTCAAGAACTAGTTTTTTTCCACTGACTTAGAAAATATCTCAAATTGACTTCGGTAATCACTCCAAAGCGCTGCCACCACTACGCTCATAACATAATATTATGGTGTTTTATATTCTTTATTTAATCTCCTTTTAACTGCCTCGATGGCACAGCGGTTAGAGGTCCCGGATTCAATCCCTGGGTTGGACAAATATATGTACCTGGGTTTTTCTGTTCAGAAATTCTCAGGGTAGCTCGAAGTTTGGAAGTTGGCGGTGTTTCACCTGCGTTCCTCGGAAAGCACGTTAAGCCGTTGGTCCTGATCACTCTCCGGTCTTGTCAGATTGCTGTCTTATCGAGCTATCAGAGTGCACCTGTGTTTGCGCACACACTTGCACTGTATATCCCGCGCAGTCGTTTAGTCGTTGTGACTGGCGACCGTATTCGAAATCGGCTAGGAGGACTATTTTTATTATTACTCCTTCAGCTCCTCATATAACTTTTCTTTGTTACAGTGGATCACTCCGGAAGAATGTGCGGTGTACTCGCGTGCGTGCGAACAGCGACCGCCGCTCGTCATACCCCGCATCACGCAGTACCGGACCCAGAAAAGGGATGTGAACCTTAAACCGCAGCTCGGACACTCTTATCTAGAGGTAAATATAACCTGATTATTACGAAGCATGGACTCTATATCACAGAATGGTGAAACTAGCTTTATAAACTTGGCGGCGCGCAGCAGCAGAGGCAAAGAAAATCGGCCAATTTCCAGTGAGTCAATCTCGCCGCCATGTTGGCTCGTTAATTCGCGATTATTCAACTTGCCGACTAATTATGCGCGGACGCAATAGTTGATAGGGCTGTTACTGGACAAGGTTCGAATTCCGGGAGAGGCTAGTATTTTATTACTTTTCAGTCATCATCATGATCTCGGACGTCCACAGCTGAACATAGACCTCCCGCAAAGTTATTTTGGATTTAAAACTTATTTATTATTACCCACTAACTTTTTAAAAATCAGATAATTGACAATCTTTATGAGTATTAACAAGCCTTAGAGCTTTAAAAATGGTTGGTCTGATTAATGACACATCCGAATCTGAATATTATATTAAGACACATGTACTTAACATAGTGTATTTTATCTGCTTTAAATGGTCATTGACTACTAGGCTATTCCAACGATCTACTGGTCAATTCTCTTTCTCAATCTCTCTTTCCATTCTCAAGGTGTCTACGATATGCCTACGAATGCCCAACAGTTTAAAAGTTCGTAATTTCCAATGCTTGGTCGGGTAAAATTCGTTACATTTCGATTTTGAAATAATTTACTTACTTATCAATAGCTCAAAATAACAAAGTTGGGGTGTAAGTCGGGCTATAGAGAAAGTTTATTGCTGCAACGCAGGCTTACTATCTAACTTGTGTACCTAAGGCCTTATGGTTTAAAATATGGCAACCCTGTTCGCAACACAATATGGCGTCGTTGCGCCAACACCGCACATCCGGTGCCATCAATGTATCGATTCAATGAATTTATTGTTTCGCCTGAGAGCCTGCGACGGCTGGTGATTATCGATCGCTGGTGAAATCAATCGATTAGCAAAGTATTTAGTTGACCCTATTAGGTGCAATTGTTTCACTGTTTGTTTTTGTTGTGTTTTATTAGGTGCAAACATTGCATTCTTATATTATGTACATACTTAACATATTGGTAACTGCAATCAGTTACTGACTTAAACCATTGGTAACAGCAAACTTATCTCAAGACCATCGAGGTAGACCTCGATCTCTCGTCTTGTTGTCAGTTCACTTTCCGAGATATTTGTCCAAAAGTCTGAGGTTTAAATCCTAGAGTGGGCATATGTTTTTAACTTTGTCTTTCTCTGAAACAGGTCGGAATTACTGAGGTATTTCAGACAGTTAGCGGAGGTGATGACCCTCAAAGCATAGAAAGCACGTAAAGTCATAATAGACTTTACAATTTAACGGGAATTTATGCAACTTTCACTTGTTTAAAAGGTAAAAATGGTATTTACCTTCCCGACGTTTCGACCCGGTTACACGAGTCATGTCATAAGTCATAATAATAGTCCAGTAAATTTGTCGGCGGACTGTATCCGGTTATATCCGGTAGATCTGATCTGAGTTGTTGGCCTAATGATAACTGCAAGTTTGTGACCTCGAACTCCGACACGAATTTGGCCAACAATCGAAGATTCCTCAAAAATTTGGTGCTTTTTCAGATTTTGGCGAATGGAGTCGTAGTTTTTGGTAAAACCTTTTCTTTTGGGACATCTAAAATATTATCTGCAGACCAATAGTTTTCGTGATAAAGCTTGTCAAAAATTATCATTATTTTTATTATTACATCAAACCATACGTGCATTTAACGTACCTATTTTTATTTAACCAAAACTGATAATAGGTCCTATTTCAATTTAAAAAAAATGCAATCTTATTAGAAGCAAGAGATAAGACACCGTATATTTATGACTGTCTGTTCCCTAGGACTTAATCCGCCCAGTAAGATCTAAAAAGTGATGAAGTAACAAGCTTTATCTGGATCACTAGTATTGCGCCTGATCTCAGTCCGGTCATTTCTGAACTACTTACCATCTCTACACCGATTTTTTTTAATGCACATACCTTAAGATACCGTTCCGGTTATATCGCCCCTAATTTTCGAAGTAATTAAATGACGTATGATAATCATTAAAGTGTACACATTTAATACTAAAGTGGTACTTATTTAATTTAATTTAAAGATTAAACTTAATTTAAGAGATTGAACACCTGTTCTATCGCGGAATCTTAATTTTTCTATTGTTACGTGTTCGCTTAATTGTTAATTAAGAATGGTTTATTGTTATCAAGATTTACATTTACTAATAGGTAAGATACACAATACACTTTTATCTTAGAAGTAAAGTTTATGTGTTTAGGAACTTTTTTGAGGAGTATTCTATAAAAGTATGGACCTCTTTACTTAAAAGTCACTCATCCTATTTTTTTTTAATTAGATAGCCAGATATTTGGCCACGATTGCACCTGATGATAAGTGACAATGAAGCCTTAAGGCTGCTGTCACCTACCTTCTAACAAAGTTCAAGTGCAGTTTTCTTCCCAAAAATGACTTAACTGACAACTTTTTTTGACTGATTTGTGTAGAAATAAGCTATCTACATAAGATGTAAGCTCTGTATTTTTGATTCAATCTTTAAAATGCCTGTAATTTGCAATCATAGAAGCCAAATTGACGGTTTTTCTGGTGCACTTTTCTAGATCAATTGTTGACATCAGCTATCGAAATAACATAAACTTGAAGGGAATTACGTTCGTCTACAAGGTGTAGACTCTGTTTTTTTTTTATTGCTCTGGTTATTCCAAATGAAGACAAAATTGAAACCATGTTTTGGCATAAAATACGCATCTAAAGGCAGGCGATTATCTCTGAGATACATTGCACTTATTGTGTGTTATTTGATAAAACAATGTTATACAGGTTCCTATCTTTGCCTTAGCATCTAAATTCTTGATTTTATCTTGTGCACTATATTCAAAATATCTTACTAAAGTAACCTATAAATTTGAGATTTGGAGCTGTCACGGACGTTCATCTTCGATCGAAATTTGACAGACAGCGCCGAGCGCTTGGAGGGGAAGGGTGTGTCGCTCGTTGTCTTCGCTGCTACTCTTTTATTTCGTGTATGATACTAATTCCAAATTTAAAAATATCACGCTTTGCACAATTTTTATACAGCGACCAATTCGCTTTGAGGCTTTATGCAACAGGCATAAAGCCATAGTGCATTTGGATCGTCGATGGTCTCTAATTAAATAACAAAAAAGTATTCGTTCTTTTGTATCGATTAGTAGTTGTATTTAAATGATTATTCAATGTTATGTAAACTTGCATAGAAAGGAATCCTTATTAATACTATAAACAAGAAAGATTTATATGTATGGCGACTATTTCAAGAGGTTCATGAGTTATAACGAAGATCTTTTATCATATACAATTTGTATTTTCGAAACTTGATCAAACAAAATGTGCAGATACTAGGACCAAAATTATCGACAAAAATAATAATAATAAAAAATTGTCTACAAAATAAAATTGTGGTATATGATGAGCAAACTGTTCTATCACCAAACAGATAAATGTAAATTTTAGACAAATACTGAATTAATAAGGCCAAGAATAGGCAATAGTATCAATTCTATTGCATATGTATGGGGTTGCAAATAATAAACTTATTTATATAAAATAAAGTAATATCAGTAACACTACTTTATAGGTCAACAACGTTAGACCGATTTTCATGATATTTACTTTGTTGAATTGGTATTTACCTCTTACCCCTTAAGTTATTATAAAACAGGGCTGGGGCGCGCCGAGGCTGGATATGAAGCAAAGTTTTCTGTGGTCGAAGTTTTTTTTTTCACTAAAAAGTCAGTGCCATCGCATGGGCTCTCTCAAGTTTCATCTTAAGCGACATCTATCTGGGCATCGACTCCAAACAGAAATGGTTTGCCTAAAATGGAGTCCTTTCAAGAGTTTATTTAAAACTTTTTAATGTGTTTTGTTTTTGAAGTCGGATTTATTGAAATAGTATGGTGGTGAAGTGACCATTAACCCAACAAAATTGAAGACAAATAAGGGCTTTTGTTTTAAGTATTTGACTTTGAGTAGTAAACAAGTAAGTTTATAAATTTTCTTACATCATTCGTGCTTTGGATTTTGAATAAGAATAAACGGACGACAAAAAGTAAAAGGTCAGTTTTTCTTAATATAGATCGTGTATAGGCGTTATTTAGTTCCACAACCTTTGATACGCACTTGTACGTACATACCATTCGCCATTGGCGTCAATTCCATGCTGTGTGGGACTTGTTCATGGCATTAATTCCATACGCTAATAACAGTGTTTCAATGGTTTAAACCTAAATAAATAGGGCAATATTTGGCTTATTTAACATTACTTTTCTTTCTACCACAATCTACAACCACAACCTAACTATAAACTAGTATAGTAAAACGGTTGTTTAAATAGAAGCGCTTCATGTGATGTGTATGTAGTTAATATGAACCTGTATTCAAATTGTACGCAAATGCCATGAAGTTCCATGGTTCTATTCAAGTCCATATTCATATAATATTTCATTATTGAAAAATGTATATGGACAAAATGATAATTATATGTTTATCATCTGTTATACATGAAATACTTGAAATCTTGATCGAAATTTTCTTAACTACATTTTCTGATGTTAGCTATAATAACTTGTGACATATTTCTTATATCAAAATACAAATCATATCAAAGAACAGCGTTACACTAAAAAGCATTTATGTGTAAATAAATCCTCATAGCATCCAGCTGGTATGACACGTGGTAGATCAAGCCCAGAACCAATGGCATCATCCACCAATAACCCTTAGTCCCCGTTTCTCGTGGAGTTTACATTCGTAAAAAAATACCTACTCTGAGAAGTCACGATTTGGGTGAAGACATAAAGAGGCAGATAACCGGTACCAACCTGTACCGACTGACTAGTGATGTGCCAAGTCATCTATTTTTAATCTCAAAATATTTAAGGAATTCGTTACAACAATCCAAATAAGGACCGACTGACACTAGAAAATTGTTTTAAAACAAGATTCAAATCAAGACTTGAGTCGGAAAAGTCTCTATAAAGCATTTCAATTCCATGAAATAGCCAACACGGCACAACACTGGTTAGTCGTTGCAGGTCAGTGCGTGTTACCCGCCTCTATATGTCTTCACCCTTTGGATGCATTTCGTTTTTCCTATGCTGTAAGATTTTTACGTTATTATAACTGTACGTTTGTGTTTAAATCTGTGAATTTAGTTATATACTTATCAAAAGGAAAATGTTCGCGAACGGAATTGACGCGAGCCCTGATTCCGAACTGTATTCACTGTATTCGTAATAGGTATTTCAAATACAAAAAAACTGGTATAACATTAATTTATCACATCGACTTTTTAAGACCATCATTTTCTGTGTTCATCATACGCATAGCCTACTACCTAGAGATAAAGTATCAAAATTGTTTAATTGCAGTTAACATTTTTTTGTGTCCCGGACATATAAAATCGCACACACACATTGATAAATTAGGTAAAATCTGAGAATCTCCAAACTGTCATATGGCTCTTAAATGGACCATGTCTGCCTAGTAACAACCTATTCACTCTTTTCTTGAACACATGGAACACTTCTGCTTTTTTATAGCCTTGATATCATCTTAACTACAAACTCGGGCTCGGTCGCTCAGTCAGAAATTTCGGATTACTGTCAACACACCATAGAAAAAACTACGAGCAACTAACAGCTAGATTTAAATAAGATGGTGCTATGCTCTATTTTCTTTATGGTGAGAGAGCATTTATTTTATCCCAATCAGCCCCCTTACTCTGGACACAAAACCCGATCCAATGAATATACCCATCCCTGTCACACGCATACACGGCCTGGTATGAGTGACAGGGATGGCTATAACCATTGGATCGGATTTTGTGTCCAGAGTAAGGCCTCAGGACACGGGGTGTGGTGAGCAACATTGTACATTCATATTTCAAAGCAATATAGCATTTACCTACCAGCTCTTAGATTTTCTAATGGGCGATTTCATAGTATAGAGTAGCAGACGATTGAGTCATATCAGGATTTGCCAGATTATAAACATATCTTTTTATTATGGAATCACTAATCAATCGATCTTAATGTAAATGTAGTAGATGCATGTAATGCCTGCTAATTAGTTTAAATATTTTTTTAATACAGACAATTGCAAAGTTGAAACACAAACTTTCTTTAGGTAACTTAGTGGTTCTTAAAAGTATACTTAGAAGGTATTCAAAACTTCCTAACTTGTACACCGATTTGATTCGTATGCAATTTCCAACTTGACCTTTCCAAGATTTAAACCCAGCACCCACCCACACATTGAAGAGGTCATAGAGTCACTAAATACCAAACAAGGTGTATCTCTCTTTGTTATTAATACACAGTAATAAATAACAAATAAGTTAGTCACTTAAGGATACCGTTCCCTATAACCATTCGTGGTTCTAGTGAGGGGATTCAAATTACAATTTATTCCTCATACTTCACGTATTATATCTACTATATAAAAATATAATACGTGAATCTACTATTTAAAAATAAGTCGGGTTTTCCTTCCTGACGCTATAACTCCAGAACGCACGAACCGATTTCCACGGTTTTGCATTCGTTGGAAAGGTCTCGGGCTCTGTGAGGTGAAGAAAAATCCCATAAAACGGGGCCGGACGGGACGGGGCTGGGGGCGAAACGAAGTTCGCTGGGACCGCTAGTAAAGTATAAATTCCCACTTCGCTGATGCTACAGCTCTATTTTGTCTATTATATTCCTTCGTCCATCCTTGTCACTCTTACACCAGCATGATAGCAAATGAGCAGAATGGCTGGAATACAATTAAGGACGTGTTCAAGAATAGGATATCTGGTAGTTAACAAAATATTGCTTAAGGCAAGTGGGTACGCCCACGTTTCATTAAACGATCGTACAATCAGTGAATGCGTAATAAACACGATAAGGCGCTCACTTCCTAACCGAACCGTCCGACCAATGATAAGACCCTTCTAGGGATAGGACAGTCGACTGTCGATGTTTGGAGTCGATAAAAATCTAGGAAATCGTCAGTGTATTCACTGAAATTGATTCTGATTGAGCTTAACTGTAGATTCACATAAAAAATCATCCGACAATAAGGGACGACAATTTTTTCTGAATTAATACGTTTTAACAAACAGCTTTTTCTTGAAAGGTTGCAATAAAGAGACGTCAAATCGTCCGAATTGTACTAGCCAACAGTTCTAAGTCAGAGAACTACTAGTCGTTTACTATCCTCATATTCGCTTCTTTCGAAAGGAGAAGTACAATTTAGTAACTATGCAAGGCTTATTTCTAAGTCACTAGTTTCCATTACATTCGAACAGCTGTCGATATGTACATACATAACGTCATAATAAATCGACAAATAAACAACACTAGTTTAATATCAGAGCAATGTATGGCGACCTACCATTGTATTCCGTGCGTCATGCCAGGACGGCCACAGACAGACTGTTTTCCTTCATCAAATAAATATATAAATATAGATTTAGTAATCAACAATAAGTGTTGTGATGTAGTTTACTTTGTGATAGTGAAAAGACATGGAAGTGAGGACTACTGTTAGCAAAAGTTTTCAAAACGGATAAAATGTTTAAGTTAATGCGAGGGAAGACATGGTTTAAAGAGGTACGATTTGGGCGGGTCTGTATACATTTTAGAAGTTGAAAAGTTCATTAACTTTACTATTTAAGGTATATTTATTTGTGTAAAACTAATTATTTAATGCTGATTAACGAATTAACAGCATATGCCACGCCATCAAGCAAGGGTTTTCCTGCATTGACTCGTCCTGACGCCTTAAAACTTAACGTTTGTGTTCGCACTGCTATGTGACTTGTTGCTCTGTATATTCTAACAGGCGTTTTGTTTTGTAGGTCATAAATAAAGGCTCTAGCTTTTATAAAGCTTCTCCAGATAATAATATTATTATGACAATAATTTGTTGAACTAAAACTTTTGTTATTAGAAGATATTTTAGTCCAACTGTTGCTACTCGTATTTTATATTACTATAAAAGGAAAACATACTACTTAGCAGATGGTTCCTTATGTTTATTTAGACTCATGCTATTACGTAAGAACTCATTTCTATTAATAAATAAAACAGAATTCTTAATTACCAGTACAAGAAGAAAAACACTTGTTTACACACTTTTTTATTATTATTATTATTTGGGAAACATACAGTATAATAAGAATAAACATCAAAACATCTATAAAAAACACTTAAACCAATTAAGTAACTAAACTTCAAACCTTTTAAACATAGGTCTCACTCTCTAAATAAATTAGCAGATTTATTTCTAGATTTCACAATAAATAATCAGCTGATCGCCTGTAAAATAATATCGTACATCGTAAATATCTGCTGAATGCCTTTAAAACATTTACAAACAGCTACTACAGCTTGTAGGCGTATCAAATAAGTACTTTACACTAAATTAATGTTGCGTTTTACTGATAATTTCATGTGGGTGTGTTTTCCTGCACGTTTGTACATTGGAATCTGGAGACCTACTACGAAAAATTAAATCCGTCAATACGATTATCCTTTTGCGGATCCGAAGCATTTTGTACTAAGTATTCCACACTATTTGGGCCTTTTAAAATGCTTCGGATTTCGTTTTTCACAGTAGGCCATCTGTTTTAGGGCCTTTTATACTAAACGGAGACAAGCAAAATAGCTGTCTGTTTGTTTACATTAAATCGGGACACACACTCGTCTTAGTTTAGAACAATTACATTTAGTAACAATACTAACAATTACATATCTTACTTGTCTTTTTCCGCAGACTCTTTGGTTCACTTTAAGATATGAGTATTTAATTAGCTTTGAACGAATGAAACACAGGTTGTTTATTAGTTTCTGACGCGTTTATTTGTGGGATTAAAAACCTATCCTATGCTCCTATCTAAAATTGTTTAGGTGACGTAAAAATTCACAAAACAACTCAACAGTACGTGCTGTATGGTAGATAGATCTTCATACGAGTATGAAATGACTTTCTTTAGGTATTTAAACAGTTTGTTGGATGGTACTTGGACATTGTGAAACAGGCTCGTAGGTAGTAGTGATTGTAGATATCATTAAATGGACAAAGAGCAATTAAATTGTTGTCTGTCGACACCCTTTCACTGTCATCATCATCTAAAGATTGCGAATACCATATTGTTTATCAGGTTTTTCAATTAATTATCCTGTAATAAATTCTATTTTGTTGACTCACTGTACAAAATACCTAATGTTATTAATATTTACCCTATATAATGCATTTTTTTCTGAAACTTACCCATTGGCTTGTATTCTGTGTCTATATCATTCTGCACACATTACTTATTCTGTGATTGTTTTTTATCTTGTTTTAAAATGAATCATTTCGTTAAAAAGGAATGTGAAACCGTCAAGATTATTTACACTATTCGCCAAGCAATGAAAAACGGACTTTACTACCCACGTCAGTGGATTTCTGTGTGAATTTACTCCATTCGTCGACTCTGCGAAAGCTCCCATATTAAAAAGTGCTACAATGATTTAATTCCTTAAAAATAGCTCTAAAAGATACACATATATTTTTAATTTTTGAGAAACTTACAGCTATATATTTTTACCTGTTATATTATTATTGTCGTTTTCTTGTATTACACGATAGAAAGTTATTGAAACTTCAATAACATTTAATAGTAGAAATCGAAGCATAAATTGCATTGTATTGGTATGGAATGTAATTATTCTTGCCGGATAATGTTTTCCTTATTAACTGAAGCAGAGAAACTCGTGTTATTTACCTTATGCAGCTATGTTAATAATTAATTATTTTCGTTTCATACCCATTGCTTAGATTTCTGTTGTAGAGACTTTTTGTACAGATATTATAATTAATTACAATCTAATCTTATATACCTTAGTTAGGAACGATGATTTTCGACTACATTCTTACTACTACCTTAGCTATGTTGACCTTACCATACACCAATAAAATTTAAACGTTTGCTAATACAAAAAACAAAATACTGTCAGAAAAATCGAATTGTCCAGTCTATTTTTTATTTTTACTTGTAGTTTTCAAAAATCTTGCCTGGCTACTGGGGAGAAATAGCAGGCTTTTACTAGACAACAAACTGCTAATATATAAATCCATATTGAAACCAGTTTGGCTATATGGGGTACAGCTGTGGGGTAGCGCATGCAACACAAGCATAAATATGATACAGAGAGCACAAAATGGTATACTGCGATCAATAAGCAACGCACCCTGGTTCGTTACAAATTCTGAAGTCCACGCTAATCTCAAGGTGGACACCGTCACGGAGGAGATAAAAAGAAATATCACCAAGTACCGAGATCGATTGACTCGGCACCCAAATAAGCTCGCCGCCAATCTGGTTACTGCCGACTATCGGAGAAGGCTGAAACGAAAAAATATAATAGAATAATATATATATTTACTTCAAGAGTAGATGGCTCGCTGGAGTCACGCTCATCATGCGATAACGTACTTACATATAATCTGCTTAAAGTGAAAACACTGATCGCAGATAGTAAAATTGGAAGAAAAAAAAAAAAAAAAAAAAAAAACTTGTAGTTTTATTAAATTGTAATGTAATGAAATGGCGAGAAATAAATGATTATGATTATGATTAAGAGTCCACGCTAATACACCACAAACAAAATTATGATCAAAATCCTATCATAGACTTTCTCAGTCTCTAGGTGTTCAAATCTTGGACGAAATTAATTTACCCAAGGTTCAAATTTAGTTACGCTTTTGCTCTTTCCTTTTTCCCTGTCTTTATTTATTTATTTATTTAAGAACTTTATTGCACAAGTAACAGTGTACAAAAGGTGGACTTAAGAGCGGTATGACAGTCTGGAGATTCTCAGATTTTACCGAATTTATCAATGTGTGTGTGCGATTTTATATGTCCGGGACACAAAAAATTGTATACTGTAATTAAACAATTTTGATACTTTATCTCTAGGTAGTAGGCTATGCGTATGATGAACACAGAAAATGATGTCATGTAAAAGTCGATGTGATAAATTAATGTTATACCAGTTTTTTGTATTTAAAATACCTATCACGAATACAGTGAATACAGTTCGGAATCAGGGCTCGCGTCAATTCCGTTCGCGAATATTTTCGTTTTGATAATTATATAACTAAATTCACAGATTTAAACACAAACGTACAGTTATAATAACGTGAAAAACTTACAGCATAGAAAAAACGAAATGCATCTAAAGAGTGAAGACATATAGAGGCGGGTAACACGTACCGACCTGCACCGACTAACCAGTGATGTGGCGTGTTGGCTATTTCATGGAATTGAAATGCTTTGTAGAGACTCTTCCGACTCAAGTCTTGATTTGAATCTTGTTTTAAAACAATATTCTAGTGTCAGTCGGTCCTTATTTGGATTTTTGTAACGAATTTCCAAAATATTTCGAGATTAAAAAAAGATGACTTGGCACATCACTAGTCAGTCGGTACAGGTCAGTACCGGTTATATGCCTCTTTATGTCTTCACCCAAATCGTGACTCTGAGAATAGGTATTTTTTTACGAATGTAATTCCACGAGAAACGGGGTCTAATGGTTATTGGTGGATGATGCCGTTGGTTCTGCGCTTGATCTACCACGTGTCATACCAGCTGGATGCTATGAGGATTTATTTACACATAAATGCTTTTTAGTGGAACGCTGTTCTTTGATATGATTTGTATTTTGATATATGAAATATGTCACAAGTTATTATAGCTGTCATTCAGAAAATGTAGTCAAAAAGAATTCGATCAAGATTTCAAGTATTTCATGTATAACAGATGATAAATAAGATAATTTATATTTAATTATTTGGTTTACACCGGTATTATATCATATTGTCCATATACATTTTTCAATAATGAAACATTATATGAATGTGAACTTGAATAGAACCATGGAACTTCATGGCATTTGCGTACAATTTAAATACAAGTTCATAATAAACATCACATGAAACGCTTCTATTAAAACAAGCGTTTTACTATACAAGTTTATAGTTAGGTTGTGGTTGTAGATTGTGGAAAAAAGAAAAGTAATGTTAAAAAAGCAAAATATTGCCCTATTTACTTAGGTTTAAACCATTGAAACACTGCTACTAGCGTATGGAATTAATGCCATGAACAAGTCCCACGCAGTATGGAATTGACGCCAATTGCCAATGGTACGTACGTACAAGTGCGTATCAAAGGTTGTGGAACTAAATAACGCCTCTATACGGTCCATATAAAGAAAAACTGGCCTTTTACTTTTTGTCGTCCGTTTATTCTTATTCAAAATCCAAAGCACGAATGATGTTAGAAAGAAAACGGTCGACGCGCCATACATTGCTTGCCCCAAAAGTAAAAATCCATGCGTCACGACCAAAACTAATTTTATGGGTTCGTTTCTTCGCCTTTTAAAATAATATAAAGTAATATAAGCCGTAAATAGCGGGGTTTTCACATAAAACGAAATAAATTGTGTGGGGTCAATCTCTTGCACAGGTCTTTCTAGATCATAGCGCCATCTGTGTCGAAATCCCGCAATCTAGGCCACCAAAACTCAAACATAGAAAACTGCCCCGCTAGGGTGCGTTACGCGTGAAAATTACGATGACGCAAACAATAGCCAACGAAAAGAAGTTCCTTGTCACAGTTTTCTTTCAAGTTTTAGGAAGAGGTTGGTAGGTTTAAAGGTTAGTACCCATGGGAGGCAAACGTCATCTTCCTTCTTAAAATAGCGATTGCGAGCGCTTACTTATTTAACTAACTGCCACATGACACAGTATGACACAATATGCCATTTCGTTAAGCGGTCGTCAGTTTGCTTATAAGTGCTCGAAACCGCTATTTTCTGCCAAACAACAATTGTTGGGGACAGGAAATTGTATTCAATAGTTGTCCTATTTTTTTTGTAGATTTATATGCCGCTAGATAAAAGCAAAGTAAATTAACAATATTGTATTAAAAATTCAATATATTTTTTGCAAAATGATAAAGTCAAGTCTCTTAATGCTTTTCTCTAATCAAACATTAAACGACTCTGGGGCAATTTACGACCGTGTCCTTTATAAACACACCATGTTTACTACTCAAAGTCAAATATTTAAAACAAAAGCCCTTAATGGTCTTTAATTTTGTTGGGTTAATGGTCACTTCACCGCCATACTATTTCAATAAAACCGACTTCAAGAACAAAATACATTAAAAAGTCTGAAATAACTCTTGAAAGGACTCCATTTTAGGCAAACCATTTCTTTTTGGAGTCTATGCCCAGATAGATGTCGCTTAAGATGAAGCTTGAGAGAGCCCATGCGATGGCACTTTTTAGTAAAAAAAAAACTTCGACCACAGAAAACTTCGCTTCATATTCAGCCTCGGCGCGCCCCAGCCCTGTTTTATAATAACTTAAGGGGTAGGAGGTAAATACTAATTCAACAAAGTAAATATCATGAAAATCGGTCTACCGTTGTTGAACTATAAAGTAGTGTTACTGATACTACTTTATTTTATATAAATAAGGTTATTATTTGCAACCCCATACATATGCAATAGAATTGGTACTATTGCCTATTCTTGGCCTTATTAATTCAGTATTTGTCTAAAATTGACATTTAACTGTTTGGTGATAGAAACAGTTTGCTCATAATATACCACAATTTTAATTTGTAGTCAATTTTTTATTATTATTATTTTTGTCGATAATTTTGGTCCTAGTATCTGCACATTTTGTTTGATCAAGTTTCGAAAATACAAATTGTATA
This sequence comes from Pyrausta aurata, assembly GCA_963584085.1. Lineage (NCBI taxonomy): Eukaryota > Metazoa > Arthropoda > Insecta > Lepidoptera > Crambidae > Pyrausta > Pyrausta aurata. The sequence continues at coordinate 1,639,150 of OY757273.1, read as the reverse complement.
TGATAAAAGATCTTCGTTATAACTAAGAACCTCTTGAAATAGTCGCTATACATACAAATCGTTTACAGTATTAATAAGGATTCCTTTCAATGCAAGTTTACATAACATTGATTAATCATTTAAATACAACTACAAGTCGATACAAAAGAACGAATACTTTTTTGTTATAATTAGAGACCATCGACGATCCAAATGCACTATATGGCTTTATGCCTGTTGCATAAAGCCTCAAAGCGAATTGGTCGCCGTATAAAAATTGTGCAAAGCGTGATATTTTCAAATTTGGAATGAGTATCATACACGAAATAAAAGACTAGCAGCGAAGACAACGAGCGACACACCCTTCCCCTCCGAGCGCTCGGCGCTGTCTGTCAAATTTCGATCGATGATGAATGTTCGTGACAGCTCCAAATCTCAAATTTATAGGTTACTTTAGTAAGATATTTTGAATATATTGCACAAGATAAAATCAAGAATTTAGATGCTAAGTCAAAGATAGGAACCTCTATAACATTGTTTTATCAAATAACACAGAATAAGTGCAATGTATCTCAGAGATAATCGCCTGTCTTTAGGTGCGTATTTTATGCCAAAACATGGTTTCAATTTTGTCTTCATTTGGAATAACTAGAGCAATAAATAAAAAAACAGAGTCGAAAGCTTGTAGAGGAACGTATTCCTTTCATGTTTATGTTATTTCGATAGCTGATGTCAACAACTGATCTGGAAAAGTGAACCAGAAAAACCGTCAATTTGGCTTCTATGATTGCAAGTTACAGGCATTTTAAAGATTGAATCAAAAATTCAGAGTCGACATCTTATGGAGATAGTTCATTTCTACACAATTCATTCAAAAAAGGTAGTCAGTTTAGTCATTTTTGGGGAGAAAACTACACTTGAACTTTGTTAGAAGGTAGGTGACAGCAGCCTTAAATAATGCTTTCTTTCGTAGTCTTCCCCGATAAATAGCTTTCTAACACAAAATGAGGTTTTCAAGAGGTATACTTCCTGAGATGAGTGACTTTAAACAAACGTACTCCACAGTTTTGTAATCTCCTTATTTCCCTTGGTCATGGCATCATAAGTGAACGGCTGGACCGATTTCGCTAGTTCCTGTTTTGGTGTATTTGTTATTGTCAGAAGAAGGATCTTATTAAAGACAAAAATAAGAAAATATTGCACGGCTTATTATAAAATTAACAGTACTTTCTTTCATACCGGGGCCGGGACAGAACTTAACCGGAGGCGAAACTAAGTTTGCTAGGAACGTTAGTATTTTATAAATATTGCATTGCATATCGAAACTGGTTCCATTTTTTGGTGTTGAATTTCCTCCACCTCATACGATTGGATTTTCATAGCTGCTGAGTTTCTAAATCTTCATTCCTCTCTTCCAGGACAGCATCCAAGAGTCGTCAGTGAAGTCCTCGATCCGGCAGTATGACCGCCTTCAGGACTGGAGCCCCACCTCGGAGAGGAGCAGGGCTGACCTGGAGAGAAGCTTCAGCAAGGCCAACTCCGACAGCCCGCCTTTGGGCAGGATCAACAAGCGTCTGGGTGAGTGACCCTAATGATGAGAACCACGTGCTTCGTCCTGCAATACCAGTTACACTACCACACATGTCCTGGCCTCATAACTCTACAAAGGTTGAGGAGGTTGTAGAGTACATTCGAGTTGAAACCAAATTCACACTGAGGGCCGAATACACAATACAAATTTCAATTTGTTGGTAATAAGGGTTCCGACCGAATAGCTCTCGTCGAGCGGTAAAAAGTCTCGTCACACTACTAATTTCAATTAGTTTGTAATGAGGCTTCCGACCGAATAGCTCTCGACCTTCCTGAAAGCAGAATTTTAGCCGAGAGGTATTAAGTATCATGGGTTTTATCTTTGTCCACATTACCATACTATAATAGGATGATCGGCTTACTAAACCACAACATTTATGTAAGATATTAGAAATTTCGCGCTAGAGAATTATCGTCACGATAGCTCGATCGAGCGTTGGCGTTTGCCAGAGGTTGCTGGTTCGAATCCATGGCTCAAGTTTTTGATTTATTATTTTATTTATGTATGTCAATGACTAGGCATTTATCTTCTTACTACATCTTTTGCAGGCAACTCGACCGAGAACCTCCTCTTCCCTAATCGAAGGCCAAACTACCTGCAGCTGCCAGCGTCCTCCTCTGGTGACAGCCTTGACGTGGAGATTAGGGAACGGGAGCCAGGGTACACCAAAAGCAGGAAGTCCAGGTCGGTCGTGGTGCCGAAACATCGGATGAGGTCACCTGTGCCGGCGCCGAGGATGCTGCTGCAACAACCTGCTGAGGTACTTAAAGCCTACTTGAATCATCTCTTTGTGCCTACTTGCCTTTTTGTCTGTGTTCCGAATAGAAACGCTTAGTCCCAAAAAGGCAAGTGCAGGATGGATGGATGGCCTAACCGAACTATTTAAACTTCTTTTTATCTACTACAATATTTTTCTCATGATCTCAATTTTCTGTCATTCTTTTTACAGCAGACAGTGGTCCTGGAAGGTCCAGTAAAGCGCACGAAGTTCTCGGAAAGTGGCAAGAAGAGTAAGAAGAACTGGACAGACTGCTACATGATCCTCACAACCACAGCCCTGGTGTTCTATAAGGACCAGAAGACGTACCAAGCTACGGTTAGTTCAAACACTATTCTAGAGACATGGCAATTGGAGTATTTGGAGTCCTTTAAGAGTGCTGCTCTACCAATTGAACCTACCTTTATTAGAATTGTACTGCCAGGCTGAATCCTGATCATACTGTGTTTAATGTGAATTTAAGCAGGGCACGGCCTATATAATTATTCTATTTCTCCGTTGTAATAAGATGTGGTGCTCTATCTATGTTATTCTCAGTTGATGGAGTACCTATTCTTATATGGGGCTATCCAACCTTTCAGCGACTAGCTTCAAGAGTAGTATCCCGTACTCGTTCTCATAGTGAAACCACTCGATTGCGCAGGACCAAGTTTAAGACATTTATTTTCTCACAAAGAATTAATTAAAGTTCACAGTTTGACTTGCGCACGATGATTTAACCCAGTATTACGCTAACCCAGGACTAAATCATCATTTAGTCTCTGTCAATGTCAAAAAAACTGACCGAGACAGAATGATGATTTAATCCTAGGTTAGCGTAAGCCTGGGTTAAATCATCGTGCGCAAGTGGGACTTGTGTGTGTATTAGAGTGGGCCTTACAAATAAAACAATAATTAATAAAAAGCATAGCAAGCGCAAGCGCACACAAATAATATGGTGGGTAAGTCGAAATTACTGACGCGTTCTGAGTCGCAGTAACAGTTGTCAATCTTGTTTACAATCACCGAGCAACCATGGATGTAGAAGTTATTTGAGCGTACTTGTTATTATAAGGATATGGTGTCATGAAGTTTTAATGCTAAGTTGTATAATGATTGTTGACTTTTAAGATTAAATTAACTTTTTTATTATTTTTTTTTAATGAGAATAAAAATATTTCATTTATCTTACTACAATCCAACTAATACATTTTAAGATTTTCCTTGAAAATGGCTCAAGATTTGGCATTGGATTAGACAGGACGGAATGGATACCATCAGTTATAATGTATCTCCAATGGTATTTACCGGTATATACTTCTTTCAGCGAATACCAAAGCCACCAGGCACACCGCCCAGCCCGGCCGCGCCGCGCGCAGAACTGGTGCTACCGCTGCGGAACGCTCACGTCGTGCAGTGCATACAGATGCATACTAAAAGGTTAGTATAAAACTTAACCTCTCATAAAACATTCCTTTCTTCCTTCTTTGTATAGAAGCTATGCTCTGGTCGGTGGAATTTTCTCTATTTATCTCTATTTCGAGCCATCTCTTTGACCTCTTGGTACGAATCGACGTCAAACTTTTCTTTTATTTGGGTCATATTATACGCGCTTTTTGGTCTTTCCCTTTTCCCTTTAATCTTTCCCTCTATGATGATCCCAATCAAACACAGCATCAATGTGAAGAGAAGTTTGAAATAGACACAACAGCGCTCTGAAAGTTGCATTATTTGTAACTAGATGATAATTTTGTTCATAATTACTTACTTTCAACTCTATATTAACTACTAAGACCCTTTGAACTTAGTTAGCCTTGTTTTTAAAAACACTTTCGACGATGAAAGTTCTTTCCAACGTGACTCATCTTATTAATTTGATTTAGCAGGTGCTTAGACCATGAAATTAATACTAGAATATTATTATATAAAATTCCAAATACATCCCAATAATTGCCTACATAATATAACCACAAATATTACAAACAAAATCCCTCAAGGAAATTAGACCAAGGTCAATCTAATTCCAACTCGAGGAAAACTCTTAATCAACGATAAATTAAACACGTTTCAGGTACACCAGATCTATGGTGCTGACAGTGGGCTACGACCAGTACTTGCTGCAGGATGAGACGGAAGAAGGAGCCAAGATGTGGCTGATGAACATACAGAACATCATCTTTAAACTGGTGAGGAACTGATTCTTACAACAATATCATCATAGATACGGCGTAGGAGAAAAATCTGACATGTTATTTAAATCCACTACACCTCAAAAATCTGTGATGAAACAAACCAAACAAAATCAAAATTGATCACATGATATGATGTATCTACAGTCTCTGTTATTGGGGTCTCCCAGATTTAGTTATAAAAGTAAATAAATATACATACCTTCCAAAAAGAGTCGACAATATTCATCGTAGTAGTGTAAAGGACTTCCAGCACCAAATCCTAATGTTAATAATGCCATGTTATTTCAAAACACCATATCTCATTGTTTGTATCAAAAGTGGTTCAAAAACTCCTAAAATTGTAATAACAATACTAAAAGGCAAGTCTGTAAAGTTTCTAAGGCTATTACTAAGATAGAGTCGAGGTTTTATAGTAACAGATCAGTAACAAGCCCCGTTTTTATGCCCCGTTTGAGAGAATATATATTATTTTACATATTTTCATCTTTATCCAGGGTCCCCCAATGCTTGATGACTTCCACTCCCCTCAATACATGAGTAGCAACACAGACCTCGAAAGCCTTGGCAGGACTCCCCCAGCCGCCCGGCACGCAACAAGGAGCAAACAGAAAGGTTGGTATCGCTAGTCTGATAAGGCGTACCACAGGGTACCATTCTTAGCCCACCACAACTTTGTCAAAGGCCATCCAGAGATTCATGCTGACGGAAGCGGGAATATAATAAGTAAGTAATTAATAGTTAATTTACTAGAACTCTTTTCGTAATATTAATCACTAAGCATACTAAACCCTTATTTATAATGATTCTAATGACTAACGGCTTGTAAGTGTCTATAAAATTTACAATTATATACTAAACTACCAATTCCTGTGTTAAATAGTTTTCTCATTATATTTACTACTAATCGTACACATTAAACTATTAGTTTCGTTAGTACATAGAACCAAACAATTAGCTATAATTTGGAATGAATCGGCAACCACATTAAACAGCTACTTATAAACTAGTATATTGAAATGATTTTGTTCAATATTTCCTAGTGAGTTGTTATTTAGTTATTTTAATTCTTTGTCGTCGCTTCAGTCGGTATGATGTCGACTTCCCGGTAAAACTCCTGTGTTTTATACACTTTTTCCTCGTTCAGTCGTATTCGGTCTATGAAGCTTAATCGTACCACAGTGTGTCCATCTTCGTCATCGTTGCATTTAATTAAATTTTGTCGTCAAATGTGATATGTTTCTTCGACAAAAATTGTGTATTTAGTTTTGTTTTGTGTCGTTTTTGAAGATTTTTTTTGTGAAGTCTTGTTTTAAATATTATGTGAATTTTCTGAGATTTTAATCAGGCTTCAATTTAGCCTCGTGTGTATCTACAATGGCAATATGTGGGTGTATATCGAAGAATGCTTTTCAAAATATGGATTTGTGTAAGCTTGTTTATATAAATTTAGTACCTACATTCTTTCACTCATCTGTAATTTTAAGTATAACAAAATCGCGGTGAATCACACTTGATGATTGTCCATTCAAAATCTAAAATGAGTTCTTATTATTTTCTTTATGAATCTACACAAACTCGAAATCTGTAGGTTCTTACCGACTGTGACTTTTTAAACTGATCAATTGAAGCCAATTGACTACAGAATGAACTTATTATTTCTCCTGTTGTGCCACTAGTGTTTGTGATAATTACAAAGTATTCTAATATGTGCTTTATATGTACATGTTGAAAACGATATAACCAGCTAATTTATCGCGATAACCATTGTTTATCGTTGATTAAAATATAAGTCGCGATATTGAGGGTCCTTTATCAGATAGCAGTAAGTCATTTGAATCATCAAAATCCATGATTGCAACTCAGTATACCTTAATATCTCCGGAATAGATGCACCCTATAAAATGACGTTTCGTAATTGATAATCAAGTGTTTTGTCTCCTTGTGTGCAGTGTTAAAAGTGAAAACATGGACCTTCAAAATTTTGATGTGGTGTCGATTACTTGTTTCTTTTACATGCAAAATAAGTTGATCATGAGCAAACCAAAGAAAAGTCCCACGGAAAAGACTTACGCCAAATTGAAGGACATTTTTGGATCACATCAAAACCTTAGTGCAAAACACAATGAATTGAAGATACCCAAACGTATGTTACTTTAATTCAAGGGATAGATAAATAAAAGGCTTTTTAGCTTTGATTTTGTCGATTGCAACTATTTACCAGATATAATTATTTAAGCAACGTGGTCAAATTGTTTTTCAGTTTTCAGCTGATTTTATTCAGATCGATACACTTTAATTGTTAATCTTACTCGTATGTTAAACGAAGACCTTAAAAAACAATTGTGTTATTACCTACATGGGTAAGTAGTTTTATCTCCACCATGAGCGATAAGCTATCCGATATGGGTTTATCTGAAAGTGAGTTCTAGTTTTTCATTTTTAATTTGGTCTTGTCCAAATATACTGTAGTTTATGGTAATTCTTTCATCGACTGAAGAAAAGTTTTACATCATATTGATGGTGATAAAGTGTTTTTTTTTATAACAAAGTTGCTCGTTTGGTCGGTTTGAGTGATTGAAGATTCTAAAAGGTAAATAAAATCTGCTTTGGGTTTCTAAGTATAATTTATTATTCTATTGTGAATGTCTTTCATGGTTATAGATCTCCGATGTTGTGGTTCTAATTTTGTTATTGATTTCATTTCTGGAAGAGGTGATTGTTTTGTTTCGATTACAACTGTTGAAAATTTAAGTGTCTGTCATTCATGTGACTTACTTTCAAAGTTATCTGCTTTTCATTCCTGCCGTCGCATAATTTATTTTATGTCTTCTTGGGATCATGTAATTTGACGTAAGGCATTTTAGTAAGTAAGTTTTATTAAACCCATTTCTCTTCATACATGTTATTTTCTTCATTTCTATAACTCTTCGATCAATATTATTGAAGCTTACACAACTTAACTCATAATCATTATTATCTAAGTTAACCGAATTTATCTATGTAAGGTTTATGTTCAACTCGGCTATAATGTCTAAATCTTCAAAAATTTCTTTAATATCTGTGGTTTGGGCATTAACTCTACAAATAACTTCAGTCTTAGCTTTACCATCTATCGCTTAAGCATCTTCACTGTCGCTTCATCTGTTTGTATGTCGTTATTGTTTTTTTCAGCGGGAGGCAGCAGTAATGAAGATCTAAGTGATTCTACGGAGTCGTCGATACAAAAGTCGCATGTGAGGAGTATATTAAGGAAGTTCTTCCACAAAAGACCAGCAATGGATGTACTCGTGAAGAAAGGAATTTACAAAGGTTCGATCTGATTATGTTGGTGTGTGATGCTTGACACAAAACGAATTTGCACAAGCCTCTGACTTAGCCGCTTTTTAGTCATAGTTGATTTTAGTGCTCTTGTTGATATGCTTTAGTCAGTAGTTTTAGATTTTTTTATGGTTTTGGTTGGGATAAATAACCAAAGGTTTCAGAACCCAAATTAATATGATTGTGTAATTTGTACATTTAAAATTGGAGTTTGTAGTTTAACATATTATAAATTTGGTGAAAAATCTGGGTTTAACCGTAGTTAAGTAGGTGATATAGTGGGTTATATTGATGTAAGCCTTCTCAAAGCACTTACATAAATTAGCTACTGATATAAAACTTAACAGTTATCAGCAGCAATGTGGAAATAAAAACAGTTTTTTTTTATTGGTTTTGTTTTGATGTGATTTAAATTTTGTTTTGATTTTGGCCAGTTTGCTTGCATGTATGTATAAATACTTTTTCAGAATTGTGTCGTTTTATTTACCTTAATATTAACGTAGGTTTTGATTAGTTTTCTGGTGGATGGCTGTAAGTATTAGATTAGATTGTTGTAAGAGCTAATTTAATGGAGTGGGAGTAAGATTAACCTTAAGCCACTATAAATTTTTTCAGAGATTAAAAAGACGTTTGTAATATGCACAGCCGTTTGCTTGGCTTTTAAGGTCCAAATATCTGAAGATGCTATTGAACTATTTGAAGTTTGCACTGTAATTCGCTAGAAAATGCTAACGCCTACCAATAGAATCTTAGTTCTCTTTATTGATGTTGCTGAATGAAACTCCATATGTGTGACCTCTAGAAATGATAAAAATATTGTGCAATTAAGCTGTATGTAGAAACATAAATGCCCCAAAAAGTATACAGTTCTTGAAAATAGTTATTTATTGAAGTTGTTACTAAATCTTTTACATATAATATTATAATAGTACTTTATAACTTATTTTATACCTTAAGTAAATTCTGAAACTCTCGATATTTGGAGCTTGTACTTAAATATTGCCACTGTCTTCGTTCTCTAAGTATATACTTAATCGCCTTTAAGCATACCCTGTAAACATCTGTTTAGGCATAACATAAATCACAATTACCAGTATTTTGTTCTTGATCTTAGATCATACACCATTAAGTATCAAACCCTTATAGCTTTAGTTTACCTTATGATGTAACCTACCTTGGTTCGTGATCATCACCATCATTTCGTCATCTTAATCTTAGATCTCGAAGGCAAAATTTTTACCACTCCCTTCGTCTTTAGGCGCAATCTGAACCCACTTTGGTTCATTACCATCAATTACTTTTAGTATTATCTTGGGTCATAACCTGTATCCTTCTCACCAGATGAGCCAGTCTTTGGTCGGAAGTTGGAGGAGGTCTGCCCAGCCACCAGCCCCCGTGTTCCTGACTTCGTGGTCGCGTGCGTGAAAGAGATTGAGAGCAGTGAGGAGAACATGTGCACTGATGGCCTGTACAGGGCCAGTGGGAACTTAAGTCAGGTGCAGAAGATTCGGTTAGAGGTGAGGACATTGATATTCTTTATTTGTTTTTTCTATGTGTCATTATCTATGTATAACCTAGGCTAGGTATACTCTCACTCCTTAAGATAATGAAGGCTTTCTTTATTCTACACTGTACTTCAAACATCATCATCATCATCATTATCGTCGCAGGACATGCACAGATACACACGACTCTTGTTTGAAGCAGATAATTTAAATACGTAAATTTTTTATGTTGAACCTGTAATATAAATTACTTCTGCAACTGCCTGCATACTCATGGATGTATGTCTAATATAAACAGATATAAATAGTTTTCCTCAATTTCTTGATAACGATAATTATCAAACAGGTGTGTCAAATTTAGGTTTCATTTGTAGATACAGGAAATCAATAAGTAACTATGTCGAAGTCCGTTTAAAGTACACCGAATTGTACTGCTGATTATGTCAGAGATATATTACTAATAAATAATATTATGTTCTTAATCGCCAGATCGACCAGAACAACTCATCAGTGATAGAGAACAACACAGACATCCACGTGCTGACGGGCTCACTGAAGCTGTTTTTCAGGGAGCTGAAGGAGCCACTGATACCCTGCACCATGTTTGACAGGGTGCTTGCAGCTTGCTGTAAGTATAGTTTTATATTAGAAATAAAAATATTATTGTTAGCCAAAGAAGTATTACATAAGGTCAAAAGTACACTGGCTCCCACTCAAGGATTCCGTCTATGTATGGATATGTTGACTATGATGAAGTTATACGAGAAACTTAAAATTAGGTTATGTTACTAATGTTATACGAGTATTTAACAAGAAAAAGTAAATAATTCTAATATTAATATTATTTTTTAAGGGAATTCAGACCTAGTTGTAAAGTTCCTGTGTCACTTAACTACTGACATAACTATTTGACAGCCATAACGATTACAGATACAGATTACTATCACAGTAAAACTTTGTAACAACGAAGTCCAATATTTTATACTTTCAAATTAAAAGTCGAAACTAACGCGGTATTTTGTGATCTTGTATGTAATGTTGATTAACGACTAGTATCATTGATGGGCCGGGCTTATATCCTATTGTTCAATATTTATTACTAGAATTAAAAATACCATAGTTATAATTGTTTTTTTTATTACAGCAATAAAACCGAGGGAAGCGAAGATAAAAGAATTTCGGGATATAGTCCAATCTCTGCCACAGTGTAACAGAGACACATTGAAGTACCTATTAGAACATCTTCTACGGTAAGTTGAATGAAACCTTTCGTAATTTATTTAGTATCACAAACCAAGTAACCGTTATTATTATTTCCAAACCCAATATTTTATTTCTGCAGATTCATGTTTAATTCCATTATTTGTCATCACGTTGTAACACTCGTAATAGTTTTCATTATCTTATGCTCTTGCACTGACTGTGTTTTACCAATTTTCAGAGTCACACAGTACAGCGAACGAAACCGAATGCACACAGCGAACCTGGCCATAGTCTTCGGACCGACGCTCCTCTGGGCTCCCGCCGAGCAGGCCCACAACATCGCCATCGACTGCATCCAACAGAACAATGTCGTCGATATACTCCTCAACGACTTCAAGGAGATATTCTCCGACGACAACCTCAAAGGCAAAAAGAAAGCGTGATTTTTACTCAACCGGCTGTCCCGGAACGACAACTGAGCCCATGTAATACTTTTCTTCAGAACTCTTTTCACTTGAACGAAGAATGGATGTTGCAAATGGATTTAGTCAAATGCAAGTTACTACCGATTTGCTTTGCAAACTAAGGAAAGTGGTGTTTTAGGTATTTATTATGAAACGATTTAGTGACGTTTAGAATGAAAAGTGCTGCGGGCTCTATTAAATTAAAGATGTAGTTATTCTACAATAAATAAATTATCTTTATGAATTTGTGTACATAGACGATGTTGTGATACGAGTATGAATATTTGTGGAAATGAATGTTTTAAATCTAATAAATGAATAAAATATATTTACTATGATCTCTGTCACACACAAAATATAAAATCACTTGACGATTTTATTCTAGTTTCGTGAAACTTGTCCAAATTTTGTACATCCAAATCAGTGTTGTGATTGTAAAGCAATATTACGTAAAGACTGTCAGAGGCTCTAGAAATAATAATATATTCATGTAATTATATTAAAGAGAGTGTAGTGATGTATTTCGTGTGATGTAGCCAGTAGTATGGTATATCTTTCTTTACGAAACATCATTATTTTGGGGCCAAATCTGTAAATAAGTGTGTCCTATAGGCTTGAAGCCAGCTTGTATTGTGTGCCTTAAGCTCTAGGATATGTATGAGCGTGTAAATATTCATCATGGATGATTGAATGTGATAGTTTGGAGTGTTGTTATTTCTAGTTCCCTATTATTTTAACTGTTAGTTCAATCATGCTTGCAAATGTGACGGTCTAGTCTTTATTATAATAACTGGACTTTTAACATCATCAAAATTTATATTCAGCGTTATTATTCGAAATAAATCTTTATAAATACTCAAGTAAGTAATCCGTATAGTGGAAATTTAAATAAATTATAAGAGACGTAATAAGCTAGAAACCAAAGTTTTGTATTTTTGGCTGATAGAGTAAAATATATAAATAAATATATTTGTTGTGTAGTTACTATATGATTATGTTAACGCCAATAATGCTTGAAAATAGACGAAGTTACATGAAATAAAAATCACTTATTTTAACATTCAGTTCTTTTATTTCTCTGTAGAATCGTAGTTTTAACACGAACTATATTTTTTGTCTTCTTTTAATGTTATATCTAGTATATTGTAGTGTTCACCAAAAATATTATTATCAGAAAAGTGAAGTGTTTATCTATCTGGAAGTTCGGACGGTCAAGACAAAAATAGTTCAGGCAAAGATAGTAGGTACCCGCTAGGTGTACATATCCCAACAAGTTAAAGTACCTATCTCGAAGGGGCCTCTTCCTGTTGGATCCATATCCCCAGGTAAGCCTTCCAAAAGGACGAGTTATTTTCGTTGACTTTTAATTCATCTTCGAACGAAAATCACTCATCATTTTGAAGCGAGTGATTCAAAAATTTAGCTCCAGCTTCGGCCGTGACATCCCGTCAAGAGAGCTACAATAATAATATTAATTAATAATAAATGCTCATTTAGCCTTATACCAGGTGGAATTTAAAACTATTCAAACAATAGCTATCTCAAAGTAAATGTATGTAAACTAACTTGTACAAATAACTTACATTCTGAAATAATAAATAACAGTAGGTACTGATATAACGCAGCCCTGATCCTTATCAGCATAGTAATCGCATCTTCATTGGAACTCGATATAAACATACTTAAATAGACTGCAATAGAAGCTACATAATCGAAAAGTCACGTAACTTCAGAAGGGTCATTGTACAGTAAAATAGGTTAACGTTACACAACCAAAGCCCTAGCCACGCTGCCTATCTATGGAAATTAATTTACGTAACAACATTTTTAGTACTAAAAATCTATTTTCAACACATGGGAAGAATAGCTAGAATATAAAAGATATACCTACGTACGTGCGTTCCCGAAATTTAGGTCTCGTCGCAAATAAATGCACAATAGATTAATGAAGTTTTTTTTTTCATTTTCTATAGCCCTGCAAATTAGGCTTATGCCACTTAACCCCAACATCTGTTGTTTTCGAAATTTTACAATCAATACATTCCTTCCAATCTTGGACGAATCATGCAAGCTTCCACTATAACCCCAAAGTTGTAAATTATTATAAATTATTTCCTATTTATAATTATTATATATATATATATATATATAAATATATATATATTTATTATAAAACGTTTTGGGGTTAAAGTGGAAATATTTTGGGGTTTAGTGGCAAATTATCCTCCGTTCTAGTACACCATTCACTCGAATATAAAAAGTAAATGCAATTAGCCCGAATATCATTCAAATATTAATACTTACTCATCAGGACTTTACTTATTTTGTATGATCACTATCCATCAGTTACAGATTATCAGGAAAATAATTAACGTAACCAATAAGCTAGCCGATCGTTTTTAGTTTTTAGGTAGGTAGTATAATATGTGCTTCCATCACGTGTATTGTTTCATTGCTTAAAAGCCTGTAATGGTTTTATCGACGATAGAAAATAGAGTGCTTACAGTTAAAGTAAGCAGAGTAGGGTCACTCTACGCTCTTTTGTACATTTTTTGGTGCGTTTTGCGATGTTGCTTTGACAGTTAAGCAGCTCTGTTTTTGAACTGAGGCCCTACTCTGGACACAAAACCCGATTCAATTAACAAGTCATCTCTGTCACACGCATACACGGCCTGGTATGAGAGACAAGGATGGCTATAATCATTGCATCGATTTCTTTAAATTCACCCAGCAGATTAGCATGGGACAGCACTGTACACGATTGAATGAAAGAAATTTCGTTAAATGTGTGCTCACTCAGTCCTCACATACGGTCAGCCATATCTTTACAATGAAATAAGTTTGCCAATTCATTCAGTGTTCTTTATTTTGTCGAAACTCTCTTTAATTATCTTTAACATCAAGTATCGTATTTAAAATTTTACCATTATTTCCCTGTGCTCACTCCATCCACACGCTATTAAATTTCTATGAACCAACTATAGATTCGCTTTCCATTGTATACATTGTTTGAATTGGCTAGAAACAGGATTATTCAGCATAAAAACAAACCACTTTTGTAGTGCGTTCTTGAGTAAAATGGATCCCTAATGCTCACTCCGTCCGCCAACGCTATATGCTTTAGTACTGAAATTCGTCAACAGCTATTGAAGATAATGTGTGGAACATTTTGCCACCCCACCTATCTACGGCCATGTCAATGGTGGACATCGGTCGCCGTTTGTCGTCGTTTTGTCTAGTAACTTGTTGTTATTCCTACTGAATGTATTTCTATTAGTGAGCTAGACTCGACAACGAAAATGTGTTTACTCTTTTAAAGTCGATCCATTCGGGAACGACGTGTTTGCAAACAATTTTATTTTTGTTTTAAAAGTATACTAAGTCTACGTATGTATTAACATATTAAGATTTAGTATCTGTCGGCCTGTTTCATAATGTCGTTATCAATAACCAGTCATACGATAAGACGTACGTTTCATATATTTTTATTATTCGATTGTTAGTGCTTATTTGTCGATGGTGAAAGAGGCCCTTTTATTAATAACAAACAAGAAGCAATAAAAAACCGGCCAAGTGCGAGTCGGACTCGCGCACTGAGGGTTCCGTGCCAACTTTAACTGAATTAGGGATTTTTACTTCCACTTAGTCAAAATACCACAATATTTTGTTGACCGCAAATATAACTTTGTTTTTCATAGTATTTGTATGAAGAACAAAGTTATGTTTGCGGTTGTTAAAGATGTGCTATATCTTAAAAACTACTAGTTCGATTTCGCTCAAATCAATTTTCGTTGAAAGTATTTGTTGAGATCTACATTATGTATTTTTTCAAAATGTACACTCGCTTAGTTTAAAAAGTTAGATGGGGGGACGCCCATTTTACGACTTTGGACGCGCCTATCCCTCAAACTTTTAAACTCACTTTTAGAGAAAATGATTTTAGAAACCTCTATGTCATTTTAAAAGACCTATCCATAGACACCCCACACGCATAGGTTTGACCAAAAAAATATTTTTAGGTTTTAGTTTCATGTATGGGAGCCCCCCATATTTTTATTTTTTCTATGAAAATCGAAAAGCGGTTAACAGAATACATCTACCTACCAAGTTTCAACTGTGTAATGCTAACAGTTTTAGAATAAAGCTTTATTATTGGCGGTAACAGAATTAAGTTTGGCGCTTTTTGTTTTATTTTAGGTAAAGTAGGTAGGTAAGGTCTCAGGAACGTAGCCGTTGTTCTAACTAGTTAAGGTAAAATAAAGTACCGCTTAGGTAGTAGGTATAACAATTTGAAAAAAAAATTACATTTACTGCCTACTAAGGTATGGGTTCACTACACCGAGCGTATCAGACACAATACGCTCTACTATACCCACTGAACGGACCACCATTAGAAGGAGCGAGAACGAAAGCGTATTTTGTCGATGCTGACACGCTCCGTGCATGACACGCGACTATCACGGTTGGTCGGTGACGGAACGGTTTAGTGGAAACAGGTCATAGATTTCAATAAGTACAAAGTTTTTTTTGCCGGCACGTTCTTAGCACGTACATGGTTTGCTACGCTGTAGTAGACAGAAACCTTTATAGAGACACTATTAATTGATAGGATAATCCTACTTAGTTATACTTAACAAAGTACAATAATCACGTAAGATACCTCCTACTTAACACGTTCCGGGACACTGTTCCAGACACAATAGATGTAGGCGTTTACGTCCCGGAACGTGTTAAACGCCATTTGACGTAACACAACGTACTTACCTACGTACTTACTAATAAACTACTTTCGTCAGAAGGATTCGGTTTCATTTCTCCTTGCCCTTGAGCTAAGCTTGTGACATTTTGTAATTAGTCGCTAAGTATAGCTCATTAATGGGATTAGATGACGGCCTTAGCTTTTGTAACTATTAAGCAATGTTTTTGAGGATAGACTGTCCAAGTTATTATCAATTTTATCAGGTATTAAGACGATGAAATTGAAATTAAAGGCCATAGTAAGATGATTTTCAAGTTGGTGCAGAAATCATTAGGCTCTTACGTAATGATATCAAAATAAAAATACAACAAGGTAATGATGAGAAAAAAAGTCCAATGCTGTAATAATGTATTTATTTTTATACAGAAGTGAAATTAATTTTCCAAAAAGTTTCATAATTTTCCCAGTCTTATTTACTTTTTTCTTTAAACGGACAATTTCATTAGCATTTTTTTCTATTATTCATTCGGAATGTAATATTTTGTGTTATCGCAAAACAATTATGTATTACCATTTCAGTTTTCTTATGTACTAGATAAACTTGAGTGATACAAATTAAAGTACATAACTAAATATTTTTTTACATTACATTTAAGAATGTTACATTTTGATGTACATAATCAGTGGATAAATGTTGTGGCAAATTTATTACATAACAACATAACTTTAAGTAAAAAAATATATTAATCACAAAAAAGATGCTTTATTTGTAACAGGACGTTTACTGTACGACAATGGACCAATTTTTTATTATGAATATTTTTATTTTTCACTAAACAATTTATTCTGACTTTCTTATTTTCAAAACAATATAACATATGTTCTTAATTTACAAAAAAAAAATGAAATGTTTATATTTATTTATATTTTTTTTGTTATTTATTACACCCTGGTTAATATGAATGGTATGAAAAAGATATTTATTTATACACGTAACAGTTACAGATTAACATAACAACTAGCTTACATAATGCGATTTAACAATAATTGCGTACAAAACAGAAATTAACACATTAACAATTTATTGCATACAAAACATATGGAAAATAACACATACTGTTACATCACTAGTATAAAAAGCTATCTATTTTATTCATATACAAAGCTCATTTTTTACGTACTTTATCATAGCAAAGTAACGAATTGCAATCATTTGTGTTGTAACGAGTATTTTTTCATCACAACCACATTTTTCCCAGAAACTGCAGAATTAAAATCTTTTTTTTGCTTTAAAGAAACAGTTTTTTTAACCACTATATTCATTTTTTTCTTCTAGTAATTGCACAAAAACGTGGGACATTTATTTATATCAAATGGGTTATGATCACTAACTGGACACAAGAGACTGAACACACGTGGAAAGGGGAAAATAATTTAACTTGCCCTATTTCTACACGCGTAAAATCTTGGTGTGTTCATATGACGAAAGTGAAAATGTGATAAACATTTTTAGGTTTCATCAACTGGACACACGTGTGTCCCAGGTGGTGAATAAACCTTTTGATAGCGTCAGGTACATCCATGGACAGGAATTATGGCAAGATGTCGGCTTATCTGCCTCGTATATCCTTTACCGTGACTTCCGTGCACTATCCGGGCTTGGCTGTATCTGATTTACGGGGCTATAAAGTTTTATGGATTATTTTTTTATGTTTTATATTACTAGCTTATATTACTGTCTTAGTAATGTGCATAACACAAGGGTAAACAAGTAATTTACGAAGTACATGATGCAGTATTTAAACAGATCACGCAGAAACACTTTAATTCTATAAGAAATGGACCGACAGAATTTTTTTTTGTTTAATTTTAATGTAACAGCACTAAGGAGTTTGCAAAATTATTAACATCTTCCGGGAGTGGAGGAAAGGCTCTTAATAGCTCCTTAAGGAAAACCTCACATTTGAGTCATACTAAATCTGAGAACAGACATGGATCATTGTTATGGGATTTACTGAGATAAAATCTTCCACTTTGTAATACGAATTTTGCACGTGGCAAAATAAGAATATATTTTACAAAATATACCAAGAAATAAGATAACCATTGTCAAAATAAAACAGACGCCCAAATCATATCATCCTATAATACTGTGTCCTGTCGAGATTTTTAAATTCGCCCTTAAATATTTGCACTTTAACGACCTTTGCAAAAAAATATTCTTTAGAATTGTATTTTTCTGCCCGTAACCTGCCAGTAGCACATTGCTGAGAAAATAAATAAATAAAACAAGATGAACAGCCTAGAAACTAGAACCTCGATGAATTCCGCTATTCAAACATTCATTCTATTGCAGTGCTTTCTCTTGGGAGCCTAGCAATCTCGGTTTAACACGAGCTCATGAATTTCTGAGCAACCTGTTGAGTGGAGTTTATATTATTCTATTTGGTGAAGACAAACAATATATTTTGACTGATAACAATTCTATAATTATTTTTTGAAATCATAAAAGTGGAAACAGAGGTAAGGATTTTTAATCTAAGATGCTTAAACTATTCGTTAATTAATTAAAAATTTCAATTATTAATACAAATGTTCAATAACAAATTATAGACCCACAAGTGATTGCAATATTGCGTTATCTTTGCTTACACTCGCTTGCAAAAAACTACAGCAAAATAATCCAATGAAATTTATATTTTTGCAATAAGCTTTCCGAATACACTATTTACAGTTAAAATAAGGGATTCATAGAAAAAATAATGATAAAATGACGTAGTGATCTTGCAAGCGAGTGTATTTCAATAAAATTCTACTTTTCACAACAACACGCCCGTACAAAAACGTTCATGGATGTACAAATATATATAAAAGTGCATAAAATGTTCCAAAAATGTGTTTTCAATTCAACGATCCCAATAGCTCCATTTAATCACTACATTAGACAAGATGGCGGCAAATCTAATTGTTACCTTTTACAATAATAAAAAAAACGTTAAAATCACAGTAACTATTATTTTTGAATTCTTTAATTAAGGTAACAATTTCTCTACCGCCTCTAGTCACTTCACATTTATTTATTTAATCAACTGGTATGTTTACTAATTTATCGCAAATGAAAACAATACAACTTATGATATAATATGGAACTACGAATAATAAGCTCTATTCTTTTTAGAAGCATCACGTTGATTTATTTATGAAGATATATTTCGACTTTTCAGAATATTTCAAAATCATAGGTAGAAAATGGTGAATAGTAGTAGTAACGCAAATATCTAGTAAAAATTACCGATCCAGATTTCGCGGTAACATTTTGACATTCACTGTCACTAAAACTTTTACAATTTCCTAAACAGCATCCGTTTATTCCAGCCAGTAGTATTTTCAACAAAATAATTTTAAAAAATGTGGAGCTTGTTTTGTACAAAGAAAATTATGTCCGTTCATCATAGTATACCACATTATACATGTCTTGATAAATTGTTGTGTATGCCAGTCGAACTGATGGCCTAGAAAGACTGTGTGGTGAACAGACAGCCCGAAATGAGAAAACAGGTCGATCAATACTATGGCATATATTTTACAATGTTGTTGTAACCTTTTTTGGCAACGGGAGTTTTTTTTTCGATAGATCTACTGAAAAGCTGAAGCCGAAATTACTTCTCCACTTTTATTCATGTCATGAGTAACAGTTTCGATATTCGTCAAAGTTGAAATATATCTTATGTTATCAAACTATTTGATTAGTAGAGCAACATTGCTTACTTATACCTATGAATGATTAAAATGTTTTTTTTTCAAAGCATAGAGGTTTACTTTTACTAATTGATGTAAAATTCCTACTATGTGTTTATTGACCACCAGACATAAATCAATAAGATAAAATTAAAAAGTAACAGAAAGAACCTTTAATCTAACAAGTTACCAGAAGCTCTCAAACTAGGCTATGCCTGTATCTATACTATAGTGTATAGAAACAGGCATTTATGTACTATAGTGGTAATACTTATCCCTTAAGTCCCCTGACCCTAAAGTTCTCACCCTCAAGTTCTCAAGACCCTAAAGTGAAACCAGAAATTGACAAATTGTCAAATAGGAATTAAACTACTATTGAAACGTAAGAAACGACACGTCTGGTGTAGTTGTTAGCGCTCTTTTCTAAATGTTAATTGAAGTTAGTGAATTCCTTATTTTTAGGTAATCTTTTAACTAATTTTTGACTAAGTTGTAGATAAAATCTACGTCGTTTTAAACAGATCAGCCTCGAAGTATATGAATTAAAAATCAAAACAAGGCCCGAGAATTGTAATCATATTGTAATAAATGGACGTTGACATACTATAGTGTTGTAACAGTATCAATAAATGTTATCGATATTTCTACATACGTACAATCTTTTTGATGTTTATTACAAACGATGCAAAATTTTTGTGCACTCGAAATAAGCATATCGGACTGATGCGATGGATTTAATACCAATCAAATACTACTTTACAAGGTACATCAAGGACAGACCTTAGGTTTTTAACAAAGTCCAATTTGGGTCGTATAAATCAAAGTCCTAGCAATTATTTAATAACATTTTATACTGGTATTTAAAATTCACGAGTTGATTATTGGCAAGTTATTCAATCAGTAGAGCGATTATTTAGTTGGAATTAATATACGAAAGTAAGAATAATATAATCGATAAAAAAAAAGAAAGAAAACATTTTTATTTGGTACACATAATATACTATCGATATCATTTACTGATCACTTGCTATACAACAATACAACACTACAGCAATCGTGGTATCGCGTGTCGGTTCTAAGGTCACCTCACCTTGACTTATTTCCATACCGAAAAACTGTTTATTAATCGTAAAAGTTTGTTGTTGTATGAGATTTAGATTTTATTGCCCTGGCCGGGTGTTAATTTAGTGACTACCACACCACTTAACAAATTTGTACACGAATACCTATAATGGCGACTGAAAAAGGGTATCAAGATCCCAGTATGCAGATATAGACATTTTTGACAAATGCAGCCTTGATTATAAGATGCAATGTTGGTCGCATGGTTGAGATTCCGTTATTCTTTTGTTATTTTTGTCATAACAAATGTCTTAAAATAACATGTACTCAGATGGCACCGACGTAATTTCATATTCTCATTTTACTACGTCGTAGCAAATTTCGTAGTAGGTGCCAACAACAAGCTTAAAACTGGTTGATATCAGGGGTCATTATAACAAGTTTATAATGAAATCGAATATTCGATAAGAATATTTGCTCGTTTTTAATTTAATTGGACTGAGTCTAAAAGACGTTTTATGTCTTACAATGCCAATATTGACTTTTAAATCAAGATATTTCATGCTCAAGACTCGTTTTCAGACATGCACATGAATTTATGAATGCGAAATATTTTAGTTTCGAGTTTTATTTGTCAAGGGAACAAAAGGAATTTCACCTCAATGGCTTCAAGGTAGGTAATTATGTAGATATTAGTTTAATAGCAAGTCACAGTAACTCAATATAAAGTTTCAAGGCCTCAGCAATGTTGCTCTACACTTCGATCTCGAATACATATGTGAAACCTTTCAGTACAATTGCGAATTACCTTCAAGCGGGGTTTACAAAAAAACTAGACTTCACAACTAATTAGGAACATTTTAATATAAATAAAAATACTTATCGTAATCTAATAACATTTTACTTAGTAACTCTCCCTCTATATAAAAGCACGATCAGTCAGTGGCACCAGCTTAGTATAAAAATTTAACAGTCACTTACTTTCTATGGGTGCTATATTTCGTCCGAGTCGGATCGTATGGAGTCATAGTTGGACGTTTTGCTTCTAAGCATCCTCAGGAAAGACCCGACGGCGAATATCGTTCTTCTATGCCTGTGAAAGATACCCTGATATAGCGCTTCCCTCAACGCTTTTCTATCGTCCTGTATGGTCGGTTGCGTGCTCAAAGTGATGTCCGAATGAGCGCTGATAGCCTTCTGATGCCTCAGACTGCCATGCTTCTTCTCCAACGATTTCTGGGTAGGCAGACTCATCGTGGATTCTATTGAGGAGTTCTTCGTCTTGCGGAGATTCAGCATTTTCTTCCCCGAAGATTGAGTCTCTGACGTAGACCGTGTCGGCGCCAGCTTCGACCGATGCAGAGGGTTGTTTGAGCCCTCAGGATGGACCATGATCTCAACGGACTTCTGACTCACGGCGCTCGATCGCGTCAACGTTCTCTGTGACGTCGTCGGCTCCGTTTTCGGCACCCTCTCATCTTTCGGCATCGCCGGCTCCGCTTCTATAGCAATCATCTCGACAATTACGGTTCGCAGAATTATTTACGCGGACAATGAGCGGCGAGGTCACATCATAGGCGGGCGCGCCTCATCAATGCTATCAACGGAGGGCACGGTCAAGTGAATGACGACGTCCGAATTGTCCGGCGAATCACTCTTGGCGCGCCCGTCGCAACAATTGCTGAAGGTTATCGTCGGCACTTTTGCATCGCTGTCGATTTTGACCGATTTCAGGTTTTGTGCTAGGCAATCCACGTTGGGGTTGTCTCGGCTGCTATCTTCGGAGTTTGCGTTCATAATCGGAGAGAGCCATTCCTTTTCGTTGTCTCCGTCTAACTTGTCGAGGTCTGGCGAGGGGGCTAGCTCGTCACGGCCAAGCGCTGGCGAAAATCCGTCCCCGTTGACTCGAAGTTCGATCAGATCGGTCAAATTGACGTTGAAGTTGTTGCTTCTACTGCTCTCATTTGCCTTTACTTCATCGGAGACGATCCGATCGGTGATAGTTTCGATCTCCTTCCTTAACGCTTGGTCGTCTTCGTAGAATTCGGAGAGATCTTGCAAATTTTCGTACCAATTCTTACCGAGGAGGCTGTCGGGGAGTTCCGTCTGTTTCCCGGCGGTGTTTTGGCGGTACTGGTCGATGAGGGGTTGGAGGGACTCCTCGTGCTGGCGGAAGAGGTAGTGGTAGGCCTGGCTCACCGTGTAGAGGGAGTAGGAGGAGCGCGGGCGCGGCACGACGGCCGCGGAGGGCGCGTTGGCGAACCGCCGCCTCCACACGTGACCGTGAGCGCGCTCGCACAGTATTGCATTAGAATTAAGAATCCTTTCAAAGTCTGACACTTGGTCGGCTTCGCTGATTTGCACCAACAGCTTGTTCTCCGTCTCTTTCCCGCCGACGCTGTGGCAGAGCCTCTTGTCGCTGACCTGTTTAGGAGGATTACGTGTCTTAGTTTTGTTTGCAGATTTAGAGGTTGAATGTCGTTTGAGTTCGTCGGCGTACTTCATCGGAATGGTTAAATTTTGGACGGAGAGAGCGCATGGGATTTTTTCTAGAACTTTTCGCTTTTGTTCTTTGACGGAGACCGTGCTAGGTTTGGGTAGGATTTTGGTTTTAGATTGGGGTCTTTCGCGGACGAATTGTCTTTCGGCGTACCGAGATCGGTTGGAGTCGGCGCTGCGTACGTTTCGCGCATATTTGGAACGAGGTCTCTCTGTGAGATTGACGCTTTTGGCTCGGAGAGGGACGTCGTGTCGTTGGTCCCTGGGGATCGCGTCCAGTTTGGTTGGTTTACGGTTTTTGAGTGCGGAGGCGATCAGTCGAGTTCGCAATTCTCAAGTGACTGTTCTGTTGGCAAGTCATGCATAGCTTTCTTCGGATTGTGTAGCGTAAAAAGTAATTTATGGTAGCGTGCGGTGCGCGATCGATTCGGTTAGCTCGTCTAATAAAACGGCGATGTATGCCGCGATGGGAGACAGCAGGCACAGTCACTGGATGTCGCGATTTTTGCACCGTCATAATTTTCGTATCGGCGAACTGTTTATAGCGGGAACACGAAATGAAAAAGAATTTATGCCGGGGGACTCGACGATAGCGCGAAACAAAAATCTGCATTTTGTATTGTACTGTAGCTAAGCTAGCGTTTACTCGCCATGGCACAGGATCGTCACCACAGATTAGTAATGAAAATTGCAGCTTTTAATAAAGAAGCCCATCCCACTAGACTCCCCACTACATTTTGGTAATCCGCTGTTTGGTCGGGGACTGCTTTTTCAATATATTCGCAGCTAACCACCATAATGGTAGCCGTTCACTACCCACCACCTGTGACCGCGCTCGTAGCCCACAGCCTACAGCTCAACCCCTAGATACCTACGTGAAATCAATGCTTACCTAAATAAGTTTATAATATTAATAATTATTATTCAAGAAAGTAATTTGTAATTTGTTACGGCCAATAATAAAGCTGGCTGGTTTCTAGCTCAAAGGATTAGCATAGCTATCCAACGCGACAACGCAGCCAGCATTATAGCCTCCTTGCCACAAGGATGGTTTCATTTTTGAATAGGGTAGTCTTATATTATTTTTTATGTTGCATGTCTTAGTTTTAATTTTTTCTTGTTTGTTAGTATTAATAAACTAAATGTCTAGAAAGTAATTAAAATTACTCTAAATTACTTTAGGTTCGCACGCGCATGCTCGAATCAGTCAAGCCACCCTAATATGACTGGTTGACAACTTAATCAAGTCACTCACTCAAGCAAATTAAGTGACTGAGGTAACCAATCGTGTGAGCAAATTAGTAGGTTTGAAGCCTATATGTATAACCTAACTTAATCAGTGTATTGGTGTGCTTAGTCTAGATTCCACTATGCTAGATTAACGTACATACCTTCGGGTAATATCTCACGCGCCTAACACTTTCTAACGAAAATCGCTTTCATAAACAAAAAGGGCATCACTTCAAACAAATGACGAAGCGAGATGCAAGAGATTTTGGCTCTTTAGGTGGTTAGGCACTAGAGTTCTCGATGGTATCTATCTACGGAACTTTTAGGACTTGATCAAAAAATCTATTCACTATTAATTACAACAATTGAGTAGTGGAAAAAATGCATTAAATTAGATTTCTGATAATTAAAATGTTGTTTAGCAAAACAGGAAGATAATTGAGTAGTTAAAAAATAATGCATTTTAAATTAGATTTCTGATAATTAAACTGTTGTTCAGTCAGTAAAACAGGAACATATTTCCATAGGTACTTAAAATAATTTTAAAAGGTACTACTCGTATGTAGCTACGTATGTAGTCTAAAATCACTTGTTATTATCCGCACAGAAATACCATTATATTCGTAAACAAAACTTCTGTTACTAAAATTTCTGTTATATTGTAGATTAAATTATAGTTATAAAATTAACTGTGTTCTGTCTCAAATTAGTCATTCCGAGGAAAACAACACACAATGCCCGAAATTATTTACGTGTTACTATCTTTTATTCTTTTAATTTGTTTAACAGAACCATACCAACACCTATCTTTTTATGTAAGTAGGTTTAATTTTATTTTCAATTTTTTTTGTAACCTTTGCTTTACAGCAGTCAAAAAACATACACTAAAATATTTATTGTTTATATTTATTACCAGTAGGTAATTCAAATATGATAATGACGACGCGTTTGGTGTAGTGGTTGTTAGCGCTCCTGACTACTAAGCCAGCGGTCGCTGGTTCGAATTCCGCAATGGGCAAATGTTTATGTGGTGAGCACCAAGGGTGAGCACGAATATTTGTACCTAAGTCATGGATGTTTATATGTATTTAAGGGAAACGCCCCCGTCAAATATCGTAGCACAAGAAAAAAATCCTAAGTTCGAAACTATGACAATCGGTGTGTTGCGGTGGTTCTAGCGCATGTTTATGATTAATGATTAATAAGTAGATAAAACTGCAAATAAGGCAGACAAATAAGTACCTTACCTACTACTCAACAATCGACATTTACTAAAGTAAACTAAATATCAGCTGATTGAAGATAACAAAATCATTTCCGGCGCACAACCTGCGCTTGGTAATGAGGCCAATATGTCAGGCCCTACAGAACGAAGATTATAATACGCTAGATGCAAGTTACGGTCTGTTTCGGGGCGTTTTGAGATTTTGCTTTAATCCGTTTAAATTCCAGGCAGTTCAATTCCCATTCAGCTAGCTGAATCGCTAAATTGGTATTGCAATCCAGCGTAAGAGAAACTGAAAGTACTAAACTCTTTCTCACTCACTCATATTGTCGAAATTAAGACATGGAAATGAATATAAACATCGCAATACGAAATTTGCTAATCCATTCAAAAGCAGAGCTGCTTAACTGTTAAAGCAAGATCGCAACACGCACCCAGGATTATGTGAATTGGGCGAACAATATCACAAAGCATGGCAAGGGAGTTAGACCACGCATATTTTTTTCTTTTCTAAGTTACCTTTTAAAAAAAACGTAAATGTGACACCCAATTCTTAAAATACCACCCCACGTCAGTAGTACCTCTATAATCTATGTCCGATTGTCTAAAAATACCACCAAACCACTGTTTTGTCACAGTATTCACAAGTAATTCAGCAGTAGGTTATGTCTTACGAAAAACGCTTGAATATGGTTTGCAGTTTGAAGCATGACATACAAAGTGTGACCTGTAATAGTAGCAAAAATTATAAATATAAGGCCTTTTAAGTAACCAGTACTTCTAAATGGTTTTATGAAAAATGAATTTATTAAGTAAGACACGGGGTTCAATTCCTCGTCTGTCACAGAGTCACAGTTGCTTTTTACAAGTGCAATTTAAATTATTCAGTTTGCATGGTGACAAAACACTATAAAAACAAAAATAAACTATGAATTTATTGTTGTTTTCTAACAAAATAAATCGAACCAGCAATCAATTTCAAACAAATGTGTCCGGTCATAAACCTGACATTGTCATTTACTACTACGAGTTAGCGATTTTGATATACCTATTGACTCTGAGTTAAATCATTTAAAAGCAATACGATCAGGTTACTACGTATACTCTGTAGAATCATTTTATTACGTAAATACAGCCAGCCATTTGTCATTTCAACATGCTCCAATATTTTGTGAAACTGTCGTCGCGCACGGTCATAATAGTTAACCTTCTGTCAACAATTTACACTGTGTCGAAACCTTTTTGCTTTACCTATGCATATAAGACGGGGAGTAAGCCATTACTTATTTATATGCTATTGATCCTGTCGTGCCCTACATAACCTACATTGTCAACAACCTCTGTCCATTACGCTTTCCTTACTTCACTGTTATATAAGTGTATCTAATGGTAATTTAAACAATGACAAAACAAATGTAAAGTTACGAAATTGAGTCAGTCAGATGCAATAAATGATTATTTGATTTGATTTGAGGCATAATAATGACCGTGAAATGTATTAGGTTAGGTAAGAGGTAATTACTTCACATTAATAACTGAAACAATTTCAGCGGAGTATTTTATTAGACGCAATCACTTATCATCGTATTTATAATGTGTTTTACAATCTTTTGACATTGGATCGAGTTGATACGTGTTTTTGACAGGAAATGCTTGATGTAACTTCGTCTTATCTTTGAGGTCAAATATTGTGTTTGCTATTTTTTTATTCAAATTCAAAGGAATGTCTTGTAAGTTACATATGTTTTAAAAAAACCTGATTCTGGTGTCTTATTCATTATCCTTGCATCGAAATTAGTAAATTAATACAAATCAATACATCGATGGTAACTTTGATTTAGCAAATAAATATCGAAACGGATTTATTTACCATGCATCTGGTTCATATCGGATGTAATAAACAATAATATTATTTACTCAAGATTCAGTTTTTGAGACGATATGAAACAGCTGATTATCTGACAGATGTCAGTAACCTTTTTAACCTAGGTCATGTAAGGGCAACAAGGCCCACTCCCATACATTTCGTAACTTACAACACAGTTGAATTTAATACATAAAACTAGGTTTTGGCCGGTCTCATATTGCGGATAGAGATTCAGGAAAATTAATATAACTTTTTACGGTAAATATAATAATGTTTTGTTCCTTTGTGGATTGTGAGCAATGCAATTGTTACTTCTACCTACTGCGAATATAGTTAGGTACTTCTTAGCGTGTCGATGGAAACCCATATGGAGGAATAACAATCCATAATAAATAACTCATAATGGATTCTTAGGTACTTAAATTAGATCTATAGAATCTCATACTGAAAAAAACGTCGTCGAAACTATAATATAGTCGCTAAATCTGGCGCTAGTGCATCATACGTACGGTATTTTTACATATTAACTACTACTCGTAGTCAAATTTCGCTAAACAAAGAATATTTTTACAGATTAATATAAGCACCAGCATAACATGAAATTTTCATGTATATATACTTACCCAGTGTTCCCGAATACAATACGACCCCACTTAAGATTCTTCTTCGTCTAGAATTTAAACTAGTAAGTTTGTAATGTCTTATCACTTCAGACATAACCTATATACAATTTGAAATCTATACCTCACAAAAGTATAATTTTATTTTTCACTAGCTGTGCCCGCGACTTCGTCCGCGTGGAATAGTGACTTTGGATAGAATTTTTAATTTATAGGCTTATGATTTTACAAATAAGATACTTAAGTATAAGTACTTATAAGTACGCAAGATATAAAGTATTTATATAGTACATTTTAGTACTCACTTATCATTAAAATTGGCCATATACAACAATAAGAAGCAAGTAGTAGGTACATCAAAGGTGATCAATCATTATGACCATACCGATTATTTGGACGTTCACAATTTGTATTTCGATTAGGAATTCCTTTGTTTGATAGGATAATATGGTTACTTTACTTTTAACTACTACTTTGCCACAAAAAAAAACTACTACTTCACTAACATTTTACTTTGTTGTGTGGAAAAAATGGATCTAAATATAATTTTTTTCATGGCACTGTTTTGTTATACTTTGGCAAGTACCATAAAGTACCAAATATTCATTTAATTTATACAAACCAATATGGAGGAAACACTACACATTGAATTAAAACACTTTACAGATTCATTTCCACCCACATTTATTTTAAATTGTTTCGCCTCGGCCCCGTCCCGCCTTAGCCCCGGCCCCATCGAACGGGATAAAAAGTATCCTATGTCCTTCTCCTGGTACTAAGCTACCTCCCCACCGTTTCGTCCCGGTCCCGTGCTACCCCAGCCCCGGCCCCGTCTAGCGGGACAAAAAGTATCCTATATGCAGTATCTTATGTCCTTCTCCTGGTACTAAGCTACCTCCCCACCGTTTCGTCCCGGTCCCGTGCTACCCCAGCCCCGGCCCCGTCTAGCGGGACAAAAAGTATCCTATATGCAGTATCTTATGTCCTTCTCCTGGTACTAAGCCACCTCCCCACCGTTTCGTCCCGGTCCCGTGCTACCCCAGCCCCGGCCCCGTCTAGCGGGACAAAAAGTATCCTATATGCTTTTCCTGATTCTATGCTACCACCCCACCAACTTTTAGCCAAATCGGTTCAGCCGTTCTCAAGTTATAAGTGTTGTAACAAACACGACTTTCTTTTATATATATATATTTTCTGCCTACCCCCTAAGTCTATTGGCGTGATTATTACTATCCTAGTTTACTCTCCAAGTGATGCTGAGTCAAATAAAAAAAGCCCCATCAAAATCGGTCCAGTAGATTCTGAGATTAGCCCGGACAAACAGACAGACAGACAGACAGACAGACAGACAGACAGACAAAAATTTTAAAAATTGTTGTTTTGGCTTCTATTACGGTAATTAAGACCCCCTGTAACAATTTTTCATAAAAATCTTCAATGTACAGAAATCGATCTTTTACAGTCTTATTATATGTATAATAAATATATATATATATAAGATTTATAGCACGATCTAAAAACACGATTGGCCAATGTCAGATCGGAGTGAATCAAAACATGAGTTTTATTATTCTAAGGTCATGAATAATGGAGTTCGTATTATTATGGACGGATATTTTTGTTTTCAAGAGTAGCCGATTGTAAAGTCTAATTCCGTCTTGAAACATTCATTCTTATAAATAAATATTTTACAATGGCTACGGACATGACGTTTACTATCAGTGCATAAATAATATTATTTATTTTTAGTCGCGTTTGTTACCTACTCATTATATATATTTTACAATGGCTACGGACATGACGTTTACTATCAGTGCATAAATAATATTATTTATTTTTAGTCGCGTTTGTTACCTACTCATTATATTTCAAATAAATCACGTTAAATAGGCTGTTTTTAATACGTGGTATGAAATTAATTTAAAATTACTAAAAAGCACTGAATGAAAAATACGAGTACATTTTCATGTTGCAATAATAATATTTAATCAGTCAGGTATCAAACGACTCCCGGGAGTCGCATAATAATGGAATTTCTATTGTGTCTCGTTCACACATACTTGACGAGTTAATAGATAATATTGTTACGCCTATCTTTATGGCTTGCTATGTAGTTTAACTATTTACATTACATGCAAAATCATTTAAAAGAAAACTATTAATATTTGAAGTCCTATTGACGCAAACACGTTCTACGTCATTAGTTTAGTTAGACCCATAAAACAATAGACCTGCGTAATCACATTTAAATACTATCTTCGCTCACGTTTTTAAACGTAGGTAGACCTCCATACATGGACATAGCCCTGAATCAGTAAGCTCCAGTGGCAATGGGCAGGGCACATAGCGCAAAGAACTGATGGCCGTTTGGGCATAAAAGTACTAGATTGGAGACCTTTTGACCAAAGACGCAGCGTTGGTCCACCGGCAAGATGGACACATCGCAGGAACAAACTGGAGGCAGACCGCTTGCGATCGGTCGCCGTGGAAAACCGTGGGACATGCCTATGTTCAGCAGTGGACGTCCTTTGTTCGATAATGAAGAGACATCCATAATTAATCCATAGCATGCGAAAAATTTGTAGTGACTTAACATGTGATAGTCACCCATAATAACTGGCCAGTCAGTATTACCGCCATTAATTTGAAAGCTTTCAGTTAGTGAAAGAAATCTTAATGAGAACTAATGACACAAACTCACTTCATTTTTAGTCATGAGGAGATTCAAGAATCAACTTTGGCCAGTGTCAGTGTAAGATTAAAACCACCTAAAAGATGCCGTCACCGATTAATATAATTAAATATTAAACAACACTTCACCGAATTGACTGACGCACTCGGAAAAGTGCCTTAGAAGTATGGAAATATTTTTTTTTGAATCAAATCAAACTAATTTAACAACCTTTTTATCCCTACGTCGTCTTTCTATTCTTTGTGTAATCTTATCTTAATAGTGACTATCAACAAATCAAAACATTTAAAAATGTTTATGTTAATCTCTAATTTTCTCTGAAACTAAACATTAATTTATTTTGCTAGATCTCTTCCCTTTTAATATTTTAACTTAAAACGAGGTGACCTTATATTTCTGATCTGTGGTAGTAGAAACAAACTAAATAGCCTCTCAATCAATTTAAAAGCAGTTAGTGACCAATCAAAGGATGATGCACTGAATACTGCGAACTAACTCGCTCTAGTAATAGGATTTAATCTATCCAGTCGCAGTAACGTCATTGCTATAATTTGTACAATGGCTGTACCATCTGAAGGAACATACTGCGCCGACCCCAAATAAACTGGGAATGGGGCAAGAGAATGATGATGATTTTATTTTTATTTTATTTTTTTAAAACTTACAAACAAATGATGATGATGGTGCAGTCTGAAAAACCCTACACACTTGTAATAAGTTGGTAGATATTGGTTCAATCAAGGAATAGGGTCCCTTTATTTCAGAGACTTGCTACCAGGCTTTGAACCGTACGAAAAGATTAACCGACCAATTTGAAAACAATGACATAATCATGACATTGATGATGTCTTTTTTAGGCTACTAGCGGCATCACAGGTGGCGGATAGTGAAAGGCCACCAGATATGGTGGTCAGCTGCGAATGTGCTGAATAAGCAGTCCCCGACCAAACAGCAGCAGGATTAGCAGAATGTAGTAGGGAGTCTAGTGGAATGGGTTTCTCTATTAAAAGCCACTAAAAGCGAGTAAATGCCGCCATTAAATAAGCATTCCCCTGGTGTTGGGTAGCAGCAACATCGCGGGATACCATCCTTACCTTGTCGATATCCCGCTGTTTAGAACTAAGCGCTTCTCATCAACATTTATAATGCGCACGGCAAAAGAGTGGAACTCGCTGCCCGCGTCGGTGTTTCCTAGTGACTATAATCCGAATCTATTCAAAGTTAGAGTGAACAGGCTTCTTCTGGGCGAGCTCGTTTCATCTTCGACTCCGTCTTAGTCGCACTTGGCTTGGTCTGGAGTCAAGAGGCAAACCCATACTAAATTAAAAAAAAACATCGGTACTGGCAAAAGGCTGAAGATGTAGTTTATCAGGAAAGGCTTTTGACAGGACATTAAGAGGCGGAAAACCCTCGGTTCTTACACTGCTGTGTGGAGGGCAAGAGGGAAACACCACACTATCTTTCTTAATTTGAAGTTTCGGGAAAAAACTCCACCGACAAGAGCCTAGCTCTTAATTAATAAATATTCTTTTCTAATTGGTTGAGTAGTAATTTTAATCTTGGTTTAAACCTGATACTGTCTTTTTTTGTAATAAAGGGGGGGAGGGGGGGTTTTCCTAGTTACATTATAATGTAACTAGGAAAATCATGACGCGGACGGGATGAACTATCACAGTGAAATCGTGTATCCACAGTACACACCGCCCGCCGGCATAGCTCGTATGTGCAGCGGCATTTTCCATAGTATCTGACAAATTTTGACGTATCCCGCCGAAAAAGCTGCCGGCCGGTGTGGACTCCATTAGATCTTTTGCTTGTCTTAGCACGGATTAGCATTTAATTAAACTCTTGCACAACTGAGTTATATGTGATATCTACACAATGAATCATCACTGAGAAAATTTTACCTGCCTATATTCACCTAAGAAGTACGTAAATAGCTACTAAATCTCGCCCTATTTTTAAACAAATCGATGTATTGAACTTTCCATGGTAACGTAGGTGCATGCATTTTCCCTTAGCATAGGGCAGTTATGTCGTAGAGAATATGAAAAATGAAAGGTAATCGGGCTATCTGTAAACATCGCGTGTGATGGTTGTGTATCCTCAATCAATAATAACAAAAAATAAACATTAAAAGTAAACTACTTACATATTTATATCAAAAAGCTCGTTTCCCTGTGGTAAAGTGCCCAAAAGGCTGGCCACATTACCTCTTGAGTGGCGAGACTAATTCTCTAGCCGAGGTAGAGGCCAGCCTTGTTTCGTAGGTTCTTAACAAGACGTTAGAACAACTCCCTATCCTAGCTTGAACCTAAAATAGTGTCTATTATAGCCTTAACATGTTTTGTACAAATGAAGTTACTGATTTTGATTCTAAATGCACTGGAACCAAGCCTACTTAATCATAGTTCAAACTATAGAACCCTGTAACGCTAAATAACTGAACGCAACAACTTGGAGTATGTTTGCACCCCGCTTAATAAGATTCCTCTCCTCGCTTAGTAGGTACGCTCTTTTTAACGATACGACGAGTTTTATGGAATAACGTCTGATGGTCAAGTTAAGGTGCAAAATAGAGCCCCAAAGATCAATTTTGATTTTATTGCATCTATATTTCTACTGATAACTTTTGTAATTGTTTGTATTTCCGGATGTTAATTTTATCTGTACCATTATTCGGTTAAGTCGAATATGTAAGTTTGTTGAAAATTGGAAAAGCATAAAATAATATTCTGTAGCCCTTATAATGAGTTCGTAAATAACTGGTATGTACTTAAATCATTTATTTTTCCTGTTGCATTGCACAGATCCCCGCCTATAACGATTACCTGCTAATTATGAGTTTTTGGGACCCGACCCGGAATCCTATCTTGGTTTTACTGTAATTATTCTATTAATGAGTCCAAGGAGTTGCGAAAAACTATTTTCCCTACACTCATATGTAATTTATTCATGAAATTATTAATGATTTACTTACCGTAAAAGAAAGAATTCTACGTAACAAATTGATCGTCCTAATTGATTTTTCCCACACCAAGACAACGGAAAGTTTTAGTGTTATTTAGTATTCTGACCCATTTCTTTATAATTTTAGGCAATTTATTGACTTGTCAAAGTAGTCATAGAAAAATGTCGCTTCATAGGCTTTCATAGGTTATGCCGCCGAGTCCCATAAATTGCGTGAGTTTTTTTTACATAATGTGAGCAGTCCGAATATTTGAATATTAGTTAAATAATCGGAATGGTATGCTTTGTTATGTTTTGATTATTTTGTCTATATTTTAAGTGGTAAGTAAGCAATAAGGTTTTATTGCTAAGCTTATTTAAAACAATGGATGATCAACACACGTCGCAAGGGAAAATAGGAACAAGTTGTTTTGCCGAATAAACTGTAATCTCTTAATAACCGTAAACATGAACTAAGAAAGAAATTACACCTACCGAACTACATAATCAGTTCAAAAACAAATGGCATGCAAATATCAAAACTGAAGTAAACAGTAAATATTATTCTCGCCGCGTATTTTTAACTGTAAAGAGCCGACGTAAATAATAACTCGGAAACATGTGTTACGTAAAGTCGTAAATATCACGCATTTCCGAGCCACATCGTTTTATTATCCTACGCTCTTTTCAGCCAACCGAATAATACCTAAAACCCGAGCGGTGACTGCGAAAAACAAATAATTTCGTACCTGGCACGGGGACCCACGAAAATCAATATCCCATCGCTCTTCCGTAAACAAAAACAGACATTCAACCTCCTGAATTCAAAACCTCTTTGCTGTCACTTTGTTTTTATGCCCGCGAAAATTAATGACACCAGAAAAAAAACACCGAAGATTAAAAATCTATCAATCAATCGAGTTGACCTACTTACCGGCGTTTAACCAGCGAGCTCTATGCAACCTAAAATTAAGAAAACACTTGCAAGGCACTGTTTGTATATAATTTTTGTTCTTGTAAATAATAAAATCACTGCCACAGCACGTATTGACGGAGAGGACTGTCGTACGATACAAAATTAACACACTGTTGCGCTGAAAATCAATATGACCGACTGGTGGCTCGGGTCGGGGATCTGTCTTTGCAGTCCATTCAATACAGTGAGATGAGGCATGCGTACACGGCGTCTACGTCTAGAACGCCTTGACGTATAAACGCGGGAAAAATGACGTTTGTTTTTTTAAATATCGCGCAGACGTGTGATCTGTACGACCGCGAGATGGTTATGAGCAGCTCGGAGTGCTGATAACGTCATTTGGATGCTAGAATTCAAACATTATGGATAACTAATGATAAGTATGACAGGAGTAAGCCACGTGTCAGGGCTTCATTTATTATTGCAAATGTAAACTGTTTTTACGTAAGTTACCATAGATGTGCCGTTGCCGGCAACATTGCCACGGGATTATTAAGCATTATTGCTAATGTTGCTGGCAACTTTGGCAATTTAAGGGAACTTTAAACATTTAATCATCTTTTGATTTAAGTATAATTTAATAAATCAAATGATGATAAAATGCTTTAATAATAAATAAACATTGTAATGTTCGCTAACATTGCCAATTTTTCCGGATATTAAATCAATGTGGCTTCAATATTCCCTATGGCACGGCAATATTGCCGGATCCACAGAAAATATAACCGGATTTTCGGATCTCAAAAACGGCACATCATTACATGCTACGTGAATTTCGTTCGTAGCAATCCGTAGCAGTTCGTAGCACGAGAATGATATCATTAGTATGTAGTACTATTTTAAATTCTGTGTCATTAGTGAAATCATGTTTTAGTGAAATATAAAGTCCCTAAACGAATAGATAGAGTCATCATGTACCTACATAGTATGAAAATCATGTAAAAATAATTAAGATAAAATTTCTGTTGTTGTTTATTGTGTTTTTAACGATATTTTAAGCACTGTCACGAATGTATTTAAAGTAAAATAAAATTAGCAACTGTCTTTTAAAGTACTTAGATGTTGTGCGTTGCGCAACGTTTCAGATCAATGCGAGCAACGGAAATGAAATTCTTGAAGCCGTAGGTCAGTACACTGCTGCCGCGTTTTTACTAAAACCAGCAATCAGAGCGGCAGTAGAATATCTACTTGGCTCTAGCATTCCAGCCCCCTTACTCTGGACACAAAACCCGATCCAATGAATATAGCCATCCCTGTCACACGCGTACACGGCCTGATGTGTGACAGGGATGGCTATAACCATTGAATCGGGTTTTGTGTCCAGAGTAAGGCCTCAGGGGACGTATTGTGATCCAACTTAATCCGTTCAATTTACAGGCAGTGTAAACTAATATTATCAATAAAATAATATTATAGTAATTCTATCATGGTATGAATATCAATATTTATGTTGTTTTATTATAATAATATTATCAATTTCATGCGAAATTGCAATACGAATTGATAATTTGACAGTAAAGCAGAGCTGCTTAACTATCAAAGTTGCATCGCAATACGCTTCCAGAACTAATTACTAGTTCGACAGAGTTAAATAATTAAGTGGTATAAAAGTATAGCATAAGAGTCATATATATTAACATAGAATATTAACAGCTTTGCAAATTCGAACCTACATAAACCTGGTTATGCACCCAAAGAGAAGGCCATTTTAGAGTAGTCCATAAATTCATAGACCATATTCATTTCACACTTTACAGTCCTGGTAACATATCCATGTAAAGCTTCGTTTAAAATTATGTCTTCAATGTTTTTTACTGTACCTGTGTCTGAACGGGCTGTCTCTGTAATGTAGTAGGATTTCCGCTACAAATTTATCCTACGAGGAATGAGTTTGGAGTAACGCGTGTGAACAACGGGTGTATGTGGGTTACATCACTATCTCTCTATGCCGCAGTAGAGAGAAGCGATACAGTAACAAATGAAATGAAAATTTATACTGTTTTAACTCTTGGGTAAAAAGCAAATATCACCTAAAAAAAATTATAATTTACCAGTATTTAGAAGACATTTGTTCCGCTGGCTTAACCACCATAATTTTTATAGTCTAGATGACTTTTTTAATAAAAAAGGAATTTAGGTTGAGAAGGCAATTTCAGTACTTTGACATTTGAACTACATATTATAATTATCATATTTTTTTGTATCCTGACATTTGCATGCTAATTTATGTAGCCCAAATATGTGATTCTTTTATTTACCTACTGTATTTGACAACTTGTATACCATATTTGACGCAAATAAATGATTGATTGATTGATTGATTGATTGATTAAGTTTCCTGCGGCTTCGACCACCTTCAAATTTTTGAAATAAAATATTAGTAGGATGAAACCTCGATATTGGTCTCAGCTATTTTGTGATTTCATAATTGAATTAAACTTTAAATAGAAAGATAGCCTTAGCTATCAAACAAATGGATGAAAGGCGATTTATACAGTGTTGATTTGTAGTGTTTCAAATACACGCTCTAGGGCCCTATTTTCGTTAATTAATGTTCGATTTTTAAATAAATCCAGTTGAATTCACGGCAGTGATTTAAGAAAAGATAGCTCAATTTTGTACTTGCGTAATTCTTGTTGTCATCTAATTGATTTTCTGACGAAAATCAGTCGGATTTTTGCCGCGAGTGATGCAAAAAACTGTCTTTCGAAAACAACAATAGAAAAACTATTATTTAGCGTAATAATAACCATTCACTGGTTTTAGCTAGCCCGGAGCCGTGCAACTGAACCTTACACAACTTACTGTTATTATTCCCCTGTATGTAACCAGGTCAACACCCTGTATATTAGGGGTCGATGGGGCTCCGTGCCAGTTTATGAGTATGCCATAAACACCTCGCCATCACAATACACTTGGACACAGCAAGATTAAATGATGCTAATTTTGCTTGAATATCAGACTCGAAAAATTTAGTAATCCATCGATTCAATCAAATCCATGAATGTAATACTAAAGTCCATTTTTGTTGGCTTGTCGAATATTGTAAACAATCTTGATATTTCCTTTAAATGAAATTATTCATTTTAAAATAAGATAAACAAGAAGCTTTCAACCTACATTGGTAGTTCATCGTCACTGAGATCTATTTAAATCAAATAGTAAATTAATTTTAATCACTGATATTATTTTGAAAAGTTATAAAAATATTGTTTACAATATGAGACAAGCAAATACAAACGGACTTTAAGATGTATCAATTAAAGATCGATTTGAGAAGAGAAGAATCTCATAGTTTATCTTCTTCTCCTTCTTTCTTCCTTTGTCCCATCTACGTAAGAAGCGATCCAGTTCTTCGTTCTTTTAGTTATTCCGGTTATACCTCTTAGTCTCAAGAACGGGTGGACCGGTTGTCATGATTTTTTGTTTTTTGGATTCATCGCCGCCCCGAATAGGACATACGTAGTTCGCCGGGACCGCTAGAATAAAATTAATAAGGAAATTCAGTTTAATCATTGAGAGCCTACTCGTCCCTTTGTAGTAGAACCATAATAGCCCTATATTTCCTTAATCAAATAGTTAAATGCGATTTCCCGGTTTTTATTTTTATGGAACAGTTCCGTATGATTGTAAATGCATTACGTTGATTGAATGATCTTTCGTGGAAAGACGAACAAGCCTAGGTTTTATTATTATTGTTGTGTTTTATTTGATCGCTCTGTGATCCAAAATCATGAGGGTCTGTTTTACCCATAGAGAAAGAAAAAATCTTCGCTTTAAAAAGAGCGTGCTACTTAGGGAAATTCTATAGGATTTGACAGCGAAAGACCATATGACAGCGATACCGTTTTCTAAGAAATAATGGATTTAGTGGATACGTCAAGTTTCCGTCGTTGGAATTTTTGAAAAATTATGAATGGATA
Source organism: Pyrausta aurata (assembly GCA_963584085.1). NCBI lineage: Eukaryota > Metazoa > Arthropoda > Insecta > Lepidoptera > Crambidae > Pyrausta > Pyrausta aurata. The sequence continues at coordinate 1,600,661 of OY757273.1, read as the reverse complement.
TAATTATAATTTAAGTTTTGTATAACAATTTCACATGAAATGACTTGTGCTTTCAGCGACTGTGAAGTGCGCCGAGGATACAATCCCGAAAATCATACTTTCCACCAGTAAATATGAATCATTGATAAAAATTTTAATTCCAAATTTTATAAAATTTGTGAGTGAAATCGACTCCGATGCCAAATTGTACAGTAAATTTAGGACTTCCTTTGTGATTTGCAGCCATATATCAAAGTTTCCAATAGATTAATTCAGATATTTTCAGTAAAATAAGAAACCGTTTCTTTACACTAGGGCTTGACTAAATGATGACGTCATCAGTATCGATAAATTTTTTGACTGATTTTTTTAGGTAACCGTAATTCTTGCACAGCTTCTTCTCAGCACTGGCCCACACAACTGGCCCGAAGCTGTGCTTTGGTAAGGTCTATGCTGGAACGTGTATAAGTGCTTCTAGCAAGTCTTCATACATAAATAAATAAATATGTAATTTAACAAAAATGAGGTTGTCTTGTTTATCAAATAAAAAGTATTATGTAAGTAAAAGTGCAGTAATTTAATTATTTTTGTTTCAATTTACATGATTTATCGTAACCTCGTCGATAAAACTTGGACCACCATAAGATACACATCACTATTGAACGCACACATGTAAAGTAACTTTTTGGTTACGCTGAAAATCCGCGTTTGTCATTCTATACTATACTACTTTCTATGGTTTTACCACCGACAAATAAGTACTAATCAATTAAATAATTCAAATATGGAACGTCATTCTGTATCTGTCAGATAGACAGACATTGTAGAAGGCCGTAAGACTATTAAAATCCATTTCCATCCAGTACTTTGTACATAGGTAAAAATATTCACTCACGCTTGAAGCTACGAATTTTCAAATACGCACTTCGCTACGATTGCTTCGTAGCGCGTGCCCTCGTAGTCGTAGTTGTCTTGTCGTAGCGCGTCGTAGCACGCGTGCCGCATTCGTAGCGAGTCGAAATATTTTGACTGTGTTACCTTGAATTCTGTAGAATTTCGCATTCTTTTGTATTTAATAAAGAGTCATCATAATTTTAACGAAATACATATAGGGAAAACATCAAAGTCAGGAAGTTTGACAGTCTCTTCATACATTTAGTAAAAAAGATTACATGATCATTGCATTTAGTGTTAACACTGACAACGTCGAAATAGCATTTTCTGAGCGGCTAAATTGTAACTGTAGTATTCTTTTCTAGAATGATGTATCTCTCTCCTGCAAGGCTCAAACAACAGCCCGTCCCTCAAAGGGCATGAGACGATAACAAACAATTAACTCATTAACAATGTTTGCGGCGATATCTTCCTTCGCAATCAACTGCGCAAATAGATAAGTAGGGCGACCAAATGCAGTAAGCATTATGTCGTTTATATGGACACGATACAGTGAGTTGTTACTACTACGTATAGAGAAGCCAAGTTATGCCAAGCAAAAAATGTGTCGCAAATACACACATCAACACTGTCTAGGGATATTCAGATTTACTCAATGAAATCAAAATGTATAAATAAAATTAATCAGTCAGGTATCAAACGAATGCCGGGAGTCGCATAACAATGGAATTTTTATTGTGTCTCGTTTACACATACTTGACGAGTTAACACACAACAATATGATATTTAAAATACAACATTTATCAGAACTTCATACAAAATATCCCTCGACAGTGTTGAGTACTACTTATACGACGACAAGATTGTGATGTTTTCTTTGAAATTTGAATTTCGAATTATGAATTCGTACTATGAGTTGATGACCGTGTCGTCAATTCATGGAGCACAAAATTATTCTTGATGTCAGTTCCATACGCTAGTAATTAAATTAATGTAGTTCAATGCCTTGATACGGCTTTAGTCAGCAATAAGCAATTTTATTTATACATAAATACATAGGTATTTAGGTATATATAGCGTTTGATATCTCACACTAGATGGTGATGGCGCGTCTATAGTTTTTTTTTAAGTTGACGGAAAACAGGTTCATTTGTATTAAAAATATCTCTGGGTGACCGAGCTTCAAACTTCAAACTATTTCAGTGCCTTAAAATACGGTGATAACCTCATTTTCTAAAAATGAAACCTAACTAGATCTATTTTTTCCTATGAAACTCCCTGTATACAAAATATCATGATAATCGTGCGAGCCATTTCCGAGATATTTATATATACAAGAATAAATTGCTCGTTAAAAGTATAGGATATTATCATTAGTATAGTAATAAGCACAAGATTCAATAGAAGGACGTTATTTATCAGTAAATCTTCCTACTAGTACTTATGCACACATCTTTTTATTATTGCTAAATGTGGACACCATCGCGTGTAAATTTCTTTGCACTGTGCAAACTAAGAGACGTGCCAAATATTTAAAGTAGCTTTAAATGTGCCACTAAGTGTCTCAACTTTAGCTTTTAGCAAATAAATGCGAATCCTACACGAGCTCACGTCTCATAGTTTGCTTTTCAGGTACCTAAGTCAAAATAGGTGAGTGTCGGTATTTTAAACCTGCCATTATCGGCTAGCCGTCTTCAGTTTCCGAAGTAACCAGATTATTCCAAGAAGTTGAGACTCAACTATTCATTTATCCGTAACTAGCGGTCCCAGCGAACTTCGTTTCGCCCCCAGCCCCGTCCCGTCCCGGCCCCGTTTTATGCTATAAACCTCACGGAGCCCGAGACCTTTCCAACGAATGCAAAATCGTAGAAATAGGTTCGTGCGTTCTGGAGTTATAGCGTCAGGGAGGAAAACCCTACTTATTTTTATACATATAGTAGATTACTTTAAGAGTAGAATTCTTACGTTCGACTGAACAAAGTAACTCCAAGCAAAATTTTGATTTCGTATGGTATATTTTTTTAAGTCATCATTACTTAATCCAAAGGAATTTATTTTTGTGTGACTATTGCCGCTGACCTAATTCAGAATCCTGCTTCCTACAAATTATTACAAATGTCAGTTTGTGAGGATGGATGTATGAATTGTTTGCTGATTCCTTTCTAATTCGTGCAGCTAGAAAATGGAACACGCTGCCTACTGAAATTTTCCCTCGGGAATATGACCTAAGCCTGAGATTTTAAACTTTCGCGTTGCATTACAATGAGAATAGTATATTCATTCTAGATTTTTTTGCGGCAAAATTTATAATTTTAATTTGTTGCTGCAGTGTTATAGCTCCTAGTGAGTACATTATAGAACACAACTCTCCCATCCCCCCAACCCGCCGCTTCACCCCTCCCCCCCTTGATAAAGGTCCCAAATTTCATATTTCCTCTATTTTCAGGAAAACCATACAAGCTAGGACAAAATGGTCAAGGACTAAATCATTTGTCAATAAATTACCTACAAATAAGTACTAACATTCATTTTGATACGAGTTATAGTTTTTATGTTACGGAGCATCAAAGAGTACTTAAAATGTGCGCTTAGCAGAAATACAACATTTAACACAAAATAAACAATATAATTTATAAATTTTCTCAAGAAATGCGTTTCTGTAGAACTTACTTATCTAAAACAAATCAGTATCGTCATTGTTATCTTCTAAAGGTTTGTCGAAGCTACAAAGGCCCCAATGTCTGCATATGGTGGAACAACGGAATGCAGCTTTGACACATCCACATACTTTTCTGTAGCCTTTTTTGCAGCTGCATGATACTATTTTCAGTATCTACTGTGGAGCTGGTGCCTATGTGGTATTTAGAGTACAGAGTTACTATTTTTTTCCAGCTTCAGTTTTCTGGGTTAAATGAATTTGCTCGCCATAATTGAACTTGATGAAAAGTATGTGTTGAATTCTGACAAGCAGCTCCTAAATAAGGTGGTAACACCACCATATTGTTCTTCAGATCAATGTTTTTGTAAAAGTGGACCTCTCGTATATCGTTTATACTTTTTAGGTACCTACTATGATACTATCCGAGAATATATCTTTCTCCTGCCTCTTCTATCTGCTTGCGTGAGGCATCCGGGTTATTTAAAACGTGTATTGTATCTTGCAAGTCGGTCTTATTACCAAACAGGAAAGACTAAACCTTTCCTTTGTTGTAGAATGCCGATGTAGTAGAATATATTCTAGCGTGGTGGAGTCAGTCCCAGTAAAAGAACCAATAGATCAATGTCTTGCCCAACCACAACGACAATGTCTTTTCGACGTACTACATAATATCGGCATTCTAAAGCACAGGAAAGGTTCAGTCTATTCAATAACATATAACATCGACTTGCAAGATACAATAAGTAACTCCTGATGCCTAACGGAAGGAGGTAAAAAGGCAGGAGAAACATATATTCTTGCATGGTATGGGGCTAAGCAAACCTAAAAAAGTATAATCGTGTTACGAAACATTTAGGTACTTCAACTTCACTTCTTAACCAACTCTCAAGAACAATATGGTGTTATTATGAAAAGACCACCTTCTTCAGCTTGTCAGCATTCAATGCATACTTTGATCAAGCTCTCAACAGTTGATACTGAAAACAATATCATGCAGCTGCAAAAATGGCTACAGAAAAATATGTGGATGTGTTAAAGGTGCATTCCGTTGTTCCACCATATGCATACATTGGGGCCTTAGTAGATTCGACAAACCTTTAGAAGATAACAATGACGATACTGATTTGTTTTAGATAGGTAAGTACTACAGAAACGCATTTCTTGAGAAAAATATATTGTTTATTTTGTGTTAAATGTTGTATTTCTGCTAAGCGCACATTTTTAGTACTCTTTGATGCTCCGTAACGTAAAAACTATAACTCGTATCAAAATGAATGTTAGTACTTATTTGTAGGTAATTTATTGACAAATGATTTAGTCCTTGACCATTTTGTCCTAGCTTGTATAGTTTTCCTGAAAATAGAGGAAATATGAAATTTGGGACCTTTATCAAGGGGGGGAGGGGTGAACAGGCGGGTTGGGGGGGTGGGAGAGTTGTGTTCTATAATGTACTCACTAGGAGCTATAACACTGCAGCAACAAATTAAAATTATAAATTTTGCCGTTTCGCCCATACATTGAAATCTAGAATGAATACACTAGAATTAGACATGACGGGTATAACACGAAATATAAATCGTGACCACCAGTTGGCTCGTGACCACGGCTGTTGCAACTCAGCCGAAACATCGAGCAGTGAGTAGCGACCAACTCATATTTATAATTCATGTTTAGACCCGTCATATCTAATTCTCAATGATCTAAGCAGGCAGGAGTGAATACCTATAGGTTGCTAGGTACTAGGCAGATACGAGTATGCACCACCCTAGAGACCTCATCCACACCCTAAAATGATGATAATGTATGGACTTGCTTTGATCACCACAAACATTGTAAACCTTTTGAAAAGAGGCATTAACAATAATAGTGACTGAGTTTGTTGCGCTGCTTCTTCTCTGCACCAGCAGTAGGGTTTATAATGGGACGTGCATAAGTGCCCCCAGTGGGTCTTTATGCAAAAATAAATGACTTTATGCTTACATCAGGGGTGTGTGATCGAGGTCAAATATCTGCCAAGTCTCAAATAAAATAAATTGTATGGATGTATGTTTGTTACTCCATCTCGCACAAACTGCTGAATGGATTTTGATGAAACTACAATAATATAACTCATACATTTGAATAGCACATAAGGTTGTTATTCACTGGAGATCCGATATATTTACTATTTAGAAGTAATATTTTTCAAAATTTTATTTTACCACTTTGGCGTCGTGATTAGTACACATACTAATACTTAATAACAGTTTTATAGTACCAAAGGTCTTTACGCAACTTTGTGAAACTATATCGATTCCTTGGACTACGAAACCCTAAAAAGAATAGGGAACAAAAATGGGAATGGAAAGTTTATACAGTTTTGATATTTGCGAACTGCTAGAACGAAATATCTGAAAAATAAAGTATAAGTACCTAGCTCAAAATATAATTTATGACCAGGAATCACTTTTCTTTATTGAATGCATTGCTTTTTTATTACCCATTCATTGGAACAAATAGAACTGTTTTCGTCCATCGAATGTCAAATGAGGTCAAGACGACTTGATTGTAAAATGGAATCCATTGCCTGTTTTTGAATTTCGAATATGAAACCGTTTGAATCTTAGATTATGTATCTGGCACCTGATCATGTAATCTGGTTTGAATGAGTTGATGACAGGTGGCGTCAATTCAAGTGGCATGAGATTTGTTCGTGGTGTCAGTTAAACGTTATATAAACGATTTGAACGAGTGGTGGGGCGCGCCGTCGTGGATGGCACTATCTATAATATACTAGTTCGATGCCTAATATTTGTTAAAGAATAACAAAATGGAGTCATGTCTGCACTGATCATGTGCAGTCCTTTCGTACAAGGAACATCAATAATTTTAACCATATCTTCTCTGTTCCATTCCATTCTTACTCAATTACCATAACAACAACTGGTTGTCTGGAAGATACCACTTTTAGCGAGAGGATCGTATTTTTTATGGCTTTCAAATCTAATATTTAGTTTTACTTTAATTTTGTATAGTGTTTCATATTAAAATAAACTGTCTACTATCTAATTACGATACTAATAAAGGTTTTTTTGGAAACTTATAAATCCAAAAAAAATAAAATTATACCAAAATGTACTAAAATAAAATTTATTTGGCAATACCTTATTTCATAATAAATTAAGTCCTTAAACTACATTTGACAATATCAGTGATGTTATTTAATTGCTTATTTACCTGAAACACACTTTCAGCAGATCTTTAGATAAATAAATGTTTAAATAAGAACACTGATAATAAGTTATGCAATAAATTATATCATTAACGGTACAACTAAGCCTCATAGTAAATTGAAATACATTATTGTATTTAAAACAAACATTCAAATTAAGTAATTAAACATGTGTAAAAGTAGGTAAAAAAAACTAGGAAATAAATTATCTTATAAGTAAATAAAATACACTTTGGACATCCTTTGGGTAAAATTAATGAATTACTTAATCCATATTTTGCTGCAAAAATTTCCTTTCATTAATACAATTTTCCAACTCATCATGGTATTTATCAATTTTGGCATCAAACCCTGGACTTTGTATGGTACAGTCGAAACTGTTCCCTGTTATGACTTTTTCTTGATTTAACGTAGAGTCAAAACGGACCTTCTTTCCTGGAGTATTGAGTTTGCTTTGCGAAAAATCTGCGTTCTCATCTCTTTCTTTTAACGGTGTGACATTCATGTTCAGCCGGGTATTTCTTAATGTTTTGACAGTCTCATACTGGTGTTCTTCATCATCATCTAATTCTTCTATTTCAATTTCATCTGAATTATTTAAAGCCAGAGCAGGATTTTCAATGCCAAATTCTTTCGGTACACTTTTCTGCTTCGGAGCTTTCCTGGGCACTTCATACGGGTTCAAAGTTGTGTTTTGCTCAGCTTTCTCGTGTTTAAAAGTTCTCTTTATAGTCTTGAACACTTTTTTTGACAATTTATTTCCAACTTTTAGCAGCTGATGTTTCAGATCCTTTTTACTGTCATTTGAATCATTAGAGTGGTTTGCCTCTGAATTTTTATTTAAATTCATGATATCTATAGCACTGAATCTTGATACATCATGTCCTAAGATTTTGCTCTGCTTATTATAGGCATCGTTTAGTTCCCCAACGTTTTCATAAATCGGGCTTTCTGATCGGTATCCATCAATATTTTCATACTCATGCTGGTCTGTATTCATAGATTCATTCACTGTTGAAATGGTACTGTTAGTATCGCAGGAAAAAAGTCTGCGAGGCATCAGGTTGCTCCCTTGTGGCACCGGAAGGACTGTAGGTCTGCTCATGACTTCATCGTTATATTCAAGCTCAGGTTTCGTAGCATCAATGGGTAAGAATGGATTCTGAGTCTCATCACATGTATTTTGAGAATCATCAATACATTGGTTGTTTAGATTAGGATCTAAGAATGGATTAGTGTTCTTCTTTTTGTTGATAATCCTCTTCTTTTTGGTTATTATTGTTATTGTTTTAACTTCCATGATATTGCTTTCGTTGAGATCATCGTCAAGATACAAAGATTGGTTTGATAAATTTGGTGAATCCAAAGCTAGTCTGTCTATAAAACTGAGATTAATATGACTTGTATTGTTGATAATAACCTGGTTTCTTACATTATTTTGGCTTGGAGCATTCACTGATATTATGTCAGTATTATCATTGTTTATCTGACTGACAGTGTTTGATACAGTCAAAGATTTTTGTTCTAATACTGATATTCCCGAATCCATTTCAATTTCACTGATGTCATTGTGAAATGCGGATAATTCTATCGCAGCTGGAGGATCCATTTCTCTGATGGTTTCAGATGGTAAACCCATGCATATAGTGGATTCCGGTGGTGGACACGTTTGTATAAGTGATTCAGAGGGTGCATCCACCGCAACCATGGATTCATCGGGACAAGGTGATTGCGGCATGGACAGATCTGTTATGTTTGCATACACAGGTTCTGATTCTGAGACCATAGTGGCATTTGACTTCAGGTTTTTACGTACATTTTCAAGCTCTCTCACTAGAAACTCGTTCACCGCTGCCTTACTGATCCCAAGATCTAATCCAGTATTCTCAAACGCAGCGATATCACAGCTTCTGGAGCGCTTACGTTTTTTGATCGGAGCTATTTCCATAGCGGTGTTGCACATTGGATCTTCATTGGCTAGTAGATCTAGTGCCGGGTTCAGATACGCGTTAGGACACGGAGTAGTGATCTTTCTTTTGCTTTTAGAATTTGGTTTTACTTCAAAAATATTGTTGTCTATGGAGCTCATAATTTCCTGCAATAGAAAGTAAAAACCATTGTTCAACATAGTTCTTGTAGTTTTTATATAGAACAATTAGCGTTTCGATTACAGCAATCTATTATTTAAAATATAATAGATTGCTGTAATCGAAACGCTAATTATGATCTAAAGAAGCGTTGAGGTAAAGAAGGTTGAGGGGAAAATGTGAAAGTGTCTAACAAATACTTTTGTGACTTTTAACCAATTAAATGATTCTCATGTATTACTATGGTATAAATTTGTGTACAAATAATCAAGTTAAAATATTTAGTTACAACAAGAAGTTATAAATTAATGATTATCATGAAAAAAGTACACACGATTTGAATATTTGAATATTTACAACAAACATAGTTTACCTTAAAATTCCAGTAAAACGCAGTTGATCATTTGAAGAACTTGAATTATTACTATTTTATTTACAATTTTTAATTCATAAAATCTATCAATTTAGGGAATTTCATTCACAAATTCACTATTTCTTTGGTAAACAAAAAACCGGAGGCAGGTGTTCAGCGGCGGTTACAATTTCACAGATTAAACATAAAATTTTGACATTTGACAGTTATTAAGGTTCCGTAGCCGATTGCCAAAAACGAAACCCTTATAGTTTCGTCAAGTCTGTCTGTCTGTTTGTTTGTATGGACAGACATACCGTATGTCATAGCCACTTTATTCTGTAATTATAGCATCATACACACAGCTGAAACTGAGTAGGTAGGTGCTTTCCAATGAGGGCTGCTAACGCGTATGAATTTGCTGCTAGGGACGCTTGTAAAGCGTGAGGTCTCCGAAATGGTAAATGTCACTGTTTGTGTAGGTTTGATGTGCGGGTTTATTTCTATTTAGATTGATGTTTCGAATGATTAGCTATAATTTCTATTAATTATGGAAAATACTAGTTACGGATCAATGAATGAGAGTGTATTAAAAGAGGGACTAAGATAATAAATTGTAAATCTTTAATAACTTGTGTACTTATTCCTTCCTAGAGGGTAAACATTTTGAAAAAATCCTACTACTATTATAAAGGCGAAAGTTTGTAAGTATGGATGTATGGATGTATGGATGTTTGTTACTCTTTCACGTAAAAACTACTGAATGGATTTGAATGAAACTTTACCACAATATAGCTTATACATCAGAATAACATATAAAGTGTAATCAATAATCCCGAAGAAAGATTTGACGTTTACAGTGTTACCAATTTTTGACGAAAAATATATAGTGTTGTGACCAAAAGAATCAAATCCATCAATGTCATTCATTCACTCAAACATTCTTATAAAACGCCTTAAATTAAAATATCTTCTTATTTTATTTCATCTATTAAGCAAGCGTTAAGGCTAGTTTTGTTTAGTCGGATAAAAATATTAGCATTGGTAGTAGCTTGTTTCATTTAAATTTATTGTTTTTTTAATACTCCCTTGCTGTTGATAGATTGTTCTGAAATTTGGCAAGCATTTCTAGTTTTAGGAAGTATGTATACACTATGTAACTATGTATGTAACTGCCTCGGTGGCGCAGCGGTGAGAGGGTCGCATTTTAAAGCGACGGCTGCGCCGGAGGTCCCAGGTTCAATTCCCGGGTCGGGCCAAAAATATGTACCGGAGTTTTTCTGTTCAGAAATTCTCAGGGTAGCCCGGAGTTTGGAAGTTGGCGGTGTTTCACCCCCGTGCCTCGGAAAGCACGTAAAGCCGTTGGTCCTGCGCCTGATCTCTCTCCGGTCGTGTCAGATTGCTGTCCCATCGGGCTATGAGAGTGAAAGGAATAGAGAGTGCACCTGTGTTTGCGCACACACTTGTGCACTATAATATGTCCCGCGCAGTCGGTTAGTCGTTGTGACTGGCCACCGTAGTCGAAATCGGCTAGGGGGACTATTATACACTATGTAAAATTGTGAATTTAAGATGGCTGCCGTTTCAAAATGGCGGACTTTTATTTTCATTTATTGTATTCATTTTTATAAAACAAATTTACCACCGTGTTTTCAGGCACTGAAAAATTGCTACATAATTATTAGAATACGAAAATAAATTTCGACTTCAATTAAAATGTAGGTACCGAAAGAGTGGTCTCGAAAACGGATACGTGGGTTCGAATCCCGATGGGATGGGACCAATCTTTTTTTTTTCAAAAAGATCGAGTGAATCTCGGCCACCGCGATATTAAAATATGAAATGAGACAACAATTAATGGGGTAGAATAGTTTTATTCGTCTTCGTCAAATACAACAATATTATCGTCATTGTCGTCGTCGCTATCGCTAACACTTATAATAAAACGGTCCGTGACACTGTCCATCAAATGGTCGAGATTGCACATTTTATCTTCTATTTCTATTATGTGCCGTACACAGCTGCTCCATCTTTCTGCAGTCACTTTATTAAGTGCTTCGTTGAACAACTGTTTCACTTCGGCCATCTTGAATGTCTTGTTATTTCTGGCGACGTGTCCCATCGCCTGCGCCCAAATCAGCTCAATGGGATTGAGCTCGCAGTGGTAAGGAGGCAAGCGTAGGATTGTTACTTGATGTTCTGCTGCCATCTCGTCCACAGCATACCGGTCAGGATATAAATGCTGCTTCTGACGGACGATGTCTATGAGGATGGCTTTTGTCATTTTTTGTTCATAGTTAATTTGTTTGTTTGTAAGCCACTTTTGAACTCTTTTGATTAACTCGTCATGTGTGAACGAGACACAATAGAAATTCCATTATTATGCGACTCCCGGGAGTCGTTTGATACCTGACTGATTAATGACCGTAAAAAGAAGATACAGTTTCTATTAGAACATCTAAATTAACTGGTCAATCCATCAATCTGGTTCTAACTAATTTAATTTCTTTGAGCAAAATTAACCGGTTAATTTGAGTAAATGCGGTTTTAAGGAGCGCTTCCTCTATAAACCGGTATATACCAGTATTTCAAAACCGGTTCCGATCCCTGGAGCCAACACTCCTTTATACTCACATTAAAGTTCACTCGACACTTACCGCAGTTACTGGTTTAAAACGGTTTTTATTTGCAACTGCAATTATATTTCCAACAATAAACAACTCCCTGAAAATTCGAGCCTCTCGTTTTTGATAGAATTCACATACTTAAGTACATTCTTTATAATATATTATGTTCTTTCGTACGAAGTTTGAGTGAACTGAATGAACGAAATAAACCAAATGAACGAAACACATCACTAATAAAATAAATGTGGCAACATTATTTTACAAAGTGACATTAGCATCTGTCAAAAGTTTCTGCGGGATTATTGATTACACTTTAGGCTACAATTTTTGAGGTTTCTAATGTGAGGTCGTAAAAAACTCATTTTTTGCGCTACTAGACGGGACGAACCTGAAGTCCACGCGAACGAAGTCGCGGGCAAAAGCTAGTACATGATATAGATCTCAACAAATACTTTTAACGAAAATTGGTTTGAACGAGATGAATGAAACTGATTGTTTTTGAGATATGGCACATTTTCATAAACCGCAAATATAAATTTTGTCTTTCATAAAACACTGAAAAACAAAGTTGTATTGCTATCAAAAAATATTGTGAATGTAATATTTTCGCTAGGTGGAAGTAAGTGGAGACCCCGAACCGAATTCACTTTAAGGGTGGCACGGAACCCTCAGTGCGCGGGTCCGACTCGCGCTTGGCCGGTTTTTTTAACACTAAACTAGCTTTTTTAAAACCTATCCGTAGACACTTGTACACCCCAAACGAACGAAAGTTTATGTACTTTTTATGGGTTCAGAATGTTTCTTAACACTTACAGTGTCATAATTTGAATTCTATATAGATGATAATTTGAGTATAAATATTCTTTGGATGATAATATCTGTGCAATTGCAGAGAGAACACTTTGCTCTTATTAATTTAGTATTATTTTAATATTAAACTATTTGGAACCGTATTTAACTCACATGCCATGTAAGCCAAAACCGGAAGCAAAGCCATGTTTGATTTTTTTATTAATTAAAATTGCACAAATTACCAAAACCTTGACAAAAGTTTACAGCAACATTTCACCAATGATAACAATTGTATTAAGTTCATGAAAAGAACATGTAAATCTTGTTCGATAAGTGTGTATTCAAACTATGCTCATTGGCACTTAGCTAGAATACCTTGACCTAGTCACCCCCAGTGGGTCATAAAATGAACAGACGAAAATTATGTTGAGCTTCTGTCTATTGGGAACTAAACTCTCGAAGTTGTCGACGAGTACGTCTACCTTGGACAAGTCATCCAAATAGGTAGGTCCAACTTTGAGAAAGAGGTCAATCGACGAATCCAACTCGGCTGGGCAGCGTTCGGGAAACTGCGCAAGAGCGTCTTCTCGTCTCAATTACTCAGCGTCTGAAGTCCAAGTCTTCAACCAGTGTGTGTTACAATACCGGTGTACCGGTAATGATGACAAACGGACCCGAAACGTGGTCTCTAACTATGGGCTCATAAATAAGCTCAAAATCACACAACGAGCGATTGAGAGGGCTATGCCTATGCTCTATGAGATCGAATCAGAAACGAGAAGATACGTGAAGAACTAAGGTAACGAGCACGGTACATACCTTGTTTATCTATTCAGTGGTACATATAACATACATAGCGCAAAGAACTAAACAATACATTTCAGATGTTTTTACTAGTAATACATTCACCTACTTCTTGCTCTTTTTATTCAATGTTATGAAAAGCATAATTACTTGGTAACGTTACTGAAAAAAATATTGGATTTCAGTCGAAGCGTTCTTTTGTAGAAATGAAAGTAGTCCCACGCCTTCCCACGCTTAGTCGTGTCGTCGTGTCGTGTCCTATGGCGTTTCTTCTATGGCGTTGTTCCATAGTGCGACAGGTCGAATTTGCCGCGCCACATGAAAGCAATTTGGGTTGGGTTGTGACTTGGGGGCCTTGGGGCCCATCTGGGTGTAGATAAGCGAGTGAGTGTATGTGGCTATAGATAGTATAGTATCTGCCAGATCTGTGCTTCTTGCTGTGTTTATTATTGAGAAATCAGACCTTGTGATTTTAAAAATGAGTAAGAAGTGTTTTTTGTGTGGTACTAAAAACAGAATTACTGAATTTAATAAGAAATCATTTAAAAGATGCCATGTGAAATTGGCTTTCCGTAGAAAACAAAAGTTAGAGTATGGAAATATTAAACTAAGAAAAAAATCTATGGATTCTGTTGGTTATCACAAGACGTGTTACAAAAAAGTTACAGTTTTAAATAAAAAATACGAAAAAGAATTTGAAGATTTCGTAAAAAATTATGACGTAAGTACTTAACTTAAAGTTTTCGTTTTTTACTTAATAAAATTAACAATTTGCTTTTTTTACATATTGATTTTTGCTCTACAAAAAATCGGCTAAATGCGAGGGTTCCGTGCCAACATTAACTGAATTAGGGGCCCACTTAATTTTTATTACGGCCCAAAGTACTTCAATATAAAAATATTTATATAACTTTAATAAAACGAAAATTGCGATCGAAATCAGAGGTTATAATAAATTAGAGTCCATAATTGTGTACTGCCAAGTGTGGAGTGGGGGACTATAGATTTTTAAGTTCGTAATAAATATAGGCCTACGGGCAGGTACGGGGTTTTAATTAATCTGTCAAGAAGATTAAAATTAAGATTGACTAAATTACCCTTATATACGTACTTTTATCGTTATTACGTTCTATTGTCTTTTATCTCACGTTTGGCTTAACCGATTTTGATGCGGTTTTCTGAAGAGTATTTCTGTTCGTTAAGATAAGTTTTTATTATTCTTTAACCAACTTCTAAAAGTGAGGATCTCAATTTAAACTGTAGGTAGCTGAGATCTCTGCCGCCTAATCACTTTCAAACGAAAATCGCTAGCCTAGCACAACGTAACGCAAAAACGGGCATCATTTCAAACAAAAGACGACGTGATATGCAACCGATTTTGGCTCTTAAGGTGGTTAGGCGGCGTTGGCCTCAATACTACATGATATGTTAAGAGCTAGAATTAGCAATTGATTAATTGTAATAACAACTCACTGCTTGCGATAAAGTATTTATTTTATTTATATTTCAATAGGCAAGGCCTTTGATTAAAGTAAAATAGCGGAAGATACGGCATGTCATACTAATTGTGTACATCCGGGCCGCTGAGCCAGACGCCTAGAGAGATCTGGCCTATCTAGGCTGATAACGAATCGTAGGTGACGCTGGTATATCCAGGTTTCATCGTAGGTGACGCAGTAGTTTTCGTGTAAAATCAAAAAAACTAGGCTCAGACAGCCAGAATTTCACATTTTCTGACACTCTGGATCTCAGCTCTCAGAGGGTTTCAAGGCGCTGTTTCTTATAAAAAGGGATGTGACGCGTAGGTGACGGCCATCCGGAGTAGTTTCATCCATTTTAATCCATTACTTTTCGAGAAATCATGATAAACGTATGGCTCAGACAGCCGGACATCCGGTCGTCTGAGCCAACTTGTTTTTCTCTATATTTCACGAAATACTATGTTTCGGACAAATGTTTTAACGATATACTGATGTGACGACGTTAGTGACAGCTCTCGACCAGATTTGAACCTTCGTGACGCACGCGTTTAGGAGCTATTGAGAAAAAGCTGCTGGCAGACAGCCGGATGCTGGCTGTCTGAGCCACCCAGTTCTACCACTTCCAGGTGTTCTACGAAGCTGGAAACTCATCAAATCTGATGTGACGCGGACTCTGAGTAAGTATAATCGTAAGTGACGGCTCTATATGCC